>WBNO01019909.1:109136-406476 GCA_013400575.1 Peucedramus taeniatus
CTCATTGGCCGGCGGTAGTGTGACGCGCGCGCGCCTGAGCGCGGCTTTCGGGGCCGTGGCGGGAGGGGGCGGGAAAGGCGCGGCCCTTGGGCGCCCCCGGGCGCGTGCCTGAGGCGCAATGGCAGGCGTGGGGCGGGAGGTCCGTGAGGGGAAGGGGCCTGAGGGGGGCTGATCTGTGTGAGGAGAAGGGATTGGGTGATCTCTGCTCAGTGAGGTGAAGGGACTCGGGGGTGCCGGCCCATGAGGAGAAGGGGTTCGAGTACCATACCGTTCGTAGTGAGGCGCTGTTTGTGAGGGAGATGGGGCACCCTCTGTGTGGGGGCTGTGTGGCAATGGCGGGCGTTAGCCCACAGGTCTCTCTTTCTCTGGGACGGAGTGGAGTAGAAGATCTCAACTGCAGAGCGGGCCCTGTGAGCAGCAGGAACACCATCCCTCGGCGGGTGCTTGCCGTCCCTTACCCCAGCAGTCCTGTGCTCTCCAACCAAAGCCTGTGCAGATTGTGAGAGTGTGTGTCCCCTCCTCTACGATGCCTCTGTCCATGGGGCGTCCAGTTTCCTGCAGCTGCCCTCCAAAGTGTGCTTCAGGCAAGGCTGTCTTTAGGTTTATCCCAATCTTGAGCTGTTTGAGGTGTATTAGGTAACCAGAAGTGAGCAGGGGTGATCTTGGGGCTTTTCTGTGGTGGCAAAAGCTCTGCAGGCTGTGGTTGCTCGTCTCATCGCTGCCTGAAGGAGCAGAGGACGTGCTTGCCAACTTCCACGTGGAAAAGCTCCTACTGCTGAATGTACTCTGTACCTACAGATGCATTTCTTTAGTCTTATCTCCTCATTTGAAAAAGCTATAGCTATAGAAACTTACTACTCACTTCTATGAGGAGGCTACTATTAGGAAGTGTTTAAATACTCTTCTAGGAACAAACTTTCTTTTTCATCACTTCAATTGAAGTAGTTACTTTGTTTTCAGGATGACATTACACTGATCAGTGAAACTTGTTATAGGAGTGATACTTTTGATTTGTGGAATGCACTCTGGGTGATTTCCAAAGGAAACTTTCTCTATAGCTTTGTTGAGGTGGTGTTTACACACGCTATAGCTGGGAGTATGGCAGGGATGCTTAAACATTTTTGCACAATTTTAAAAGGAAAAAAAAATAGTGTTCTTTAGTGTGTAGACTGCTCGGGAGTAGTGGCAAAATTACCACTGGTGTGAAGTTTGTATCTAGCAGGCAGGTGCTGTGCTAATAAGTCTTAAGGAGATTTAACTATGTTTTTGAAGCCTTTGTTGGCTTTTAAACTTTACAGGTAGTGTGTGCTCAGCCATATAACTGCTGGATGGGGCTCAAAACCCATATTATTTTCCATAGGATTTTTTTTAATCTATACCTTCTGTGGAATGCAGCAGTTTAAAGTTAGGCATCTGTAGTCATCCCCAAAAGATTGCCAGTGCAATGAAAACCATAACGTACTTGTATAAATAAATACAATTGCACATACCTACACTGTTCTGATAGCCTGACCAATTCTGGAAGTGCTGTGGGGATTCCAGTTCCTCAATCTTCATTTTGTAGGTGTGTGTTATGTTATTTTTTTACTTTTTTTCTGGGACAGCTGGGGAAATCTTGTATTCAAATCACAGTTGTATTCTGGGCAGAATCTCAGAGGATGCAAGATAGTGTGGTGCCAAATCAGATTCTGTGTGATGTAATACTGGCTTAATGTGATGTATTACCGCACTTAATTCCTCAGTTCAGAAGTTTCTTGGAAAAGCTTCTGCAGAGTTTAAGGCTTGAAGAGCTGGAATGTGAATGGTCCCTTATTTTTTTATCGTGCCTAAAAAGAACTGCATCCTGTTAACGTCTGTGTCAAGGGTGGTAACAGTTCTTTGTTTAATTCAACTTGTTTGTGTTGCTCTGGGGGGTTGGCCTTTGCAGACTGTAATTGAAGATAGCACTGGAGCTGCTGGGATTGAATTTGAAAGTGATTCCAGTAGAATGGACGGGCATAGCAAGCTGTTGGTGGGTTAAAAGCAGGGCTGTAACTCTAGCACTTAGAATAAACAGTTCCTATGTGTGTTTTGATGTTCTAGCTAGCTCTGGTGTTCAAAACAAACTGATGTAAGTGACCAAAAAGTCAGATTCTTTTAACTCCTGCTTATGCAGAAGGTTCACTTCTATTTTCTTAGTGTGTATATGTATGTAAAAGACAAATGTTTAAATCCTTAAATTAGTTTGCTAAATGAATGTTAACTATTTTGGGAGTAGATGCAGCTTCACAATTTCATCAGGTGTTGGTAATGCCCAGATTGCAATGTGGTTTTAATAAATTGCAGGAGTAACAAACGCAGCAGGGGTTGGCTCTGCCAGTTTGTTTGCTAAATCCTGTGCTTGAGTAGGGGAGAGTTCCTGCCTCATCACTGTTATGTCAAATAACATGTTATTTTTTTTTTTAGACATAACCTTCCCATCTTCCTGCAACCTGTGCTCTAAGAAAACTGAACTCTTCCCACCTCTCTTCTGTAAGGAGCCAGGTGAAGGCTACTTCAGAAACTCGAGGCAGGCAGTAAAAAGCAGCTGTTTAAGCAGGGTGGGTGTATCTGGTCACAACTTTTCTCCCACATGTGCTATCAGGAGCTGTTGTAAGCTTGTGCTTGCTGTTTTGTTGCCACTGTTCCCTGTTTGATGGCTCCTTTATTAGATGTTCAGTCTGGTATTTCAGCCTTGCTGAAATCAATAGAAAAATTTGCTTGGGTTTCAGGTCAGCAGTGTGGCCTGGTAGTGATAAAAGCTAACTGCACACTAGGCTGGATCAAAAGGAGCATAACCAGGACATCAAGTGAAGTGATTCTTTCTCTCCGCTGGTCACTCAGCAGCTGCATCTGGCACCCCATGCCTGCGTTTTGCTCCATCACTACAGGAAAGATGCGGAAAACCCTGCGCAAGTCCAACAGAGCCCATCTGCAAGGTGGAGAAGGGGCTGAGGGAGTCGGGCTTCTTCACTCCGGAAAAAAAAATGGGTGAGGGGAGACCCAGTAGCACAAACCAAAGCAGGGAGAGGGTACCATATGAGCAGAATTAAGTAACTGAGCTTTTGTGGTCTATTTGTTCTTCACTCCCACAATTTATGGGAGTTAATATATTTAGAATGCTTGTCTAATCCCTGTTCAGGGGTGATGGGATGGGCCACCAAGGTCTGAGAGTGTCAAAGAATAAAGGTTATGTGGGTAGGCAGGCAGTGCTTATTAACTTTCACCCTGGAGTTAGAGAGCTCTTCCTTTTACCTTTTATGCAGTTTTTTTTTTACTCTTTAAAGCTTTTTGTTTGTTTTTGGACATTCTTCCTGTAAATGTGCTTTAGCAGATAGTCTCCTTTAGCTGTGGTCAATTTGCTTTTTCAGAACCAGAATTATTTTCTTGGGTGGTGTGTCAGCATTAGGGGTTGTGCATCTGTGAAAGCTGGGGTTCTGATAGAGGGAGGAGGCATACAAGTAAGAGAAAAATATCATGTTGGTATCATAATTTCTTGACTGGTGAAGTAGGACTTGTAAGTGGAAAGAGCAGGAGGAGAATAAAATAGAGCTGGGGAAATAAAGCAAAAGGAAAGAGAAGGCAGGTGTTGAGTGAGGCTGAAGTGAAAGGAATGAGGCATTCAGAGGAAATTGCCAGCAGTAAATTTTCAAGGATGTCTGGGCAACACACAACTGAAACAATCTGTTAATGTCGGGTGTCATTGTAAACAGCTCCAGCCTCCACCTCATCCTTCAGGAAAGGCCCTTTCCCCATCCATGCCTTTATGAGGGGCGTGTCCTGACTGCAGAGTTTTCACTTTACCATGCTGTGTCCATTGCCGCAGCTTTCTTCTCAAAGCAGGGGAAGATGCTTTGTAGCTTCCACTTTCTCCTGCAGCTGCCCCACTTTGTTCTGGGATTATTGACATGATAGGACCAGGAAATATGTTTGGCTAATGAAAGGAATGCAGAGAATTTGTTCTGTCCTTCCACTCTTGCTTTGTGTCATTCTAGAAATGGCAGAACTAATCCTGCCTGAGCATCCTTCTTCTCATTGAGCATTTGCTGCCATTCTTAATTGTTTTTATTTTGGGAGAGCTTCTAATGTACTTTTTAAAATTCTTTAATTACTTTTGTTTGATTCCACCTTTACCATGTCTTTGGCCAAACAAATTTTGCATTTCATTTCATTTATTCTTATGTGGAAGAAAACAACTGTGTTTTGATAAATGTCCCAGATCAATGATTTCAGAGAGGCTGGATGTAAGAAGAATATTAACAGCATTTGCAAATGATCATAAGTCAAGTGTTACAAACACAAGTATGAAGAAATAATACAACACAACCTAAAAATCTTGGAAACAGGAAATTGAATGTAACTGAGAGGAGAAATAAAAACTGATGTGTCCTTGGGGGGGGGGGGGGGGGGGGGCAAAGCAGAAGTTTAGTCCAGGGGAAAACTTGGAAAATACAGCTGAGGGAGAAAGTGGACAGCAAATTAAATATTGTTTTGCTTGGTGACAGGGCAAAGGAAAGGACAACATAATTAGGGAGTATCTGTGGGCATTGCTTGGAACAGCAGCAGGGTAGTGGCCTAAAGTAATTTCAAGAGCACTCACAGACTATTTTAACTGAACCTGGGTATCTCATTGTCAATGTGTTTTAAACAGATGGGCACAATTTCAGAGATGATTGGTGATTAACACTTGAGAGAATAAAGGTATGAAATATGTAAAACATGACCGAGGAAAAGACAGATATGGATATATTCATCAATAAACTTCCTAAAGCCATGAACTGTTAATCAGTTGATGAATATTTTGAGATAATTAAAATAGTTCTCAGAAAGGCTTAGGCATTAAACTTCAAACTGTAAAATAATTTTTCACTGTATGTACAAATCCATGAAAAACAGATTCTAAGAAGGAACTGGAAAAATCACTCTATATTACAGGGAACAAATTCTCCATCTGGAGTCTTTTAAAGGTGCCATCTTTTTGAGGCACCTTTAAACATCACTGAGGTGTCTCACTGATATCTGAGGTCTTCTGTTAGCCAAACCTTGCTTGCCATATTCATATGAATTGTGCTGATGCTGAAGGCAAAGGTAAGAGATTTCCCCCTTCCTCTAGTAAAGTTCAAATAACTGAGTTTAGAAAATTTTTACTGAAAAAAGTCTTTATTGTGGGACTCTATGTAAACAAGTGAGCACAGTGAGATATAAATACTCCTTTTGCATTATATAGCTATAAAGTAATACTCATCACTTAAGAGAAATCAGCTGTTCTTCAAGAACTGTTTAACTTGTAATAAACTTGGCACAAATTCTGTTAGGCTCAGCTCCAGGAACAATTCTAGAATCTGCAGCTGTGAACCATTTTCTGTGATGCTGTGACTCTGTCAGGAAGATGGTGTGTAGTCTGCTGTGTGTCCCAGCAGAGCTGTTCTGCTGACACAGGGACTGCTATAAAGCCATGGTAATAAAATCTTGCAAGAAGGCAAACCCCAAGATGTCACCCTTTTGTTAAACCAGATCTGTTCATCTCTGAAGCAATCGTTAGCTCTGGAAGTGTTGGGGGCTTTTTTTGCTTTTTTGTGTTGTTTTTTTTTTTTTTTTTTAATACCTGCTTTTGATACAATTTCTTAGCTTTATTTTTTGGTCTAACCCATTGCAACTTTTAAAGGGTTTGGGGTTTTTATAGGAAAGTTAATAGGATTTGTGTTCCAAAGTACCAATCAAACTCTAAGATTTAAGAATCTGAGATAAAATATTCTGTAGTGTCAGTGGTCCAAATGCCATTGGCAGAGACTATTGATTCTCCCCAATAAACTTTACACAGTGTTAAATCTAACAATTGTCTCTGGGCAATTGCCTGTTGTCCACTTTGTATTTCAAATGGAACTGCTAACTTCATTGTGATAATGTCTTTATTTGAGACATTACTTGATCTTTCAGCTTTTGAGGCAATAATCTTCTCTCTCTCTAACAAGTAAAATAACTCCAGATGGCAACTGAGGAATAGCTCCATTAAAGATGATTGTTTTGTCTTCAGTAAATTCTTGATATTTACAAGATTGGTGAAGCCCTGTCCTCTCTATGATTTAGTAGGCAATGTGATAACTTTCAGTCATTAATCTGATTTAAACTGAACAAAACCCACTTTATATCCACAGGTAACAGTAATGCCCCTTCTGGAATAGCAGCCAGCCTTCTGTAGCTGGGATTGTGGATCAGAGGATATGAGTGCCAGGGTATTAATGAGAGTGTGGTAGGTGTCACTTCCATGATAATCGGTGGCTTTAGGGGCTGTCAAATTCATAAACACATCAGGGTAAAATCCAGGTTATAGCTCCAAGTGAGACTGTTTTATTACTGATTTCTCTTAGGCCAGTCTCACCTTTATAACTGAGACTAAATTCCAAACTGTCCCCCAGCAGTTCCAGGTGTTCTTAATGCATTGCCTTTACCTTCCATGCTGTCACATGTATAACTTGGCTATCCCTTCCAGTTCTATAGTGAACAGCCTTGAAATTAAAATGTATTCCCCAAGTGATGAACATGGTCCTATAATTCTAAAACAAGCTCCTTTAACTTGCTCATTTTGGAAATCAGCAACATATTTTTTTTATGTTGGGCAAAGAAAGAGGTAGAAGGCTGGAAGGAGTAGAAACCAAATCACTATATAGGTTTTTCTTGGAGAGGTGATACTAAGAAACAATTGGAGGAAAATGCAGCTTTCATTTTTGGGCAAATAACACTGTGCTGAAGGAAAAGCTGTCCCATTCTTCCCAATCTTTTTGAAAATTTGTAGCTTTTTGAATGTACATAGTATGTACACAATCATCTTCCAATTCATTAGGATCCTTGGTTATTATTTTTTCATGTTTTCACAGTGAACTCCTTGATTTTAGATACGGGGTTTTTTTTCTGTTTAAGCTTTACTTGTTTTTCACTCATGTCAGTACATAAATTATTGTTCAGCCTTTGGTAAGCTGTTTTTTTAAACTGCTGCTCTCTTCTGTCATACCTGTGACTAAACTTAGTCTTTGATCACGTTCCTTTGTGGCTGGTCTTTTCCACTGTGAAGGGAAAATTAGAACTAAAAAAAAAAAAAGTATTTCTATCCTTAGAATGGTTTTTCCCCGGTGAGCATCCTTTGGAGAATTTGATTGGAAGGGAGCATCCCTGCAAGCTCTGTGTTCAGGTAGCAATAAGCAATTTTGTCAGCAGGGTAGAGTGAGGAACTTTGCACCACAGGCTGAAAAGGACAGGGGTGCCACAGAAGCTGCCACATATGCCTTGTGTCACAGAGGTCACCACACTTCGAAGGGGCACATCAGCAACACCTTACATGGCAAAATCCAGCTTCATCAAAATCCCATCCCCCTACAAGGAGGGATTGGGTCCAAGTACCTCCAAGTTACTTCCCAAAATGTGAAAGATGCTGGTGTAGGTGAGCAATTTGTCTGTGTGGAGGGACAGGCCTTTTGTCATTCCCTCTTTCCTTCCAGGACTGCAGCAAAGATGCTGCATGTGTTTGCTTCCTGGGGAATTAGATTTCAACTATTTGGGAAATGCAGGTCTTGAGAGCTGCCTGCACAGAGAAAATGGGCAATTAGAAGCATGTGTTGTGCTGTGGGTGTTCCAGGGAGCTGTCTGGGCCAGAGTGAAAGGCTGGATTAGCACAGTGTGACAGCACTCTGCAGATGCAAACCTGGGGTACCTTTAACTATTCTAACGTCATTACAAACTTTGTTGAAAACAGAGGGTGTTTATTCATAGTCTCCAGTTTGATGATATTTTTTCCCCTGGCAAGACCTTAGATGGAGATCTATATTTACATATAATTTTTTGACCAGCCCAAGTTATTTCAGAAAACTGACTTCATAAAAAGTGAAACTAAAATATTGGCATTTATTTTATTATACTGACTCCATCTGTAGGAAAGAAATGTTATGATTTTGTTGGGTGTCACCTAACAGCAAATTAGCCTTTAATGCAAATCTATCTAGTATGTCCTGGACTGTAGATGGAAAAGGACTTCAGGTTGGTTTCAAGATGCCTGTTAAATACAACCCACAAAGCTGAAAAATCTCATGGTTATGGCCAAGTAATGGAGAACTTTCATACTAATTTTTTTGTTTTTGGTGAAGGGGTTCTCTGAGCTTGATGATATACCCTATAAAATCTTTGGTTAAAAATAGAGATGCCACCTCCTCTTACAGCAAAAGTGGGCTTTGTGCTTAATGCTGTCTCTTGTGAAAATAATCGGCATGTAATGCAAATATTTTTAATATTCGATTCTTATACAGAGAGGAGAAAGGCATTCTGCTTGTGATACTCTAAAGATCACTCAAGTATGATCAATAATCCATTAGCAGGGATCTCTGTTCCATTTAACACCATTAACAAGTTTTTCCATCCCTTCCAAGTGTAAAGCAGGACAGATAAGTAATCTGGAAGGTTGAACTGTGGAGGAAGTCAAAATAGCACCAAAACCAATTTAATGTGAAGGTGCTTAGCAGAAACCACATCTAAATGAGCCTTATTTTTAATACAAAATATCTTGTAAGGCTGCCTGTGTCTGCTGTGCAGCTGAGAGGCACAGTGAGGGCATTTCTTCAGTAAACAGTGGAGTATCGTGGCCATGAATCAACAAAACTGCTTTACAGAGATTTATTACACCCCACTTCTCAGAAGCATGAAGTGTATCCAGCATGGAGGAGCAAGTAATGACAAAGGATGATAGAAGTACTTCAGAATTTTTAGCCATGAGTGACTGGCAAAATCTCCAGCTGTGTTGATTTAATAGGTTAACTTGGTGAATTGGTGACCATGAGTTTTATCTAGTGTCGGTTTGGAATTATCACTAATATCATTTGGGACAGCAATTTAAGGTCAATCCTATTTTTCCATGTGTCAAGAATTCCACTATGTCCTTATGCACAGGAAGAAGTGTAGGAAAAGGAAGTCATCCTATGGATATTACTGTTTGGCTCAATCTGAAATATATTTAATGGCTTTTGCATTTTTTTTCTAGACTGAGAAATCAAGTTTGAAAGCAAACAAACAATAGAGGCATTCATGGTTTGTTTTTTAGAAGCCACACATTGTCCTATCTTATTCAAAGCAGAATTTTTCTAATAACCAAACTTTGAGTCTGTTTCCCAAAGTTATGTAATGAAAACGATTGCCAAATCTATTATGATAGTCTAGACTAGGCACAAAAGGGGAACTCTGGGGCAAGCATCAAGATTTTTTCATGGAAACAGATAAGGGGAAGACTAAAATCTATTATTCCTCTCTTTTAGATAAGTAGTCCAATCTCTAACCTTTCAGAATAGTTCCATTGTTTTTTTGGCAGGGGGGAAATGGCTGCAGTAGATTGCTCTAGAAGAAATGTGCTATTGTTAGCCCTCCTCTGCTAGGTGGGTGATAAGGGCTTGTAAAAGCCCTGTGTTGTTTTCCCAAGTAGTCCAGAAGCAAGGCTTTTCCTCTCCTATATGGATCCTTGTGTATGTGAGATAGAGTAGTGGCTTGTCAGAGGAGCACAAACCAAGCTATGGAGTTGAGCTGGACTGAAATGGTTCTGTTTTCTAAAATCTTCATTGAACAGATTTTCCAAGTGGGAAATAAAGGCATCTCCTCAGCTGTGATCCCCCTATAGTGGGGATTGGGGAACAACCTTGCAAGAGGGGCCTGGGTTTGTTTGCATTTTCCCATCCTGATCCTACACCTCCTTCTGCCTCCTGACCCCAGGTGGAATGAGGTGCACGTAAGGCCAGGGCTGCCAAAGCAGGAGAAGTTTCTGTTCAGGACTTGCTCTGCAGAACAGCAGCAATTTGTGAGCTGGAGCCCATTGCAGACACAAACTGGGTTTCAAGGGGAATGGGAATTTGTTCATGTGTTCTGGTATTTGGGTCACGAGCCTGATGGAAGGGGACAACACAACCCAAGAAGCTTGGGAATGGGAGCTGTGAAATGTTACAGCAGTGGGATCATCCCTTGTGGCTTCTGGTAATTAGGTAAAATTTGCTGATTAACGAGGCCATAGTTTCCCATATGCTTTAAGCCAGCACTGAAATCTCACCTGACAAATGTGATTAGTTTTAACCTGGATATGCAGCACTGTGGCTGTAGAAATCATTCTTTCCACAAGGAATGAGTATGGAGCTAGGATTAAGTGGGAAGGGGGGTGCAGGACATGTATATTTCTGTAATTTGGGAATACAAAAAAATTGGGGGGAAAATTAGACAATTAAATGTATCCTCTCGCTTTTGAAGCTTTTTATCTTTTCAGTCTCTTTCTCTTACTCAGATCTTCTGCTGTACCTTCCTTTTTAGGTCAGCTGAGGACATTCCCAAGCCAAAGGCCGCCTGATCTCAGGTAGTGACACGGTGTTTGCTCTCCTTCCTTCACACTGAGCCAGTTGTGTGAAATACAAGGCAGTATGAAGTCCCCTCAAAAGTATGCAGCCAAAAACCAAGTTACATTAAAATACACATAAAGTAATTTCAGATGCACAGGGAGGTTTCAAATTAAAAATCTAAAATTATGAAGTCAAAGCCTTTGACTTCAAGGGATGTAATTAATTTTTTTTCTACAATGCATGGTCTAGCATATTCTACTTTGGGCAGCATTGTTTACAAGTTCATTAGTAAATGTAAATAATTAGCAGCCTGGTTTGATGGCATAAAGATTCAACTAAGGGTACATATTGCTAGTCTATGGGATAGATACATAACCCATACAAATAGCATGCATGGAGTACTATTTTTTTGCATAATTACTACAACTGTAACATGGAAAAGCCAATAGGAAATAGCTTTTGGATATAGAATATAAAATGTATCTCAAGGGATGTGAGGGAGATATCATGGGCTGAAAATGGTAATCTTAGTGCAGTAGAGACCATGAAGGGGACAGTTCTGTACAGGATTTAGTAATTTGCCCCAATTTTTTATCTCTTGTGACCTTGATCTTTTTCTGTCAGTTCCACCAATCTTGTAGGTGGAGTGGAAGTTGGCACTTTTGAATATTTCTTCCTCTAATGGAAGGAAGGAACAGTGAGAGCAAGGGAAAAAAGCTTAATTGCTGCATTGCTGCCTAGGGTAAGGGTTGCAGAAACTTTCCCAGTAGCTGAACAGGATTGGTGGCACTCACAAGTTCTGGGTGCAGCCCAGTGATTGGCAGAAATGTGGTGACTCAGAAATGACACAAATGTGTGGTGATGAGGCAGGCTGGGGGTCGGGAATCCAGGGAGTCCACTCGAGCCGGGCACAGCAGGGGCGAGACTGAACACAGTCCTCAGGAAGAGCCAAGGAATTCAGCCTGACATGAAATGTGGCAGTGGCCAGGGTGTGGGATGGGGGTCTCAATGGAGGCTCTTCAGGGCAATGATGCACTCAGGATCCAAACAGACTCTGAACTTCTCCGGGTAGCTTTTATTAGCAGGATTGCTTTTCCTATAGGGGGAAAAATGTCTACTTTGCACTTGGATTAAACTTTAGCCACTTTAATTTTCACCCCAGCAGAGCTCCCTGTTACAGACAGATGAAGCAGTGCCAAGTGCTCTCACTAAACACCTGAACAGCTTATTCTTTGTAGAAAGTTTACCCTTCCTAATAATTGAGGCTAATTGTAGCTTTGCAATTGCTACCCACAAGAGGAAAAGAAGAGCGTTTCTACCTCTGAGCTATAATTTGTATTTATAATTTGTTTTTTCTGCAATTGAAGGTACCATAAGTTTTAGGTCCTGGTAGTTGAAGGCATGGTGCACACTCAGAGCCAAAGGCTGATGATATCCCCCCCCAGAAAATTTACCAAATCAGAAAATAATGTGGGGAAAAAAGTCTCATAACACCCCCACAAAGTGAGAGCTGAGAAGTCCCTGGGCTCTGGCTTGCTCATGCTTGCAGAAGAAATATTTCTGATCTGAAACTGTGAAGTCAAACATATGTGCTACAAGACCACTGCAACAACAGGTGAGATGGTGGCCTTGGAAGGCATCCAAAATCAGTTTGTTTCAGGAAGAAGCTGGCAAGGCTCCAAAGAAATCGGTTTTATTCTGCTTTTGGGGTGGTTGTTTTTCCTCTGCAGATTGTAGCCAGCATTTATCAATTGAGTTATTTTGCATTTATTTTCATTGTTCTGAGACAATAAATTCTCAGTGGCAAGAGTTGCTAAAATACTGTAAGTATGGCAATTTCCCTTCCTTGACTGGAGAAAAGCTCTTTAGTTTGTAATCACTCTTTGAATGGTAGTCTGTGACCCAGGGAAGCTAATTTTAGCAGCAATAAAAGCTGTGTCTTTTGTGCCTTCAGAAAATAAAATTTTGAGGACCTTGGAAAATTTTTGGAACTTGACCAATCTGCAAATTCAATATGCCTATTTCTGTCTCCTAGTGTTGGAAGAAGGAACCGCTAAAGTCTTCTCAGAGACCTAGAAAAGCTTTTATTTTTTAACTAACTTCCCTTTGCAGTGTAGTTCATATTTCTTTTGTTAATAAAGAGAATTTTACTGAAGTTTTGGGAGGATAATAGTTACATGACTTGTACTGGAAGAAAACTTCCCACTAAATCTTAATATATGACATTTCTGTGTCCTGGAAGGGGACTGTTCAGCCAGGTTTGTAATTAAACAGCAAACAGGAAGAGTATTTTACTGCTGAGCTGAGATAAATCATCAACTCCGTCATCTTGCATCTAAAACACTTGTGAATCTAATAATTATTTTTGTCAGCCAGTCCTTTGTGCTTTTCATCTCAGCAACACTCATTGTCAAACAGCAATTTCACTTGTTAATCTTCTTCCTGTCTCCTGCTGAGGTTGTCTTTTTGGCCTGTTTCAGATCCAGCATGTTCCTTCTTCTTTTGACAATGGGGTCTGAGTTTTGTTCAAGCCTTTTCCCAACTGCCTCCTTGTGAGATTAGAAAAACAAAAAAAATTCTGGTTTGTGGAGATTCTTATTGCAAATCTTATTGCAATAAGTTGCAAGATTGCAACTTATTGCAAATCTGCCCTTAGATTATTACTGATGCAAAATTCTGACTTGCCCTTTGAAGTAAGGGGTTAGGGATGTTAAGAATGTTGATGTTTTACAATTAGCTTCTCTGTCAGCAGAGTTAGGATCTTGGTCCATGAAATTCCAAGTCTGTTCTGTACATTTGGGTTTATAATCCCAGTGAAGGCCTAGAAAAGATGTTCCCATACTCTAAGTGCTTTCAGGTTATCCATGCTTTAATCCATTTCTGTGTTTATATGGACATCTTCATGAGGTGCAAAGATATTCTTGGTGCAGCCATCAGAGAAGTGTCCACTGCTACCACTTCCCTGGACTCCTAAAGGTGCCCAATTTGGCTGGTTTAGTTTGTGCTCTGCTTTCTGTCCCCCTCAGGAAATCACCACTGACAGGATGCCTGGTTAGAAGTGAAACCCCAGCCCTGTGTGACCCTCATGCTGCTTTGGAGAGGAGCAGTGACAGTTTGCTGAGTCTGGAAACACATTTCTCTTATCTCCAGGGCAAGCACAGTGACTGTTGCCTGGTTCCACCAAGAAGGACTATCAGTGCTGTTCCATCTTGGTTACAGACGTGACTAATACCTCTTATTACTTTTTCTTTTTTTTTCCCCAGAACTGCCAATTATACCAATTATTGTTATTAACTTTTTCTGTGATCCTTCTCTAATATGTTTAAATCAAATGGAAGTGAGTGACTATAAACAGACCTACTAGCAGTGTATGTATACTCAGTGCAGCTCATTTCAGCAGAAATGTGTTACAGAGAAATTGTGAGTCAGGTGGAGAGGCAGCACAGACCTTCAGGAAGGGGGGAATTCACATGTCCTGGAGACAGACAGATATTTGCCTTGGCTTCCTGTTCACTTTATCTCTAATTCCCTCCTCAGCCCTTTGTGGGGTGATCAAAACTGAAGACTGCCATCGTTGCCTTCCTCAGCAAACCAGCCCTTCAAAGCAGGAGCAACTCCATTCAATGGGTTTGTACCTTCTCCATGGTGAGTTTTAAGGTGATGTGCAGTGAGGAGGACACAAGGAGCTAAAAAGCTTTGTGTACAAAGGGTATAACTGGTATTTGCCACCACCTGATCCTCTAGGGTCTCACTTCTCTATCAGCAAACGGGGTCAACAATCACAAGAGATGTTTTTCCACTTCTCACTCCCAGACAGAATCACAGAATGGGTTGGGTTAGAACGGGTTTAAAGCCCATCTTATTCCAACTCCTTGCCCTGGCCACGGACACCTCCCCCTAAATACCCTTGTGGATACCTGAGCTGCTCAGGAATTAAGGCGAATGGCCCAACTATCCATGGCAGCAATAAAACTGGGATATTTACCCTGCTAAATAATGTTGTCACAGCACTGCTTTGGGAACAGGACACTAAATTTCATCAAGTCATACAGGTGTGCTAATATGGTTTCTTTACAGTGGTGGGCATGTCTGTTATTTCTGGGATTATCTGTAAATTTGTTACCATTCAAACATTGTCTTGTCAAATGTCCCAGACTAAATTGCCCCAAATTTAATCAGTTGGGCCCTACACCTTCATCTGCGATAAGCAGGCTTTGGTGTGGAACAGGTCTTCCACTCCTGGCTGCATATTCCCTGCTCTTCCCATGGGTCACATTTGAGTATGTGGCACAGCCTGGGTTGGGCCCACAGAGAACAAACCGCCAAAACCAAATTTGCCTTTCAGATCAACCTGTTGAGCTGATCTGCACAACCACTGGGTCTCATGAGGGGTGGGAGAGGGCGAGGCAAGCACTGCCTGGTGCTTTGCCTACCTGGAGTTGTCCTGGATTGGAGGAAAAATTAAGATGTTCTTACTATGAACATTTTGGTCCAGGAGCTCCTGGCTCAATGCAGAAAAAACATTGCTTGTATATTCCAGCCCATTAGATCTGGCTGCTTCTTTATTTTTCATAATTATTTAATACATTACTTTCTATTAAAATAATTAAATCATGAATCTTCATGTTATTTACAGTTTTTCTCATGTTATTAAGATGTAATTTGACCAAGAGATATGAGCATAATTTACCATATGATTGCATAGCTTTTAATGTGTGCTTCTGCAGTGAATAGCAGCTATTAAGCTAAGTGGTTTGCCCTGTAAAATGACATGATGTCATAATATTTATCTGAAAATACAAAATTAAGTATCATTAAATCCTATAATTAGGTAGCTATAGGTTATATTTGCAACTTGAAAAATGGAGTCAGGCAGCCTGATTCTTCTTGCTGTAGTATTCCAGGAATTTTGTCAAAACTGTACAAGAGCAAGTGCTGTGCTTTACAGAACATGAGCTGCTTCCCCAGCCCTGAATTTCAGTGATTCCCTTTTTGTTCTCTTTCCAGGAACTGGGGTTTTCTAACATGTTTGTAGCAGCAAAGCAACTGTTCCAGGAGTTTGTCTATCCTTTTTTAAAATAATACATAAAATATGTCCATTTTTCTTGTTCTTTAGAAATCATGTGGATTTCATAGACGATAGTGTACGATTGATCATAAACTATTACTTTTTTTGCTTTAGACAAATATTTAGTCCTCTTTTTTTTCCTTATCAAATTTTCTTAGTTTTTGACAGGTTTGCTTGTTTGTTGTTTCTTTTAAATCTTTATCTAATTCTAAAATAAATAGTTGGGTTTTTTGTGACTTTAACCTGATTTGTATTACTTCTATACTTCTTATTTGTTGTTTATTTTCTAAGGCACAGGATATTTAAGCAACTGCTGAAGTTTGATGTCTGGTATTTCTCCTCATTATCTATATTCACTTCAGCCTCTGAAGGTATGCAATGTATCTGCATGTAAATAATATAATTTTTGTTCAGTCCTCTAAATAGATAATATATTTTTTTTTAGAACAAACTATTAATTTAAGGATTACAACTCTAATGTTAGAGGGATGTATCATAGCCCTGTTTTGAAGCTGACGGATGACTCTGCTTCTGAGACATTCCAGTGCCCCTGGTGATGGATCCAGTGAAATAAATGCTTTGTGCCATCTACTGGTGCCGATGGGAGCTGCGTGTCAGCTCGGAGCCAGACTTGGGACGGACTCAAGTGTGCAATGTGGGAAAAGAAGGAAACTCGCTGGAGATAACTAGAATGCTGTTTATTTTTTATGTCTTTAAGTGTTAGCTAATGTTAAACACATGCTAATTGACTCACGCATTAACCCATTTCCCACCCCTGCCTTCCCAAGCGTGCTCTACAACTTTATCCCCATTTTTAAAGACTCTGAAAACATTTTATTTTACAGGTAGGTCAGTCATGTTTTAACACAGTGGAACAGTCCAAGTCGATGGTGTAGAGTGTGCTGTGAATGTGAACATGGTTTGTCTAGACCTGTTACCCTTTCTATAATAATTCTTAATTACAATGTATATCATGATCACTTATAATTAAATATAACTCCCCCAAACATATTCTCCCTTATGGGTTTTCTCTGATGCTTGTTGTCTTGTTAAGCCTGGAGTTATGAAGCTGCTGGGATGGGAGACTCCAGCCTAGCTCAGTGCAGGGTTAAATAAGGCCTTTTAGCTGAAACTTCTTTGTATCCTACAGCCTCATAATAGGCTATTGTATTTTCTGGGGTTTTTATAAGGCTCAGATGTCACACTCAATTCTCGGTTGTTTCAGTATCATCAGTGTTATCACTGGTGTGTTTAATACATTTGCTGTAGATTCTGATTGTAAATATTATTTGTTCTTTGCTGTTTTTTACTTATCTCTCAAGGGCATAAAGAACAGATCCACAAATGCTCCAGTGTCCCTCTAGTTACAGTTGTTCTATGCAAAGGGAGAAAATACAAGAAAGTATTAGCAAAGGAAAAAACCAACCAAAAAAAAAAAAATCCAAACTCTTTACAATTTAGAATATTGTGTGCTTTGGTATCATGTTCAAGGGTCCAGACACTTCACTGGCTTACACACTCAAGAACTCATTCCCCGATGAAGTGTAACCTTCAGGAGACACACCTGGCCTAGAAATGAGGATTCTCTGGGTCTGCTTCAAGTAAAACCCATTTACCCTGTCCAGAAGGGAGGTCTTTTCCTCACTTGCAAAGGACTTTTAGATTTTTTGGTTAAAAATACTGTATAAACAGCTAGTAAAGTATTTTGTGCTGGTTTTGATACATGTAGTTAGTGACCTAATTGTATATACTTTGAAAAGTTGGATGGGTGGGATATTAAAGTTCTTTAATTTCAAATTATCTAAATGCATATGTCTGTATTAAAACATGTTACCTGCTACAAGTACATGTACAAAAATCAATACAGTAAATTAGTTTGATTTTAGGTTGTGCTTCTAAGTGCAAATATCAATTTAAGCAAAACCAGTATTGTTTTCAGCAGAGCAGAATTTTATCCAAGTATGAATAGGTGGTTTAAATACAATAATACAGAAAAATACTCAGCTTTTTAATATTTCAGGTTTTTTTCCCTTGCAGGTAAATGCCCCAAACAATCATCTTTGGTTTTTTTGTGACTGATTGTTATGCCTGGGAAAACGAACTGCAGTAAGTGCACAGTTAACATGAATTTCCATGGGGGGGAAAAATAGTTAATTATTGCAACAGTACAGCTACTATGATCAGAGCAGTGACTCATGCAAGTGAAGCATATAATTGTCCATGTAATTTGTTTGAAGTCAGCTGGGTTCCAACATTCTTGTTCCTGTGTATAGCTGTTAATTTTTCTTTAGTTATCTTCCCTTCAAAATCTGCTGGAATTTGCTGCGCGGTCAGTTTTTTTATATCTATGTTATTGTTAGAAAGATGTCAAGTTGTGTCTGACAGCCTGAGAGGGGCAAAATTGCTGCAGCTCCATGTCCCCAGCTCCTGTCAGAAGCAAGGCTGAAAATGTTTCCCATTAGACTCTGGCACATCTCACATATTCATTGTTTAAACCAGAAGAAGCTCCTGATTTCCATATTCCTTCTTATTCCCTTTTTAAGAGTAGTTGTTACTACTCTTACGCACTTTGTCATCTGTAAAAGGCTGTGAATCTGGGTTAGGGTCACTCCAGTGGGAAGTATTGTAGACTGGAATTTAAATCTAACCTACTTTGTATTGGTGAAAGAAAAGAACACACTTTTACTCTGGGCAAGCTGGAAATTGCTGCTTAGGTTTGAAGAAAACTTTTACCTTCTTTAATATACTAAACACACTTTGTTTGCAACCTCTTGGAATCAGGAGAAAATGGCTGTGAATGATCTAATATTTGCAGGTTTATACAAACATTTGTAGTAGATCCTACTGTATCCCAGTGAATTAAAAGCAATGCTTTTTAACAGATTTATACAAATGAGGAGTACTTTTCACTAATAATTTTGTTTCTCCTAAAGTCCAAATGTATTTTCTGTTCCTCTGCATTTCGATCTTGCTGTCATGGGTAGAACTGGCAGAAGTCCCACAGCTTCCATATACCATGTGTACCTATATCTGTAAGGTTTTTATACAAATACCATACTTTATGGGCTTGTGTCCATGCAGAGCACAGTTGTCTTGCTTTTGTTCCCAACACAGGTGAGTTGATTCATTTCAAGGCAACATGGTAATAAATATTTCTTTGTGACAGGAACTGGCAGGTGCTAATTCCTGCAGCAGGGCCCCAAGGTCCACCATTGCCATGAAATCACCTGCAGAAGGATTCATGGCTCTTAGCAGGCTTTCATCCTGCTGAGACAAGAAAAGAAGTAACAGCCACCAATTGCTGACCTAGATTAGTCAGTATGCAGGTTTTTGTCGTCAGAGGACATAGTGATGGAGACAAGCTGAGATACTCCAGGAAGATATGAAGAGCCAGTTGGGATGACTCTTAACACCTTCTATTATTTAGTCATGAGATTAAAAGATGAGGAAAATCTTTGGGAGGAGAGGTGATTGGATAATTCTGGTATAAAATAGAAATTACTGTCGGTGGTGAAAATATGCCTTTAGAACAGAATCAATACTTCTGGGCATTATGGGAATCATTGAATTTGGTCTTAGAGAGTTCACTAATTATTGTGGATCACTGACAACTAGGAAAGTTGTTCTGGATGCAAGGGTTCCACCTCAGACAAAACTCTGGGCTTTGGCAGGTGTTGTTCATCCTAAAGGAACTCTGTTGGAGGGAAGGGATGGTAGAGCCTTGGATTTCAGGAAGTCTCGTGCTGTTCCCCCTGAGTAAAATATTTACGGTTGTAACTAAAATCAAACTGAATTAATCTCTCAGGGTTATGTTTTGTGTCTGAGAAAACAGTGAAGGCAACACACTGGTCATAGTAAAGCACTGAAGTTTAATCTGTTACTTTCCTGCTGTCCATAAAATTAAGCAAAAGCTGAGTCTCTAGGGCCTAACGAGCTTGGGACATCCTCCCAAAGCCTTGCATCAAACCCTCCTCTCTGTCTCCGTGTCTTCCCTGATATTCTGCACATTAGGAGCAAACTCCTCCATTCCTCCACTGTGAAACTTGCACTTTATTTTTTGCTGCCTTCTGTACTGACTGTACAGCCCTGCTTTTTTAGCACCAGTACAGGAGTGATGCAAGCTCCTCCTTTGACCTCATATGGCTTCTGTTCCTGCTTACCCAGCCAGGTCTTTCACATGCCTCCTATGGCACTGCCACCCCTTTCCATGTTCCAGGACAACAGGGAACAGACAGCTGGCCTTAAAAGCCCAGCAAACTTGGAGTCAGTCTCTCTGCTTGTAGAGTTTATAACCTTAAAGGAGCTCAGCACAGGGTCCAGCCCTTTGTGCTTCTGAGGAAGATTTGTTATGTTGGCAGGTGAGAGAAGGAAAGGTGAAGGATCACAAAGGGGTGAGCATTTTTTCAAGGCAGACATCTGATTCTCTTGTTTTGAACTTGAGAGCAAAACCCTCTGCGTGGTACAAACAGTGCCAGGCAGAGGCTGGCTGCTGTCCCTGGGGGTCTGGCAGGACAGGGAGCAGGAGCTGGATTTCTCACAGGTCAGAAGAGAAAGTTTGGTGGTAGGAAGAACAGGAAAGGGAGAAGTATGTGTATCCTTCCTCTTCAAATTGTCTTTTAAAGAACATGAGAGGTTATTCAAAAAAGCTGTGTGGCTTACCTTTGTGGAGGTAGGACATCGTTACTCCTTTCAGCAGGGGCTTTGTATTTAGGGCCCAAATTTGCAAAATCAGTTTCAGGTCCACATGTGTCAGTAAGGTCAGAGATCTGATGAAAAAAATGTCTGTTCTCAGTGTTCTCTGTGTTTATGACAAAACAACAGCCTAAGAACCTGATTCTCCTTGCTTTGCAGTAAATGCAACACAAACTTCTCTACAAACTGGATCACGGTCTCATTTACTTGCAGCAGGAGCTGTGTAGCAAACCACCTCACTCCCCGATTTTCTCTCCTGCTGGAATTTTCACTTTGTCCCAGCAGTTTTGCTCCCGGTTTTACCCCGACTGTTGGAATGTGCACGAGCACGGCCCAAAGCGAGGGGCTGCCCTGGGAAAGGTCAGGCCAGCCTGGGGCACAGCGAGGAGCCGGCTGGGCAGTGGAAAGTTACAGCCCTGAGCCGCTGCAGGAACTGCCCCGCTCCTCGGGAAATGTGATACCTGCTCGGCAGAGTCCGTGTGGAAAAGGCTGAGTGCTCTTCTTCGAAGTGCTCCTCTCGTTTGAGGGGAGAGCGTTTAGGGTGATCTATCACGTATCTTTATTAGAGGAAATTTCCTGTAATCCCCCTAATCTAAATCTGCTACTTACAGGGACTGCAAATATTTGTGTTTCATCAGTATTTCTTCACTGAAAACTATCGTGATCTCAGGCATGATAATTCTGCATGAAAATGATAGCAAGCATGACTCAGTATGAGAAGAGTGATGGACAAAAATAGAATAGGATTTGATAAGAATTGGCCTGTCTTTAGTCCTTCCCTGTGTACTGTATCAGAGCACACAAACACAGCTGGGCAATAATATTTGCTAGTAGCTGTTTGTGTTTCACAGGGATATGCAGTGGAAAATCAGTGGTAAATCCCAGTGTAAAATTGTCTTTCATCCACAAGAAAGAGCTGTTTGTTCAAATTTCATTTGCTGGATGTAACATGGAATTTGTCCCTCTGCTTTTGGTAGGAACTCATTCAAAGCTGTTTAATTTAATTTTATATCACATTCTAGTAAGTGCTATAAAAAAGATCTGGGTGAAGGTTCATGACAACAGTCCAGCTATTTAGCACAGGTTTTCTGTAAACAAACCAGTGAATTGTTTAACCAGTGTGAAGTAAGAATTCCCCGATGCCTTGTGAATGAATGCGCTGCAGTTACAAAGAGATTTCATTAACTAATGTGAACCTCCAGAAGAAAAGCAAGGACGGGAAGAAATGTATGTTGCAATTGTAGCTGGAGCTGTGGGTTATGCAGCATGTTTTGGGTCTGGTTATTTGGAAAGGATGGGTTTTTTCCTAACAGTAAACTCACTGTTCTGCTTATATTTCAATAATGCCTCAAGTCTGATAAGACAGGGAACTGATCAGAACTTGCTGGTCTTGGGAACCCTGTTGAGACCTAAACCAGCAGTAATCTGGGCTGTCATGGACCTGAAAGTGGTTCGGCCATTCTACTTAGAGACACACAAAAAGATAGACATATTTCATAGTGTTTAAAATACTAGCATGTCTCTAGAAACTTTTATCAGAAAAGATAAGAGTTGAAGCAATTCAAAGTTTGTTAGACAAGGCACGCTGTCAGTTCAGGGTGACTTTAAAACACAGGGCAACCTGTATGGTTGTAAGTCCCAGGAAATGCATCACTCACTGATGACTAAACTCTGACACTGCCCGGAGACAATTCAGAATATGAGTTTAGTGTATCACTAGAGTTGTGATTCACAATGCTGGTCAGAACAAGCTGATAGCAGCCGTGAAAATGAAACTGTATAGCATAAGCTTTGGCAATATACCCCACGAGTGTCTTGCAAACTGCTGAGCATTTAGCGCCTGCTTGTTACTGTTTTGCACATCCCTTCACTGTGAGAGGCCACGTGTTAACACCGAGTCTAGCAAAGAGTTACTCAACTCAGTAATGACTGCCTTGTGCAATAACTGCAGCATTTCAAATGTTACTTTGATCCTTTTTTTTTTTTCAAATGTTGCTTTGATACTTCTAATGTGCTGTTCACACAGGAAGTCAGGCAGGCTGGTTTAAGTGGCTGCCCAGCTTTGTGGTAATGGGAGTAAGAGAACCTCTAGACAGGAATCTAGCTCCAAAACTCTGTTTTTGAGGATCTGCACTACCCTTGAAACTCCCAGCCTTAGGTCTTCCTCACGAACTGCTCCATAAAATGCCATGGTGATAAGGGCCACGGATGACCATCAAGTGACCCTATGGAAAAAGGGCTGAGATCTACCTTTTAGCCTTGCTCCTGACCACTCGACTGAGCATAGACAGCTTTTCCTGAGCGCTATTCCCATATCAGTGAAACAGAGAAAAGCAATGTTCTGAGCTGGATCCGTGTCCCCGTTTAGTTAAATATCTAATCATGTTCTTTTCCATGAAGACTGAGGTAAAGATGACATTTGTCACTTCATTGTGACATCTCAGTATGTTCAGGAAAGTGTCTTTTATAAGGAATTTGCAGGACAAAAAAAGTTCAAGCACAAATTCTGCACTAAGGAAGCTTCCTTCTGTGTGGAAATCCTGTTCTCTAACAGGCCATCCATTTACCTCATGTGGAAAGAGAAGTTTTGCTCAGCAACCAGATGGCTAAAATGCAGAGAGGACTCTCCTTGTTCTTGACATCCTTCTCTTTTGTGGGATACAACCAACTTATTCTTCCATTTGAAAGCCTAGTTCTCAGTTCTGGCTGCACCTGGCAGCACCATCACAACCTTTGTGTGATATTAAATGAATAAAGGAAGATATGTCAGACTTGCAGGGTACAACACTTTGAGGTGACACTAAGACATGAACATGTAGTTCATTGATGAAGGTAAGCAGGAGGATGATCTTTTGTTGCTCTTTAGAATACCTTGGGCAGGCTCTGAAATGGCAAAGTCTTTCTTAAAGCTTAAACAGTTCTAGATGCCTTGAAGACAAGAAATGAGCAGCAGGTGAGCATTTCTTTTCCTGTTCTAGGACTCCCCCGGCACTGCCAGGGATGTTTGTGACCTCTGGTGTGACTCTTTCTATGGGGCTGCAGAGCCAATATGAGCCCAGGCTGCTCTCAGAGTGCCTTGGATACTATTAGTGTCCACGAAGCTGCCCAATGTGAGCCTGGCAGGATGGCAGTGACTTGCAGGGCTTGTTTAGCATTCCTTGAGACTGCAGGAGGTCAGCTCCAGCACTAACAGAGCCCACTGCAGTTCACAGTGCTATGTTTTGGCTATGGCTTGTGCTTAAAATCCATCCCTGGCCAGTAAGTGGCCACAGATTAAAAGAATGGCACAGTGGTACTGATTAGGAGTGCTCTGTGACCTACTTGGGAGAGCAGAAGGGATCTACCATCAGGCTCAGCTGGAGACTGTAAAAAATGGATTGAATTTATCCCTGTAGTCAACCAGTGGTCTGGGAAAAGAAATCTTGCTCAAGGCAACAGATTGTTTCAAAGTAAAAAGAAAAACCCAATCTATATGGATTTGGATGGAAGACGTTGTCTTTTAAACTGGACCTCCACACCAAGAAAACACAAATTTTTCTTTTTACTGTTCTAGGAGTGGTAACTTTTTTTTTTTTCTATTTGACTCCAAAATGTGTATCTTAACTTTGGTGGGTTTAAAACAAACAATTGGAATCTGTGTACTTGGAGTCAATTCTGTGCTTCTAGGAAATTCAAAGTTGGTTTGTACAGTTTGAGTTTCCTGTAGGAATAGAAAGTGTTAGTCCCTTGGTAGCATAGCAGTGTATGGCTATGAAATTGGAATTATTGTCCCCTGAGCTTGCTGGGTCACAGTGTGTCCTATGATGTTCTAAATACCCTCACACTTAACACTGGGGTGGCTGCAGGGCAGTGAATAAAAAAGAGGAATGTTCTGCATTGATAAACCTGACACCAAGCCCATATGGAAGAGATAGTGATTAAAAGGATCCTGGTTAACTCTGCATGGCCCTGTGATGGGTCTGTGAAGGAGCAAAGCCTGGGGTCTGTCTCCTTTTTAACTGGTGGTGCCAGCTGAAAGTTTTCTGTTGATTTTAGTATTGGATCCCCTCATGACTGTGGAGTTTGATGTTTAACTGTATCATGTGTCCCCTTCTAGCAAACTCTGAAATGACTGAATAAAAGTAGAGTCACACAGGACTAATGGGAATTTTGTTATTTGTTGTTGTTGTTTGGCTTTTTCTTTGTTAGAGAGCACCATAAAATCTTTTGCAAAATATGGAGAAATCCAAAGTGCTGCATGTGGAGCTTCACTGCCACCTCTCTTTCCAGCACAGGGCTGGTGTTCTGCAGCTCTGGACACTGAGTGACTCAACATCCTGGGAGAAAATGTTGTCCTGGCTGGGGGGCTGCTCCTTGCATTTAAACTGAGGGCTGCCTGACCCACCCAGGTAACTTTTTACTGAGATTACTCTTGGTTCTGGCAGTGTGAGCTTCCCTTTCTCCTGAGCTAGCTGTAACACAGTACCAGTGACTGCTGTAATCTATTAACTTCAGTTTGGGGTGAAAAGCTAAAGAAAGCCTCAATCTGAGTTCATGTTGGTGTCCTGGCCTGAAGTGTTATTGAGCCAGAAATCAGTGATGGGTGCATTTTGAAAGCAGTGGATTGAAGGCCCAAATGATGAATTGCAGCATTTTTAGGCCCTTACTGAAAACATATCCCAGCAATTTCAAGGGAGAACAGCTCCCACACCAAGGAGTGCAACTGTAGGAGACCTGTTTGTGTGTATGAGGTTGGATCCAAGTAAAATTAAATCCAAAGTGGCAGTGGCCCAGGATGAAACTTGATGCTAATTGTACATAAATAGCAGAGGGGCTGTCATATGACAGGCTATAATCAATAAAACATTCCTGTTGGGACTAATCTGCATGTCAGGTGTCCTTTCTGGAATGGAGTGCTGGCACTGCTATGTACCCTGATTTAAGGGTTGTTCAGGATTTACTCCCCACAGAAAATTAATTTCTACTTCTTTTCACTAAAAAGGTCTGGACCAAGCAAATGAATGAAACGTTCTGTGGTGTAGCTGCTAGGCACTGTATCTATAGTTCTGATAAAACGATGTGTGTGTAGAAGTGCATTCTTGGAGTGAAATTGACTTTTCTTCCCCCTAATAAAAAATTTAGAATCTTTTTTTTCACCTAATTAGAAACCAGAGCTCAGCCTTGGTAGATTCTATTCATGGGTTTTTTTCTTTGCACAATGTCACATGTCTGGAATTGTTCTAAGACACAAGTGTGTTTAGTAGATATTTGTTTTTTTTACAAGGAACAGTTTGATGCTCTTTGTGATCACATCACAAATAGCACGTTGAGAATTTGTTTGCTGATTTTTTAGTAAATCCCAATTTCTAATAATTTGCAGTTACAATTGCTTGTAGCTCTAATACCATAATCATTTCTGAAACTTGACATGTTGGAATTTTTTTCCTTACTGAAATTATGTAGGGCTGTATTAAAATGATAATGGGGAAAAAGAAGTGATGGCTGCAAGGGAAGCTGTAGAACCAGGGTTAAAAGGGAAGGTCTGTTAATGGCTAAAGAGTGTGACTTAATTCAAATGAAAAGGAGTAACTAACCTAAATAATGAATGAAATGTGTGATTTCACTCAAATGAAAGGGAGGAACTGACCTAAATAGAGGTGTCAAGAAGATGGACATCTGAACTGGAGCCATAAAATATTTTGATAGAGAACACTTCATGCTTGTGAATGTTTGGGTGAGAATTCCACCGACTAAAGTCAGTGTGCTCAGATTTACTTTTAAATAAATACCATCTTCCTTTTCATAAGATCTCATACAGAACTTTGTTGCAGGAGTTTCCTACAATAAAGTTAAAATCTTATTGTGTAAATGCTTGGAGGGCCAGAGAATTGTATGAAAAATGTCACATTATGAAAGGAAGTTGCAGGAATTTTCTTCCACATTGATAAGTTTTAAAACTACCAAAAGGAATTAATTTTAGTTCTCTATACCAAAGAATCAAAAATGCCTGCACAGAGAAGTGGCTGTTGAGATGAGCCCTGCTAAGATCTGCCCCTCCGTGTGACAATCTCTGATGTCCCTCAGCTTTGGAGAATGTTTTTGGTGTCCTGCAGGTGTGGGGGTGTCTGCACCCAGCCAGCTCCCAGCTGACAGCTCCATTTGCATCCACTTCTGGCAGGAGGCAAAAGTCTTCAGCTCTTAGGACAGAGTGAGGCAGTGTAGGAGCTATTGTGGTGCTCTCTCAGAGTATCCAATGTTTTCCTCTCTCCCCTGTGCTTGTTTTCCCCTGTTCCACGAGGGCTGGGTGAGGCTCTTTTGGAACAGAGCACAGATGAAGGTCCCTGGGACCTTGAGTACTTCTCAGAAGGGTACAAATAAGGCTTGAAGGGTGCTCTGAGATGGGCCTGGCAGGAATTTATCTGGGATTGGAGGAGTCCTTGGGGATTATCCAGCTAAATATTTAGTTACTGAAGAAAACCTTCTGTTCTCATGTATACCACTCTTTATCATTTTTGCTGCTGGGTCCCTTATTTAAGACTAAATTTATAAGACGTTTTATTAGATCCAGTTTCTATTTGGAATCCTGAAGTATCAAAAGCATAGAATGTATCCCACATCCATAAAAGCAATAAAATATTTTTATTGTTATTTTATTTTTATATTATAATATTACTTATATATTTTTAAATTTTATTTTATTTTTAAATTATTTTATTATTTTATTCCAGGCAATGCTGCAATTTATTCCCTGGCCCTCTGAGGAACATCTCAAAGCACAGTGCCTCACATCAGGCATCATTAACAACTTCCTTCTCATCCAACTAAAGAATCCCTGAGCTGTATTTCCTTATTTCCATTCTCTTAATAATCCAATTTCCTTCCCCACCTTCTCACATTGCTGTCCTGGCATTCTCTTGCATGTGATATTTATATAGTTCTTAGCTGGAAATGGATTTCTTCTGGACCTAGAATGCTCTGGGAATTGCATTACACTGCAAGGTGACTTTCCCTGTAGTTACAGCTGTGTTCCCTGTGCTAGCAGGCACCAGAGTCCTGGCTCTACCCTGTTCTTGTCATATGATGCATTTTTCCTCTTAAACAAGGAATTTCCTTGAAACAATTGTTATTTTTAGCCTAAAATCACTTGACAGTTTCTGATGCCACGCTGTGATTCAGCTCTTTCATCTAAGAAGGTGAAGAAACTGTCACTGTTTTACCACAAAACTGTTGGTGTTTGCTATTTAGGAGTCTTGAGCTTCTGGGATTGTCACTGATCTCCTGGGATGAAATCCTAATGTAATTCTGGAAGAGGAATACAGATTAAATTAGTGCAATTTGCCTTTAAAAGTTTTCCCTTTCATGTGATAATCTGATTAGAACTAAGGCACTGTTTCATATTTTATTACCCACAGAGGACAGAGGAGAGGTTTATGCCAGGTTCTTGCCTCATGTTTGATTCAGATGTTTGTGAACTGTTAGTAACTGGCAAAACATCTCAGTAGGGTTATTTGCATGGAGCTTTCTGAGTCTGTTTCAGCATTATTAATGCTTCTCTAGAAATAAACCTTTTCCTAAAGGCTCAGAGGCTTTATTTCATTTGGATTAACATAAAACATTTCACATCACTTCCAAAGTGCAGCAAGAATGTTTCTCTCATGATTTTTTTTTCTTTTTTTCTTTATGGATTTCCATGGATAATGATGGAGTTATGACTCTGCAGCTCAGTGTCAATTCACTGCATGAACTCACCTGTGCTATTGGAGAGGGCAGGGTGGTGATTGAATCGTGACTTTTTTTTTCTTTCTAGGAAAGATTGGTTTATTTTTCAAATTTCAAGTAATATTTTCAAGCTGGTTTAAAGAAAGCATTTTGGTTTGTACCTTAGATAAATGACAGGCATTTGACTGTGCAACCCAAACACAAACAATATTTGAAGTGAGGGGGATCAAAGCTACATTAGCTTCAACTTGAAATAATTTATGTGTGTACTCACTTCTTCACAGTGTTGCATTTTTTATTAACCTGTTTTGTCTCCTTGAATTTATTTGTCTGGATCATACAACACAGTGAAGAACATTTCAGTGGAGTTACTGGAGGTGATGGGCCTGACTCACCATGACTGAAACTTGAAAAGAGTGATGATCTTTGTAAAAGTTAGTCACAACAGAACTGCCCAATTTTTCTCTGGGCATCTAGGAGAGATGAGAATCCCTCTGCCCTGGAGAATGGGATACAATAGTGGTAGCACTCTGTGCAGCAGGAAAGAATGCCACAAGATCCAGACAGAGGTATTGTGTGTGTTCCTGGTTGAGGCCAGTGGTAAGGGTGTGCCTTACCCCATGGCCTTTATTGCAGGCACTGTGAACTTTTCAAGGCAAGAACAGGGTGTTTAGAAAGTGCTTGGCATGTTATAGATCCTACTGGGAATAGTAATAATAATTAGAAAAAAAGAATTTCTTGGGTTTTAGCACAAGGGAAGCTTCTTGTCAAAAGTGCTGACCAATTGAGTTGAAATATGCATGCATTTGGTGTGGTATCTGAAAGTGTTGACTCTTAAAAAAGTTTTCATGCTGCTGAATTCACCCTTCAGGGACTTCACTGGAAGGCTGGGATCTGTTGCTCAACACAGAAAGAAGCAGAGCACAATAAAATTTTGAGCATCTTCCCCTTAGGTTTCAAGGCTCCTGTGAGAAGGTCGAGTTTTGCTCAATGATGGGGGTGATAATGTTGCATTCCCTGCTCAGGAAGCAGCTGCTAGGGTTGGCACTGGGGTAGGGCTGGGAAGTGGAGAGGAATCCAGAGTCCTGAGGATCTTCTGGCTCCGCTTCTGCCTTACAAGGCATTAAGCTCCTTTTCTGCAGCAGTAAAGATCACACGTGGGTGGAGCTGTGCTTCCAGGAATGCTCTTGGAGCATGTGGGATGCTGGGCCTTATTTTTCTTGCCTCATGCTCCCTGTGCCCATATCCATTCTCTCAGGTAAACAGCGTTGTGATTTCTCTCTCTCTTCTCCTCCCTGTAGAACTGGAACATGTGTTCCACTGGGCGCTTTCAAAGTAGGTAAAGGGGCTGTCTGATGCTTAAACATCAAAATAATGTGGCCTAGAAGGTAAAAGTGGGTTTTGAGGCAATGGTGTGATTCCAGGTAGTTCTTGTGGAATGGATCTGCAATCAGCCCCTTGGATCTTCCTCCTCTGGTAAGTTATCTGTTCTGGGTGATGCCACCCAGATCTAAATGTTGCTGCTTGTTCACATTACCCTGAAATTCCTTCATTTTGGTCTTCTGTTTGACTGGGATGCAGCCCAGTTCTGACACAATCTCAGCCAGGGTAAGAAAAAAGTATTTGCAGATGCCACCAACCACCACATTGGTTCACACTGATCTTAACTCCCAGTCCTCAAGTGCTGTTATTTTTGACAAAATAAATGGGGTTTGTTTGCTTTTCATTTATATATAAGTTGGTGGTGAGAGAATGGGGAATTTTTTGTGCATATCAACTCTGAATCCTTTATTTTAGTTCTTGTCAGACAGCAGAGAAAAGGATGCAAGACAATAAAGTTCAGGGCAGGGGAAAAATACTGATGGCTTGAGGTGGTCATTATACATAGATATGACTGTGTTACCTGCTTAATGCTTTACTTGCTCTGTGATTCTGAGCCTGCAAACCTGATGGGAAATTTATTTTCAGATTGAGAACTGGAGCATGTGTAGTTCAGAAATTTTATATACACATTTTATATCATGAGCAGTAGGTTCCCTCCAGCTTGCTTTACTAGTACTGGTTTTTGCATGGCTGGAGTTTTCTTGTTGTAGCAGATAATCCTTTCTGAGATGAGTAATGACACAGAATATTAGAGTGGTTTTCTCCCTGAGCAGTCAAGGACAAATCAAAACAAAAGAAATGTGAGCAATCGCACCCAGTGTTGCATATTTGTGATCATTATATACAGGGCACTGCTCTTGAGAATACACTTGGAGTCAGTGTGGTATTTTCAACTTCAGTACTTTTAAAGTGGCCAGAACTGGATTGAAGATTTTTAGGATTTCCCATTTGTGACATCTCTTAAACACCAATTCATGGGAGATACTCACACAAAGAAGTTCCACTGGTGTTCTATGTGTGCACATCTTTGAAGGCTCATTTGGAGGTTGGGTATCGAGGTGCTGAACATCCTTTTTTCTCCAAAAAAAAAACCCCAACAAACCATCTTTCGTTATTACTTTGCAATAAATAACATTTCATATAACTTCTTTTAAAAATCCTTTTTTCCTCCTGTTTTGTTTTGTCAAAGGCCCAATTAAAAGTGGTGTTCAGTGATCACATTTTGAGATCTATTTAGGCAGAGAAAGACACCATGGAGAGTTTTCAGAAGTGTTTATATTTGGAATGGTTTCCCACATCCAAGTCTCTTCTCTTCTGCACAGAAAACAACCCCTGTTGAGAGAAAAGAGCAGCTGAATTCCAGTGACTTTGTCCCTGTTTAGCTGGAGAGTGTGAGGCTGTCAGAATTTGTTCTCAGTTTCAGCTCAGTAATTCAGTGTTTGCTTCCCCGCTCTCTGGGATCCTGAGGAGGAAGTACATAATATGGGTGTAATTTGAGTACTGCTCTCTAGTCCTGCTCTTTCTGTCAAGAAAACTGCTTTAGATCACAGAGGAGCTCTCAAATTCATTTAGACACTTGTGCAGTGACACTCCCTGTGTTTATTTAACAGCACTTCGAGTTTCTGAGCACCAAAATAAATTATTTGCAGAAAAACCCTGAAATTTGTCTGTGATAAATGTGAACCTGAAGATTTCCCCTGAGCTATGTCTAGCATGAACTATATTCACTTTAGGGATCATGTTTATATAATTGAAATTTGGACAGATTTCCAACAGATTTTTTAGGATGTAACATTTTGTTTCCCATTGTATGAGCAAAACTGTTTATCGATGATGAGAAAAATGGAAGGTTTTGATTTACAGTTTGTTTGCTGCTTCATTATTTCAGTATCCTACATTTACAAGTGTTTAGCAAGAAGTTAAACACTTTAAATGAAAGATTGTTCATAGAAGTTAATAAAATACTGGCAGAACCTTCCTCTCACCCTGTCCATGGGTGTGTCTGACAATTTGCACATTTACCAGATTCATTCCCATCAAGATAATTAATTTCAGAGTTTTGATGAATTGTAGTGTGAGAGAGATGGTAAGTGTTGGTAAATATTACCACATTTGTGAGGGTTTTAATTATTATTAGGCTAAAAATACTGAGAGTTCATGTGAAAGTTCCAGAAATTTGGTGATTTGATTTTTTTTTTCCCAAACCATGTATCTGGCATTTATTATTGGTCCTTTTATACTGACAGTGTTTATAAACAATGATGCATCTGTACAAAAATGTGCACTAAAAATAAGTCATTAAGGGTTTTCAACCTCCAACACTTTTAAATCAATGCTAGAATAAATTTGGCAGTAGATCACAGGTTTGTTTAGAAGATGAGGCTGAGAGCTACCTACAAAATGGTCTGTTTAGCACTATCCTTAATTTGTGGGTTTCTGTGGTCAATAGACACCAATTCTGTTCTCTGGTTATGTCAGCACAGCTGAAAGGTGCAGGCAGCAATGGTTGGTTAAAGGTAATGAAGGTTTCGTGGCATTTTGTTGGGGGGGGGGGGGCTTTTGGAGAATTGCTCTGCTTCTCCCAGAGTAGCCACAGAAAAACATCAGAAGTTTTGAGAAATTCCAGAATTCAGGTTTTAATAAATAACTGCTCAACAATTAGGCCACAAATATTTTGCTACATGTCAAACTTCCTAATTACCAGTTTGCCACACTGCAAAGCAGACTGCAGCCTGTCTACCTAAAATACCAGGAAGGGTCTGAGCTTTAAGGCTTCTTTAGGATGGTCAAGCCAAGCCTTTGTGCAGAGCTGTCACCTTCAGTGGATTTAGGAGTTCACAGAGGTTTGAAACTTTAAGGTTGGAACAGCTGCTGTAAGATTGGGTGATGCCACACTGAGTGTTTTGGATGTGAAAGGCGACTCTGAGCTTTCAGAAGCCTCTTAAATGTTTGTGCTGTTCTAGCTCTTCAGAAAAGCTGTGAGAGCCTCATTAAGGAGCTGCTACTCTGTGTTAGAGAGGAAGTTTTGCATCAAGAGTGGTGACCAAGACAAAGAGCAGCAGCTCTGAGGCAGCTGTGAACAGCTCCTTTTAACCTCATTGCAGTCACTTCTCAATGGGCATTAATAAAGTTAAACTTTGACAACTGGAACACCGCTTGTTTCTAAAACTGAAGAATTAAATCTTACTCTAATCTGATCCCCCTGGCTTTTTTATGCCACACCACCTTCTGGCCCTTTCTGGGGAAGACTCCTTCTAGAAGAGCAGGCATCTATTTAAGTTACAGAACTTTTACAGAAGAAGAAAATACCTGAAATATATTCTTCTTTATATTTTAGTCTTTAAATAGAGAAATCTACCGAGGTGCTGTGACTTTAGTTGGTCAGCAAAAGAATTTATTTTGCTGTTGGCTGAAGTTCTGTGCCTTTGCAGGGTTGCCTCAGTGGCTTAGCACATCTTGCAGACACTTCACTTTCACCTTTGCTTGCAGCAGCAGTGTCAGTCACTGCAGCCTGTGAAAACTGCATGGAAAATTCCCTCCAGTGCAGCCATTTGGAAAAGATCCCTTTCCCCTGCAAACATAACAGATCCCACTGGTATCCTGTAAGGAAGGACAGCTCCAGAACAAATTGTCTCTCTTTCAGTGACAGAGTTCAGCTTTCAGCTTTGAGTTCAGTCAGAGACAGGCAGAGATTCAGCTCTTTTCTGACATATCATTTACACGGATTTTTCCCACAGGAGTGATTTTCGGTGGTAGCCCTGGTGGATTGAAGTTTCTCTGAGTTCTTTAGGGAGATTTATTAGTGATGTACAAACCCATCAACTGTTTTGCTGTGACATTGCCTGTATCTACAGCCATGTGGAATCCAAGAGCTTTGTTTGCAGCCTTGGAGTCCAGATAATTCTGTGGTTTCCAGCATCTTCAGAAGCCAAGGATATCTAGGATCATTTAGATAAGAGGTAAAACCCAACAAATCACAAATCAGCCATAAACTGAAAATGGCACCTAGTGGTCATTTAGAAGTGATTCTTGAATATTTGTGGTAATGGACACTGAATTGTCTCAGTAAAATATTTTTTCCTCTTATGCTAATTTACTTATTCAGTTTTAAAGCAGTAAGAATCTAAACCCATGAGAAGTTACTATAACAACACAGTAGCTACAGTGACATCTTGTTAAAATAATGTTTTTATCAGTGGGCCTAGTGGTGAGCACGAACACAAGGACTCCTTATTTTATTGGAAGAGTATTTTTGCAGAGAATTCTGCATTATTTGGAGTGTGTTAACTCTGTTCCAGATGTTTTACATCCCACCTGATAATCATAAGTTGTGTCACAAAAGAAATACAGAAATAACTACAATTCTGCCTCTTTTTTGTTGATCTCATGAAGGTGTGTGCTCAAGTCAGCCACACTGATCATATTGCCTGTGAAAGCAAGGGAGCAGAAGTAAATGCCTCAATTAATAATTGTAGAAAAAAATCCATATCTGTAAGCATTTTGCCCAAGTGAGGAACTGAGGATTAAACCTCAGTAGCAGCCAATGCTTTAAACATTTTAATGAAAAGGTCATATCCAAGTGGCTTGTAGCCAATATCCCTTGTCTTGGCTTTTATATTCCCTGTCAGTCACAACGGGGGAACACACACATACTGGAAGAAGGTAATTGTTGCAGATTAAAGCCTCATGTGAAATGAAAGAGCCATCAAAATTCTTTATAGTTGCTTGGCATGAGTTCTGATAATGCAGAGTTCTCTTTTATTATTATTTTAAAATGCAGGCATCTAGCACAGACTAAACAAAAGTCCCCCAAGACAATAGGAGCAGCCTGTGAGTAGAGTGTGGAACTGCTGGAGCTGGCAGGTAAAACACAGGCATGCAGGTGCTTGTTCAAATAGGAAGATTTTGATTTCTTTTACTTTTCCCCCCACCCTGTTTAACTCCATCTCATATTTTAGCTGCAAATAAGATTTTTTTCTTTGTTCTGCCATATTTTAGATCTACCTACCAGCCTTTATTTTACAGAGAAACATATTTTTCTCTTGTTGGGAGAATAAAAAAAGGCCCAGTTCCCTGGTGCTGCATGGCTGCTCATCATGCAGACTTACAAAATAATAGTCATTAAACTTATTTCTTGTGAAATTCACATGCAACAACTATTTTTGACACATAATATGTGATAACAGTGTTAAGACATTTATAAAAGTCATGTTTATAATTTTCTTCAGGGTTGTGCTTGAATAGGTTACACACCAAGAAGGAATACAGGACTTTTCCTTGCAGTCATTAGACACTGTGCAGCTTTATTTCTTGTTCCATCTAAATTTTGCACAGGTGTTGACCCCTCTGTGCTCCCTGTTTCAGGTTCTGTTGTTCATGGTTGAAGTCAATGAGTGCTCTTAGTGCACACAAAAAATGCAACCCAGTGATTCTTCCACCTGCCCAGTCCTCAAGGAAATGTTAGCAGCCACTGATGGGAAGAGGCCCCCTAATTCAGAGGTGATTATTTTTGCTGAGATGTTTTTTAGTGCCTTTGTTGGTATATTCCCATCAGCATGATCCCAAAATAAAACTAATTCAGGTTGACAGATGCTGTCACACATTCAGTGTGAATGGAGTTCACTGAGATTTTGCAGTTTTAAGTTACCTTATACTGAAAAACAGCTGCTAAAACATTATCAGCAACTGCTTTAAGTGATTAAAGGCCAAAATGTTATGCTCAAGTGTGTAAATGCAAGATACTCTCTCAACAAAGCTTTGAAATAAAATACCAGTAAGAAAAATATCTTTAAAAGGGTTTTTAAAGAAATCACAAAAATGTCAGCTGGACTCAATTTTTCTGCTTGAATTTTTGCCAAAACAATTCAAATTTTTGTCGTTTCCTTTTTTTTTTTTCTGAGCACTTTTTGATTCAGACAACTGTGGAATTTCCTGTTTTGTTTTTGTTTTGCTACTGCAAGTAAAGCAGCCAACAGCCAAGGTCATTGTAGAAAACCAAACTTTCAGTAAAATTTAAACAAATGCATGCCCTCCCCATGTTTGCAGTTTTGTTCTCTGACCAATTTCCTTTTGTGGTGATTTAGTCTTTCCAGAGTCTGCATGTCCACTCATCTTCGTGTTTCTTGTCCACAATGAACCCTGCTTCCCTTTGCAGTGTCTGTTCCAGTGGGGGGTGTGTATTTTTAATTATCTGCTGGACTTATTTGAAGAGATTTGTCCCTGCACTGCATAAATGTACTCCTGCTTGTTCCTTGGTGAGTACCCATGCACAGCAATGTTATTAAAGTTGTAATTTGCTTTCTCCAAACACTTGCAGCTATCGTTGCTACATGTGTAACAGAAATTCCTTGGTAAGAACACTTGAAACTAGTACAGAGGTGCTTTAGTTTTTGAATTGTGTCTGTGCACAGATCAGTTTCAGGTTTTAAAGAAGAACGTTTTCTATAGATGTTGAGATTCATTTTTCCTGACACTTTTCTGTAGCTATTACCTTCATCAGTGGGATATAAGAACACAGCATGATGAAGATGACAGTAATAACAACAACTTATTTATTCATCCTTAAAATATAGTTTTTTTTCTGTTTGTTTTCAAGAGGTTATTCAAAAGATATGAAGAGCTTCTAGAGAAAATATATTTGTTAGTAATATTGTTTAAATATGGATCTTTGTCTATCAGTCTGAAAGCAACAGTTGGGAGGAGGAAGCCCTGAAATGTTTTTGGTTCATTACTCACTTTAGGCTTCTCCATAATTCAGAGCCTCACAAAACTGATCCAAAGTCCTCAAATCCTTGGGATACCTTCCCATGGCCTTGGTATATTTTGGAGAAATTGCCACCCACAGTGTTCTCCCTTCCTGAGCAAGGGCAGATGTGACAGCATATTTGGGATCACTCTGGAGATACCCATTGCACAAACTTCCTTTGTCTGGGGCTGCTTGGCCAGCAGGATCACTTATCCCAGTTTAGTGGAGCTATTAAGCTTTTTGTGGGAATCAGACTTCTCCCTCTTACATAACACCAACGTTTTGTAAGAAGAATTGTAAAAAGCTGGTTAAAAAAATGCACCAAAAAAGGTGCTTCTCCAAGTTCCGGTTGTAACTGCTTGGAAGGTGTTGCACTGGATTCTTGGGCTTTATCAATTGCTTGCAAACAGCCTTAAGCACTTGGTGCTGATGAATCGAAGTATTTTTCTTTTAGTGCTATTTTTAAGCACAAAAAAGACCTCTCTGCTAGGTAGCAAAAGGATTTTAAGCTTCTACTGGATGTGTTAGAAGAAGAAAATATCCCTTAAGCCACTGGTTGCTGCCTGTATATTAATGCTCAGCAGGTTATTTCAATAGCAGTCAAGCTAAATTCATATTCTGTATTTGTTGCTGATGAATTTGCGGTGATAATTGTGAGTTTTTGCGAAACTGGACTTGTAAATTCTTGGGGTCAGGAGTCATTTCTGTCCATAGCTGAGTAGAATTGCAGATTATACAAGCTTTTCTAGTTGCCAACAAAATGATGAATCAAGTTCACAGCATGAGTCGCCCATGAAGCAGAGCAGGAACTGCAGGAGAATGGTCTTGACACCTGCAGGTTGGAGAGAATCTGGTTCTTAACAAAAAGGTGCAAAACCTCTTTGAACTCCTGTGCCTGTAAATAAATTCCTCCCCTCAGCAGGGATGTGTCTGGGAGAGTGAGGGCTGGGCAGCACTGGCGTGCCTGGGGATGAGATGTGATTCCCCATATCTCAATTGGGGTCAGCAAAGTCAAATAAGGGAATGGGATATGGGGAGAAATGTCTGATACTCCAGGCATGCTGCCTGCCAACATAAAGCAGAGCTGCCCTGAAAGAGGATTTAGTAATTTGTCCTGCTGAATTTGAGATCCAGTGTTTTGCAGCATTGGAAATTGGAGTGGTTCATGCCTTAATCAGGATGTTTTGGGTGGAAAGTGTTTCCCTTGTGCCCACTAAAGACATGCAATGGGAGTTTGGCTGTAATGACTCCAATTTGGCTAAGATTTGGTTGCACATCTTCTAATCCCACATTTCTGGGCTGATTCATGGCTCCATTTATTTGTCTTTGACCTTCTGGAGCCTGGAGGAGGCAGATTTGGCTTTTTGCCATTTTTGTATTAGCATTAGTAAAAATGGCATCTTTAAAACTTCTTGGATTCTGGGTAGTTCAACAGAATATTTTAAGCACAAGAAATCTGAAAAACACTGATGTGCCTAAATCATTCTGTCATTTAAAAAATGAGTAGTTTGAGACATTTTGGTGTAGAGTGCTTAGCTTGAAAGATGCCACTAAGAAGTTCTTAGTGTTTGGTACAGTTTGAGGAAAAAAGGCTGGGAAGACAGATTGCAATCCTGAAAATTGTGGAAACAATTGCATAATCACGCTGTAGTTAATAATTGTTTGTAAATAGGCATTGTCTTAGTTCCAAAACTTGCCTTTAAATTTTTGGCTTGCAGCATTATTGTACCTGATAGTAAAATAAATGGAGCTGAGATTGACTTAGGTTCATTGATTTATTGGGCTAGAGTAGATGAGATGCCTGTTCCTAAAATGTTGAAGCAAGAAGGTGTCTGAGGTCTTTGAAAATAAAACTGTAGGGAGAAATTAGAAGCAAAATCTGTGTGAATGACTTATAATCACTGTCAATGCTTGGGAAAACTAATTTTTTTCTTTCTAGTAACCTTTAATAGCATTTATACTGCATTCCGAGGTGTTGTTTTGTAATTTGAAAATGCCAGTGTTGTTGTTTTATGGTAAAAATCTTTCACTCTTCAGTGGCAAATAATTTCCCCTTTCCCAGCTTTCTTTTTTCAACCCAGGAGCCTCATGCAGCTTGTTGCTGTCTGTGAGCTTTTTGTTACCAATTCCAAAGCACCTTCAAAGCACACTCAAATCTTGTCAGCACCGGAGCTATTTTTGAGGCACCCCAGGACAGGACAAAAGATGCTCATGCAGGAGTTCATAAGGTAAATTTAATCAGTGTGCTGCCTTCTGAAGGGGTGGGTGACCCTCTGAGGGGTGGGCTGAGGTGTGAGTGCTTCACAGTGAGATTAAGTTTCACTTTATAACTCCTTATGGATAGTGGATGTTTAGCTGCCCCTCCCCTGCCTTGGGTATCCTGTCCAAAGCTCGTGTCTGCTTCTGCAGGGAGCAAACCTGCTCCCCACAGCTCCTGTCATTGAACAGAAAAAGCCAAGGGATGTGTGGAAGTACCTGCAAAGCAGGCAAATCTTTAGGCTGACCTGGGCTGGGTTTGAAATAAGTTCAACAGAATCAACCAACTGCCACCTTAATATGTTGAATTCAATAACAGAAAAATTGCACTGCCTAGAAAATGAAAAGCTGATCTTCAATTAACTCCTATGAGTTCAGCATCAGACAAGAAAGGAAAAAAAAATCCAAATAAGCAATAGCATGTTGCTCATCCAGAAAAATTTTGACTAGAAACACCATGAGCTGACTTTTTGAATCATCACACCAAGTACAGGGCTATGCATGTAAGGCTCTGTCTGGGCCAAACTCCAAAATGCAGTAAACTCCATGTTAAATTGGGTGATGTTTGTTCAGAGGTTTTTTCCCACATATTGAACTTGTGTTGCCTTTAAATTCTGTATCTCTAACTGGGAATTCTGTGACAGTACTAAATGGATTAAAGTGGGAAGTTTGAGGACAACCTGCAACTAAAGAGGCACAGACACCTTCTGGCTCTCTTCAGGAAACTCAGTCTTGTCTGGTACAATTTGGCTTTTTGAAACATTTTTCTAGTACTTGTAGGTTGAAAGGGATTTTGGTTGCCATATCTGGAAAACACTGGGATGAAAATTACCCTGGAAAGTCCTTTGAAGACCTTTGCAAATGAAGTTTTCCCTTGTCATATCATCGGAAAATGCTGTGTAAGAGAATGTTTGCACCTGCTGTGTCTCCCATAACTATCCTGAGCTCAGCACTGGATTTTGTGTTCCTATTTTTAAAAGCCATCTTGCTAAATAGGTGCAGAGAATGTTCCCTCTGGAAGGGGAAGGGAACAGCAGTGCAGCATTAGGGGAGCGCGCCGGTGAACTTGGCTCGCCTTGTATCAGCTGAGAGAGTGAAAGGAGGCAGATAAGAGAACTGAATAAATTAGCATGGGTTTTGTGTGCACCATACTGACTTGCAACTCCGGCAATGTCAGCGAGGAAAAACTCTTTTTAAGTCTTTCATGTAGCGTGAATCACTTGAGGGAGGGCTGGAATCGTCTCTGAAGGAATTTATCTTACCTACTGCTTAAGATGGAACAGATAAACCTAAGGAAAATGCCTTGCTTGGCTTGCAAGCATTGGAATAAGTGTCTGCAAAAAGTCATGGCAAAGCAGGGATATTGCAACCAGACATGTGCCTGCTGCCTGCCAGGTTTGGAATCCCTTTATAGAAGCTAGCAGCCTTGCCTGGAAAGGGAGCCAAGGAGTTGTTACAGCTTTCAAGAAGGCAGGGAAAACAAAGAAGGGAAAGTCACACAGAGCTCCTATTGGGCAAACTGTGTATGATTAGGCTGAGTGTGTTTGGGGAAAGAAGTGGGGAAAAGTTACAGTTAGTGTTCNTTTTTTAATGCGTGTTCAGCTGTGATTCACTGCAGGGCTTGTCTGTGCTTAAACTTGCCTGCTTTAATTAAACTGATCATTTAAATTGATGTTAATACCTGAGTGTGTGCAAGCATTCAGTATTTTGTTTGAGTTTTGTGTGCCTCTGTAAACTACAGAGCAGATTTAACCAGTTTGCTGAACATTCCCAAATATATTTGGAGAGTCTAAATTACCAGCAAGCAACCGGTTTTTCCCATTCTTTCACTTTGTGTGTGTGGAAATATTCTGTTTTGGGAAGTGTGTTGTGCTGACAGTTCATTTGGGATTATTCATGGCTGGAGAGATTCATTCTGAAACTCTGTAATAGTAGGAAGTCTTTTTGTGTCTTGATCTTTGAGTCCTGTCTTGATTTATGTTGACTTCTGGGAACTGGGCAAAGATACTGGACCGGAATTCCAGGGAAAAGGAATTGCTTGCTTACTTTTGTCTGACATTTTGTAGTCTGTGTGCATCTAAAGGATCTAGAATCTGTCATTGAATTCTCCTCCAGCATGAGATTGGCAAAACTGCAGCTTGCTGCTTGGCAAAATCCTGATCATGATGTCAGAGCATGCACCCACCCCATTTATATATGTATTGAAAAATGGAAGTGGTAGCTACATTAAATGAAGTGGCTTTTAAGGGAGAAAAGCAGTAATGAATCTAAATAAATGATACAGAACTCCTCTAAAAGGATCATAAAAATATGAGAGGGTAGAAGCGTGGGCTGTTTCAGTGGTGTGATTTAAGAGTGAGAATCCATACAAGATGAAATATTTAGAGAGAGCTGGAAACTTGGAGTGGCAATGAATATTATCAGGTGAGAGCAAATATGGACAACGTGAAAAAGTTCTCACCACTTGTATTTGTAATAACGTGGGGGAGTTTTATGCCTGTTTGTATTGACAGACGTTTGTGTATCCAGTGTTAACCAACAAAAGTACATGAAAGTACTTTATAGCTCAGCTGCAGGATGGCAGATGCACAACAACAGAGTAGGAGAAAAGGAGCAGTGGTAGGAAGTTCTGGGCGGTATGAGTGGAATCATTCCAACGTGCAGGTGAGAAACATCTTCATCTCCTCTATTAATTTTACTGGAGGCTGTTATTTGCTTTTGTTTGTTGTATATTTAATGAGTATTTCAGGAGGGAAATTGAGAGGAAGGTGGCTGTGAAAACTATCTTGTCTTTTTAATATGAACTAACCTAAGTTGTAGTCTGGGTTAGTCTGCTGCCACCATCAAAAATTATCATTTTTCTTATGAGTAAAGAAAATCCCCAGTAGGGCTGTGTTCCACAGGAGGTGTCTCATCCAGCGAAAAAGGCTTTGGAAAGGGTCTCCTCGTTTTACTTCCACACGAGGTAACCCGAACATGCAGGACTGGGAGCAGACCTCAGCCTAGATCGTGGAATGCACAAAGCAGCTGTTTTGCTTATAAATAAACCAAGAGCCTTTTCTGGAGCGAGGCTTTTTTCACAGATATGCCATGGAAATGAGCTGCCACTTTAACTGTTGGTGTTTAGAGTTAAAGTATGTGGTAGTGGCAGGATTCACATTCTGATGTATGAAAGTCACACTGGCATCAGGTTTCAGCCTTGTCGTGTCGGTATCACGCTGTGGTGATTCCGCCTGTGCTGCAAGAGTTAAATCTGTCAGCCTTTCCCTTCCTAATCCCCCCGGGTACCACAGGTTTATATCTTAGGTAGAAAGCAAAACTCCACTGCACTGAGTCAAAAACATCTCCATGCACCACTGATTTTGTTTCCATCTCTTTGTAAATGCCTACATATTTTTAATAATGTAACAGAGAATTTTACTGGGGCAATCTATTTGATCTCCTGAGCTGGTTGGCACTCTTTTTTTCCTTTCTCTTTTTTTTTTTTTTCCTTAGGTTTGTGGTTTGGTTTTGGTTTGTTTTGTGTAGTTTTTTTTTCTTCTCGTTTTTCATGTGAATCCAGGGAGAAGCAGCAGAAGGGCTTGTGGGCTGGCTCAGTGCCTGGGGACAGCGTCTCAGTGACCGGCTGGCTCTGGTGGCTCTGCTCAGCCCGTGGCACTCGCTGTCCACCAAGAACTCAGGTTCCTGCACCTATTTAATGCCTATTTACCTATTTAATGTAAATCAGCCATTTGGTTACCCCCAAACCAGAAGCGTTACCTTCACTCTGATCGCCTGTTCCCGGGCAGGTAGCAGCCCACACCTGCCGTATTCCTGCAGGTGCAAAACCAGCAGCGTTCCTCATCTCAGAATAAAGCCCTGGATGGAAGCAGCTCCAGCTCCGCAGCAGCCTCGCAAGCCGGGCCAAGAGGAGAGGCAGGCGAGGCACGGATAGAGCTCGATGCCGCTGGGGCAGAGCAGCAGCCCGGCGCTGCCGGCTCCTGCAGGGGGGAGCAGCTCCAGCGCCGGGGGCGCAGCGGCTGCTGCCGGACAGGGACGGGCAACCCTGGCAAGCCGGGCTCCCGCTGCCTTCCCAGGGGCCGGCTCGGGGCCGTGGCTGCAGCTTCTGTCAGCGCATCTCCCGAGTGCTCGGCTGGGAGGGAGGGGACAGGTTGGCACCCTGAGCGTTTCTGTCCCTTCTCCTGAGTGGCAGCTGGACACCAAGGACAGCACAGCGCCTTTTAAAGGAGCTCTTACCCAGTTCTGGGCACAAGCTCTGTAGCCCTTCACACTCTCTCCCTGTCTTCACTCCGAGGTGTGAACGCCCTCTCTTCTCAACAGGATAGCCAATTCCAAAAATAGAGAGGGGAAAAAATAGTTCTATTTAATAGGTCTTTGCATTCTTTGTATTTCCTTTGTGGCTTCTGAGATTTTTTTATTCACTTGGAGGAAAGTTTGAGGGGTTGGAAGTAGATGATCTTTAAGGTCCCTTCCAACCCAAAGTATTTTATGATTGTATTTCTGTGATTTCTCTATCCAAATTGGTAATCCAGTTCTTCCTTCTCTGCCTTAAGAAAACCAACCAAACAAAAAAAATCCACAGCGGATGTTTTTCTCAATCAAAAATCCCCAAACAACAACCAAACAAAAACAACCCCACAAACTACACTAAAATAAACACTTTAACCATAGTGGCTGTTCACACAAGCAGTTCTAGCCAGGTATTAGTTCTAAAATTTATGATATTAGCTCAAAAAAGATTCTTTAAGCTTTTCTTCTCTTTAACTGCTCTGATCTCAAAATGCAGCTTACATGCTGGCAGCCCTGTCTTCAGAGGAGTGATTTGTTAATAGAATATTCAGTCTGTTATTTCTCTGATGAACCCCCTCTTCTCTGACACAACCTCTTGTGTCAGAGGTGTTAATGGTAATGACAGTACTTTTCTAATTACAGTTCTGAATTGGTTAAAAGGATCTTTCAAATAAATCTGATCTCCTTCCAATAAGGAGAGGATGAAATGGGCCAAATTTCTGCCAGCACATTTTGCTGTGGGAAAGGGGATTTCTGATTTCTCTGTGTCCAGCCAGGCCCCTCGCCAGGCCAGGTTTGCTGTGGCTGTCAGCTGTGGCTTTTCTTGTTGGCCAGGGAGAGGATATTGAATCTTCTCCCTGCTGGTCCCTGCATGGAGTGTGCCCAGGGAAACAGGCAAGGCCCAGGCTGGGGGCTCAGGGGAGAAAGGATGCTCTGTTGATAAGGTAATGGGGTCTGCAGCCTCGAGGGAACCTTGCCAAAACCTTTCTCTAGTAACTGCAGGGATTATCCAAAAATCAATAATAAAGGCGGTCACCAGGGGAGGGGAAAATACATCTTCAGGGGAAGCCAAATTCTGTGAATGCTCCATAAGAGCACTCATGGCAGGATTTAGAGTAATTGTGAGGCAAATCAGATTGAGGAAAATTGTTTTAAAAGAGACTCTTAGCTGGCAATAGGGACCATATGTTCCTTCTTATCTCTGCAGAAATGGCTATCTTTGTTAGCATATTGACCGTGTGAGTAGCTGCCACAGTCTTGATTTCTAGCATCTACAAACATACTTGTAGTGAAAATAATAAAATGCCCTAAATGAATATGTTACATCAGTTTTTGTGGCTTTAGTCTTATTTCACCTCTACTAGACTGTGAAGTGTGTCAAGCAGGAACATTGGGATAAATTTCTCGAAGTCAGTGGAACTCTCTCCTTTTATGCCAGGAGTGATTTTGGCTCATCTGTTGCTCTGTGTTCTTCCTCTCAGGTGGGCTGGAGTGATGATGTCATCTCCTCTTTTAAACACCAATTTGGTTTTCTGTGTTTTGACACTTAATCCTTCCAGAAAAGCAGTGATTGCTCTGAACACTGAAATCTTACTTTGGCTGCAGTGCTGTTGCAATCAGGAATATCAGCTACTGAAGGGAGCTCCATAATTCTGTCATTTAACACTGCCTTAATAACTGGATCTGGGTAGGACTTCAAAAACACTGACTTTTGTTTCATTTCTAGGGGCAGGATTTGTACTCAAGTTACTTCATTGTAGTGTCCAGGAGCCTTCAGGCTCCCACATGTTCAGATTCACCATGAAAAAGATGAGAAATACATCTACCTCCTCATAACTGGTGACCTGTAAGGCAATTTTGTGGCCTCTTAAAATGCCTGCTTCCACACAATAAGTGGGAGTTTATATAAATTTAGGCTTGGTATTTTGGGAGACATCTACATGCTGTTAAAAAACCCTGTCAATTCATCTCAGAAGGGGCAAGGAACTGAGGTTTATTTTATTTTGTCATGACTTTGTTCTGGCAACTGTATCAAAAAAAAAAAAAAAAAAAGGCAGCCAGCAGTGTGAAGAGCAGCTGCTACCATCCAGCTCTGAGTATTCCCAGACCTGTGCCATTAGCATTCCTTCTTTCCTTTGCCTTACCTCCCTCTCTCCAGTGTTCATTTCAAAGGTTATTAAATGAAATCAATTTCAGCCTTCCCTTAGTCTAATGCTTTCCAATTTTTTTCTTTCCTGGCTCATGTGTCTCATCCTACAGGGATATTCTTGTCTTCATTTTAACCAGCTCCTTGTTTGAAGTACTTTCCTGAAGTCCAGACTGATGAGAAAAGTGATTCTTCTAAATATAGGTAATAAAATAAATCTAATCGAAGGCACATGCCTGGTTAGCTGAGAACTGGCCTTTTACAAATTAGTGTTATATTATATTGGATTAAAATGCAATACTCATTTGGCTGGGACACTTGCCTACATTTTTGTTCTGTTTTTTTGTTGAGGATGCAAGCTTGAGAGAGTTAAGAATTTTTATTCAAGGAAGTTCCAAGCTTTCTATTTCTTTTCTATTTCTTTTCTATTTTAATATTTGTAGGAATTCTTTATGTTATATTATAAATACTAGGTGCATTAATTTCCTTCTTAATTGAAGATCTGTACCTCATGTATCCTTAATTTTATTTATTCAGATTCCTTAATTTCATAATTCAACATAGGTATAAATTGTACCTGGATCTTGGCAGCCAGACAGCTGGACAGAAAATTACTGATACAGTTTTAACATCTCAGTGTTTGACAGAGGATATTGCTGGCCCAAAGGATGTATTTTTAAATTATATTCAAAGAAAATTCAAAATGCCTGTTTGTTTACTGAAAGCCATATTGCAATAAGGAGACCTGCAGGTAAGGTGTGAATCTGGGCTTTGCCATTTCCCTTATAGCAGGAGTTTTAATAAAACATGAAAGCATTTATTAAGAGGTACTGTTTCTATTGAAAGGTACTGATCTTAATTCCTTTTCTTTTTCCCTGGGGGAATTAGTCACACTGTACTATTTTTCTAAAGTAGAAGGTAAAAACACTGATAAAATCAGTTTGGAATCAAGGCTAGGTCATTATTTAAACACACGATAGTGTGCTTATAAGGCTTATTTTTAATAAGAATGTAACTTTTTCTGCCTGAACCACTTAGATTATAAACTCTTGGGAACTATTTTTGCACTGTAACTCTGAGCACTGCCTTGGGCTCAGTGGTCATGAGGTGCTTCTGTTCTGTGGGTGTGATTAATCCTGGTGATTTTATCATATGCAAACCTCTTCCAAGCAGCAAGGAGAATTTGGATTAAGGTTCCAGAAACCTTTCACTTGGCATCTTTTCTGGACAGAAGTGAGCAGGAGCCCATCCTGCTCAGGGTGCTGTCAGGGGCAGTCCCATGGAAGTACAAGAGCATTTGGGATCTCTTAATTAAGGAAGCAGAACTTGGTTCTTGGGTAATGATCCACTTAATGATCCTGACAAAACACTCTACTGAAGTGCTCCACTCGTTGGGCTGCATAAAGCTTTTCTAGAAAGTGCTGCAGAAATAATAAGATCACTTCTACCTCTTCATATACTTCAGCATTCTCAGCTCCAGGTGGTTTTCCTGGTGTACTAATCCTGGCATTTCTGTTGTGACCATTAGTGCTGACATTGGGGTGTTTTCCATGTGAGACATGAAAATCCTGTGTGAGAAGAGTGCAAATGTCTTGCTCTGTATTCCCTGAAATGATGCTGAACAGCCTTTGTCAGTATCAAAACTTACATCTCTCAATTTTTCAGCTCCCCTGGAACCTTCTTTTTATCACTTCTTCTGTGTGCAAAGGTGTGTCAGTAAAGTGAGATGGATCAAAAATCAGACTATGGAGACCTTCCTATTTCAAGGTAGTGCTTGTCAAGCATAATGTTTTGGGTATTTTTTTTTCTGTGTTCCTGGCAATGTTTTTATGGCAAATTGTGAAAACTCATAGGTTTGTCATGGACAGGTGGCTTTTCCAGGTGCGTTTACCCAATTCCTAACTGAAACTTATTAATAAAGAAAGTCTTACTGGCTTTACAAATAGAAAATCATCTCTGTAAAGAGTATAAGTTATGGTTCCATGAGACATATTGGATTTTGTTGTTATTGTACTGATGAAAACCTCTATTGATCTTCTGCTATTTCTGTTTTAACTGAAAAAAACCTGTGCATTTTATGCTCAGAAATATCCAAGAGGAAAAAAAGGGATTACTTGGAAATTCAAATGAAAGAAAGGTAATAAAGCCAAAGTTTTTGCCATTATATTAATTGTAATTGAATTGTGGTTGGTAAATCCACCTTTAGTTCTTCCTAGAAATAGCAAGCAGGGGCACGTGCTGACTTGCAGCTTGTGCTCTATTTGAAAAGTGAAATTCTGTTCATTTCAAACTGCTGTTTCTGACTTTAACTGGTGCAAAATGAGCTTTATAAAAGCTCTGTAACACCAAATTTGAGGCTCTTTGTTACTCATGAGGAACAAGACGATAAAAATTCACCTTCATTCTGCTGGTGCTTATTCATTTTATTTTATTTTGCTTCTGGGGCCCATGTTCATCTGTTACAAAAACCCTAGTGTTTCCTTCGTCTTCTCCACAAGAATTAGGAGTTACGTTTCCTTTTCTGCTTTTATACCTGCTATCTGTTGATGTACAAAAGAGAAAAAAAAAAAAATTGTTTCTTCTGTTACTCTGTGGATGCTTCTTAGAGAAACAGGTTTACTGTGTAAGTGAAGAGCTGTAAAATTGTGTGTTTAGAAGTTTAACTTTTGATAGTATTAGAGAGAGTAAGCCGAAAAAAAAATACAAATTAGTTATCCACTTCAAAAATCTCAGTTTTTAATTATTTTTGAGATGAGATGAAGGATTAAGAGAATATAGTATGGATAGTATGGATTATATCTGCTACTTATCTTTTGGCTTTTAAAAGATACTCTCAGAGAATTAAACATGACAGCTTGCCAACATTTTCACTTCTTGATGACATCAGTGGTAACAAAAGGCTCGTGGTTCATTATTTATTTGATCTGCTGAGAAAACTGATTACTTGGAATAATACCACTGAGTTTGTCTTGTGCTGCGAATCTTGTGCTGCAGATATTAATAAAATATCTGTTCAAGGAACAGGTGAAGTGAAAGTTAGATGGTCCTTCTTGGAATGTTTGTGAGCTTTTACATCCCTAAGAAAATATTTTCTCCATCACACCAAGTCTTTCTGCACAGTTGGTGCCAGCTTTGGACTTTTCAAAAAGAGAATAATAAGTAAACAGCATAAAGCTTAAGCATTTTTATCCCCACTCTGTCTTCCTTCTTACCACTGTGCTGTGCCTGTTCCAGGGCTTTCCCTGCATCTCCTTGAGGTGTGGCAATCTGGAGAGGGGAACTCAGTGCCACAGGCTCATGTTTCAAGGGATTTACTTTGGAATAGCCCCTTAGTCCTTGGGACCAGCTTCCCCCTAGTGGTTGGGATGCATCTCTTGGTGGGCTTGATCCTAAAGAAATACAGTTTGCATTTTTCCAAGGTACTCTGCATGTGCGAGGCCTGTCTGCTCAGCAACCTCAGTGAGTATTGGGAATGTGGATGAATATTATTTCTATTTTAGGGATGGAGAAGCAGAAAGTCAAAGTCACTGTCCTGCCACCCCACAGTGGGTCAGAAAGAGAAACCTGAATCCTGTTTTCCTGCTCAATGGATTCTGAGTAGTCACTGTATCCACCATCTTAAACTTTTTATACTAGCCCCCTGCTCATTATAGAGGAAATTCCTAACTCTTTTCCATGTCTCCTCTTTCCCCCACAGCTGTTAGACCCATTCTTGAGAAGGAAACAGCAAAAGAAAGAAACATTTAAAATCCTAAAACACTCTAGATGTCTGGCAGTGAGATATATTAATTATACATGTAGCTGTGTGTTTAGAAACTCGATAAAACTCTGCCATTTCTCCATGATCCAGAAGAACAACTTGTTCTGTAAAAGGCATTTTCTAACTATAGACAGGTATCAGTTCCTTTATTGGCTGGATTGATTCTTCCTCTGCTAATGCATCTGCTGTCCTGATAAGGTGACTCTGACCTGTAACCTCACTTCTCTGGTGGAAGGGGTGAAGAAAAGTGGTGTTTTTTCACAGTACTGTCAATGTACAGCCAGTGCTCATCAGTGCTTTGAAACATCAGTTGTGAAAACAACTGCTCATCCCCAAAGTTCCCTCACTTCTGGTCATTTAGCAGCACAACATTCTATTCTAATTTCTTCCATCACACAAATACATTAAGAGAATGACTGATTTCAATCTTGGATACTCCCTGATGTTATTTTTGTGTCTGACTGCAAATTTCATTTTTCAAAGGCTGATGAGCTTTATGTCTTCATGGGGATCCCCGCACTGGATGGAACTCCAGGCTCCCCTTGGATGGGAACCATTTGCCAGAACTGCTGATGTGATTCAGCAGCTGGGAGGAACTCTAGTGCAGGTGAATTCCAACCTTTGGAATTCCTTAAGGGAGTGGTTGGAGTGAGTGTGAAGTCAGTCTTGGGTTTTTAAAACTTTTTTTTTTTTTTTTTTATCTTAAAGAATTCCAGAGATTTGAAGATGCTTGTAAATCATCCCAGCAGAAAGACCAAGCATCATAGTCTTAAGAGCATTCTCTTGGCCAGAATATTCCCCTACAGCTCTGGGGAGGAGGGAAGTTGGGAAGGAATCCTAATGGAGAGACCAGAAGTGAAGAGCCACAATCTCCAGCAGCCTCAGCTGAGAGATACAGAGAGCCCTGAGCATGAAACTTTGCCACAGATCTGGAGAAAGATGGATCTGTTCTATCTCCCACACAGCTGGAGAAGGGTGAGTGCTGTGGCTGCCAGCAGCTTGCTGCCTCAGAATGGAATCAGCACTGCACTTGGGCCGAGCCAGGGATGGGGAAACATAGATGGGATTTCATTAACATTAATGGAGTGGCTAAGGAAGAGTTCTGCATGCTGACAAGAGAATGTACAGCTTTAATACAGCAAATTTCTACTGCTTGTGGGGACTCTGCTGTCTTCCTTGTGGAACATGCCCAGCTAGTACATTTATTTTCACTGTTTAAAATGAGTCCTGAGGAAGATGTGAGTGAGACGCTGTTCCCTGTTTCCATCAAAGCACCCACTTTTCTGACAAGGACCAGACTTCCCACCTCCCTTTTTCAAATGATTTCTCAGACTCCTGATGCTGAGCAGAAAACATTTAAGCTGTTTTTCAAAATGAACATTTATCAGGTGGTGTCTTTCCCCCTTCCCAGGGCAGAATATTAATCAAATTGGAGGACTCAAGAGCCTGTCTGGAAGGAATTCTACATGGAGAGGAGGTGCAAACCTAGAGGACCAACATAAAATGCAGCCAGATACTCTTCTGAAATGGAAGAGTTAAAAATCTGAGCTCAAAAGGACAAAAAAAGGGAAAAAAGGAGAAATCTTGATTCTGGAAAATGAGAAGCTGCTTAGCAGAGGAAATGTGGACATGTGATGCCAGGGTGGGGCAGTTTTCTCTCCAGTTTCTGTGCTTCCTCTGAGGTGGCTTGACTTTTGAAATGTGTAAAAGAAAGGTGATGTCTTGTTTGTTTCCTATACTGGGAAAGATGGAATAGGGAGAGGGGGCAGATTTTGCACCACTAATGTTGCAGGAGTAGAGGCATTCCCTTATTATCTGTTGATATTGCAAACAGCCTGAAATGGCTTTTTAGCTTTTTACTGGGAAAAATAACAGGAATATCAAAGGATCATGTTAGTTAGGAAAGAAGCAAGCAGCCACAACATGAATTTTGTGTTTGCTGTGGTGTGAAGAGAAACATTATATTGGTGGTGGCAGTGAAGATGAATTCTGGGGATGCAGGTAAGATATCCTACATTCATCCCATGGAGAACTATTCCATGTTCTCCAGGGATGTCAGTTTGCAGGTCACAATTCTGGTCTGGGAATGGATACATTAAAAATCCCCAATCTCTAACAGGTTAGATCCTGAGAACTGAGTTGTTATTCCTCAATGTCAATGGTAGGGATCTCCCTGGGAATAAAAGCTAGGAAATGTGCTAAGTGCTTTTCTGCCACACATCCCTCTTTTATGAAGCTGGGATCCAGGCCTGATCAGCAGTTGGTCACTGAGCACCTGCCCCAGTGCAAAATGGCTAAGTCGATCCAGAGAGCTGAGATGCTGCAACAAGTCACCCTCACTTTCCTGACCTGCAGAGTTTCCAGTGCTCTGGAGCATTGGGATATGGTTGGAATTGTGCTCTAGGAAAATGTTACCCCTGGAACAGCTCTGTTAACATCTTAGCAAGTCACTTGAAACCTGCAGTGCTGGCCCAGGCATTCAGTGCAAACAAAGCACAAGCTGCTGTGGCACATTTGTGCCAGGGTTTCCTGATTCCAAGTGCGGTCAGATATGGCCTAAAATGAGCCATTGTTGTAACAATGACAAGAGATGCTGGGGTGAAAATCATGTTATTTCCTTTGGAAAGAAAAGAGTTCTATTTATAACTATTTTCCCCTAATCTTACTATTTTGTTCTACTAGTGTTTATAGCAGAGAGTACAATACTTCTTGTTGTGATTGTTCTTTGTGTGACTGGGATATAAGTAGATGTTCTGCAGCAAATTGTCTGGGATACAGAGTCCAAAGAGATTATGCTGCAGGAAGTTCTAAAAAAAACCCCAAACCCTTACGCAATCCCCCACTCACTCCCTCTGAAAAGCCATAACCCAAACAAATAAAAACCCTGAAAGACTGTCATAGCTCCAAAATAACCACAAAAATGCGTGCTAAGCTTAAAACAGAAGTCTGGGGGAAATGATTGTCAGATCCCTGGGTGCATTTGAGAACTGATTTATGTACATGAAACAGAAAATAAGAAACACACACTTGGGCTGTGTTCTCACTGAGACAAATGAACAGCTCCTGTCATTCTTTGCTTCCCATCTTTCTTAGGAGTCATCTGATCTTCCCTCCCCTTCTGCACCCACTAATCCTCACCAAAATGGCTGGAAAGAACTTCTGTTGAGGTCTGGAGTGTTTTCCTGAGATTAATTCTACTATTTCAGCAAGCTCAGTAGAGTCACTGGATGTTCAGAAGGACTTTTTGATCTGGACCTTACAAACCTTGGACCCTGTTCGACAGTAAGTAGCCAGGAGAGAGGAGAGGGGCTGTTCCCTGTCACCTGAAACAAACTTTTCATTCATTTCAAACAGTTCTTTGAGACCAGACATTGGTAAAGAATAAAAAAATTCACAGGTACTCTATCAAGTATGTCCTTCTGCCTCAGCCCTTGGTTGTCATTTATGTATCCACAGCCATCTATGCACAAATTACAAATAATTTATCAGGCTATGGTATTTTCCGTTATTTTGCAGGATGCTGCCTGAAGGAAATAGCAGAGCTGGAGGCTTTTGTTGAGTAGGTGATGTATGAAAGGGACTTGTGGCAGTGAGTTAGGATGGAGCACAACTCACAAATAAAAGGGAAGCAGATTTTTAGCATCTCTGTGCCACTGTTTAGATAATGTGTTTTACTGAGGTTTTGATAAAACTGGTATTTAAAGAAAAATCCCCAAATCTAACCCCATCATGGAAACTACCTGGTTATTCCAAGATGAATTGGGTACATGGACAAATTGGGATGTGCAGCTTCTTTGGATAATTTTGTGCTCTGATCTGAGAAACCTTCAGGCATCTCATCTACAGACTTGGCTCTTTTATCCTAATATTTAGCCCTTCCAGAATTTCTTTTGCCTGAGGAGATAGAAGCTTTTTGCAGACTTTGTAGGGTTTTCTTTGTCAAGGCACAAGACTTGTGAGCAGGTGGTGGAAAATAGGGAGAGTGCTGGAAGGTCCTGGATGTTCCTCACTTGGCTTCCCTGCCCCTTTGGGTGCCAGCAGTAGCAGAGAATGGAAATTCTTTTGGGATGTGGCAACTCTGGTTGGAAAAGAAGTGTTCCATTCCACAGAGCCATCTTCCAGGGTGAATTTTATTTTCAATTAGTGTTAAATTGAGTGCAGTCATAGGTGACCAGTGCAGAGTTCAGCTAGGTGCCCTCAAATGGGATTTTGGGATTTTCCACATTTTGGGATTGCTGGCTCTGTGTGAGGGTGGGAGGGCAGAGAGCTGAGCTGAATGTGGTGCTGCCTGTGAGGTGTCTGAGAGAGAATTTACTGTTCCATAAACCTGAACTGCTTTCTCCTAGTTACCCTTTACACAAAGTTGAATATTACCCAGGAGTTGAGTGGCTGGTTGGAAATGGAGGTCTTTTGCTGGGCAACACTGAGCTGCCTTTCAGTGGGAAAGGGAGGAGAGGGAGCTGTGGGAACAGGAGGGGCTCTGTGCCAGTTCTCAGGGTCAGGAACAAGCTGGAGCAGGCAAACAGGTACCAAGCCAGCTCCACCAGCAGAGATAAACTCAGCCTCATCTTGCTAGGCCTGAATTAAATCAGCATTTACAGAGCACCAGGAGAAGGAAGGTTTCACCCAGGGATAAATTGTGAGTCTGCTTAACAAGCAAGGGATGTAAGAGCTCTCACTGCCCTGGCAAGTCTCACAGATTTGCAGTATCACAGATTTTATGAACCCATTGGTAGGTGTGTGTTAGGAGTGGATATTTTGCAGTGGCACCATGAGCAGCCCCTGTGTGTCAGTCAGATCAACTGCAGCACTTCGGGCTGGAATTCTGCTGTGCAACGTCTGCAGTTGCATTTTTGGTTAGAAGACTCAGAGTTCAAAGATATCCTAATGCTTCTGTGTTCTCCAGGAATGTCAGTTTGCAGATCAAAAGTCTGGTCTGGGGCTAAGGGGAATGGATAGATTAAAAAAAAAGCCAATCTCTAAGGTCAGATCCTGAGAACCATAAAAAGGACCCAAGATCCTGAGAACAGTAAAAAGGATCCCAAACTGGTCCTTTTCAAGTGCTGCTGCCTCACACTCAGCTGTTTGTGTGGCTGATCTGACAGCTCATTGCTGGAGTAGCTGGGATGGTGCCCTTGGCAATTCCAGTACCTTGGGGATAAAGGTTATGGGATGGAGCTCCCCAGAGCAGAACTTAATCAGAATCACACACACCAGAAGCTGATTTTTGATTGTTTGCTTTCACTACTTATTACAAGCATACTTTGTGTGTCTTTCACCTATCTTAGAAAAATCTGGGATGGCATGGAACACACGTTAAAAAGTAGAGCAAGTTAACCTGAGAACCAGGTACACCTACAAGTGTGGAAAGCTGTGTTTGAAATCATCTGAATAGTGTGGTTTGTGATAGTTCATTATCTTGGCAACCAGAGTTTCCTGGCCATGTTGGTAGCCTGGTTGCTACAGTTAATCAGCAACCTGCCTAATCTCACTAACCTTCTTATTGTAACCTGCCTAACTATTGTGTAATCTGCTTATGGCACTGAGCCCTGACTATTAGTAGCAAGTTTGGAGCTGTGCAGGTGCAAATATTCTTGTTTTCAGTCCTGTTAACAACTGGCTTTCACAGTGTTTGTGCTCGTGAAATTAAACCTGGTCTCATGATGGTGTTAATGATCAGAAAATAAAGAGTATTTCTGACCTGTTAACATCTGCCTCCTCTGTGCTACAGCCCCCGAGCCTGTAGGGAATTGTGCCACTGGCTAATCCTGGGATGCAGTTCCGTGGGACACAGATCAGGGCTGGTCACAGCTGCTGGGGGAAGTCCTGCTGGCCCTGTCACCTGCTGACCTTCACCCCCTCCCACTCTCTTCACGCCTTGGCCCTGGGACCCCTGATTTCTCTGCTCCAGCTGACTGCTGTGATTTTAGTAGACAGGAGAGACAGGAATTTTTCTGATGCTATTTGTAAGTCTTAGTTCATTCCTCAAATTCCTTGAATTCCTATTGAAGAAAGAAGCAATTTTGAGTTTTGCTGGAGTATGCAAGGGGTTAATTTGTTTGGTTTTTTTTTTCTTTTTCCTAAAGCCAAGTAATTACCAAAAGAGATGTAAAATTATAATTCCACTGAAGGGTGAGGAGGACAGACACCAAACTATTTTAAATTTTATCTCATTTTATCTAATTTATCTGATTTCATTTGTTTAATGTCTGTAAGCCAGCAGCTGCCATATCTTGTAATAATGGACTAAACAGTATTCCTGGACAAATGTATTCTGTATACAAAACTCATGTTTGACTTCAGCTTGTGGGCAATGGGACAGACACACTGTTAGAAATAATTTTTAGTAATATATCATGATCTTTAGAGTGCCTATTATCTGCCAAGCTCAGGCAAATGTTTTTCTTGCTGCCATTAGAGAAGCCTTGAGGATTCTACATGAAAACATAATTAATTCCAAAACAAGGATGGCTTTAAACATTTTCTTCAAGAATTTGAATTCTTTTGTTATTCTCTTCATCTGGAGCAGCTGTAAAAGGTAATGATGTAATAATTTTTTCCTCAAAGGAAAAGAGAACCTTGGTGTTGTGATAACTATGTACAGCAGGGGATGGCTTCTAGAGGAAGCAATATTGTAAATACAAAAAGTGCTTCAAAAAGTACAATATCCCAAACCTCTGGCTTCTTATTTCAGAATATAAATATAATTATTATATAGAAACACTATTCTTGCACTTCAAAGCTATTTCATACTACAGTTCACATGCAAAGTTACCCCCTTCTTCCCATGTGGTATTTTAAATCCTTTTTTTCAGATACACCTCTCTCATTTTCTTTGCAAATTTTTGTACATGTTCCTACTTTTGTGCTGTGGCCATTAATTAAAATATTAAAGACAGAATATTCAGTAATCTGTGAGAAACTTTCCTGTTCCTCTCCCTCCTGCTAGGTGGCCTCCCTGAAAGCATAACTCATCAGCATTTCTCCTCTAATGAGCTTTGTGCCTTAAAATGCTTCTATTACATCACCTTTGGATTTTGATTTTCATGTTGAAGTTATTGGGGTTTTTTCTTTAAATATAGTTCTGGGTTTTTTTCCAGTGCTCTCATCCTATTAGTTATTCTGGATACTCTACATTTCAATTATCCTCCTTGCAAAAAAAAAAAAAAAAAAAAAAAAAAAAAAAAAAAAAAAAAAAAAAAAAAAGGGTCAAATCATGACTTGGTTTTTAGGCCAGACTATTTTTCACCTCCTGACAGGCATACATGGCTCTTCTTTGTTTAAAATATTTTTTACTGCTGTACTTTGCTTCATGAGTTTTAATTCACCCTGACCTGTCTCTGTTTCTATTCTGTCATCTCTGATTTTTCTTTGCTTTTTAATTCCTTACTGGAATGCTTATCCCTTTATGTTTGTAATGCAATTTCTGAACAGCTTTTTTGACTTAAATCTCATTATCCTCCCTGTCTGAAAACTCTGTTGCTCCAAGTGATTTCTATAAGTGGTTCTTTAATACCTCAAGGTTTGATCACCCATTTGTGTGGATCTTTCCTTTCCTACAGAAAGGTTGGTTTCTTTCAGATACTTTGCAAGCACTTTATGTCCTAGAAACGCTTCTTGGAAATCCTGGGAAACCATAACCAACTGCATCTCATTAGTCCACATAATTCTGTTTTTCTTTTCCAGAAACACTAAAAGAAGCTGAGGCATAACCTCCAAAATCTGTGATTATTAAGCTTTATATTTAAAATATTTGAAAATTCAGTGACAAACTCAATCTAAATTATACACAAGTTCCCAACTCCTTTTGAAACCTTCAAAAAAGCATTGTCTTCACTACTTTCTCTACATTCAGAGGAATTTTAGTGGTATTTTTAATACCTATCTTAGTAGTTCAATAATTATATATTTGCTCTTTTAGAACATTTAGTTGAGTGCTGTCAAATCTTAGAAACAGATTTGACTTTTTTTCCTTTGAAACCACTTCAGATAATCTGAGAAAAAAAACATAATTTAGAGCTCCTCTGCCTTCTTTCAGAAAAGGATTTGATTTCCTAAAGGGACAATTATCAGTCATATGTGATTGGTAATTGTACAATTCCTCAGAGTTACAGAATACTGACAACTACAAGCAAACTTCCTTGTGAAGCAAGGATTAATAACTTTACAGATATTTTATTCAAGTTTAAAAAAAAATTCAAATTCACATTAGTTATGTTCACACTTGAAAAATAAATAAAAGTAAGACTGCTTAAAAAAACTTCCAAGCACAGAGAAACTGTGTAACAAAATAAGCAGGAAAAAAGAATGACAGATTTTTTAGCAAGAAAGTCAGTAATAGTAGGGGCAGGTACTACTGATATAAGAAAAAAAACCAAATCCCAAACATTTTTTGAGAGTTTTTTGTGGAGCAGCTGAAGTCCTGAGTAGCCAGTGTATAAGAAGAGTTATTAAAGCACTTCCTTGCATAGTTTCATACAACTGGAGTTACCTGAGGTAAAAGGATTCCCCTTCTCCAGGGAAAAAATGGCAATTCCTGCTCCAAAATCTGCCCTGGCTTTCCAGCCCGTGGGAAGAGCTGGATACGAGCCCTCAGCAGTTACACAGCACTATGTGTAATTTATTATTAGACAATGAGGCTGCAGCTCATTTTAAGAACAGAGGTGCACCAATGTCTCAGAAGAGTGCAACAAAGAAGAGTAATACAAAAGTAAATTATTTTCTTGGTGAAAACTAGGAACTTGAGCTTTCTTATGGGAAAACAGAATTCCTGCACTGGCAGGTCTCCTAAACTAAGAGGTACAAATTCACAGAATTTTGGATGTGTAGCAAAGCACAAAGTTCTTCTCTGGTTCCATAGCCAGCAGTGGAAGAGGTTCCTGAGCCCCAGTCCTTCCTGTCAGTGCCCTTCCTCATCACTGGGCTTCTCCTCAGAATCATCACTCTCATACTCCTCATCCTCATACTGGAAGGCATCCTCAGCTTCTGGGTCAGACTGAGCTTCCTCTTCATGCTCATGGGGCCTGTCAGACTGGGAGCTGGATCTGGATCTGGACTCACCCTCCTCTTTCTCCTCCTCCTGGGAATGGCCACAGGATGAGCCTGCCTTGGCTTCCTCTTCCTGGGAATGGTCCAGAGATGGACCTGCTTTTGCTTCTTCCTCTTCTTCCTCCTCTTCCTCCTTCTCCATCTCCTCCTGGGAACGGCCAAGTGATGGGCCTGACTTGGCTTCCTCCTCCTCCTCCCCCTCGTCACTGTGCTGGCTGGATTCAGGCTCAAGGAGATCAGGGCTGGTCTCACCCCCATCCTCCAGGTCACTGCACTGCTCATCTGGGGTGAAGGTTTTGACACCTTTTCCCTTCTCTTCCTCCTCCTCCCAGGAGTGCTCGGACTGGGGACTGCCACCAGTTGCTTCCTCAAAGGATTCCCTTTTTTTCACTTTAACCTTGCTGATTCTGAAAAGACAAATTGCATGTGGGGTTTTATTCTCTGGGAAGATGCTTTCCACCTTTATGTAACCCAGGACAAAGTCTGGTAGCCTTGCCTGGGCTGGAACTGGGGAAAGAAAAGGGAAGGGGGGGGACACAAGAGTCTCTTTTCATGCTAGAAAGTAATTCAACAGTATTACTTATATATTCTGATTTTTAAAAAAATTTCTGCACCCTTTTAAATCGTAACACCCAATACATACTAAAAACTATTTTTAATAAGGTTCACTTAAAAAATTTAAAGGTAGTGGCTTACAGCAACCTGTCAGAGTTTTTGATGAAAGGAACAAACAAAGAATGTTTTTCTTCTTTTTTCTTTGAAGTGCATTACATAACATAACCAGTTTGGTTAAGCAGCTCTCCTCTGTTTTATGAAATAATATTTAATTCAGGAAAAACAATCAAAAATACATACTAATGCTAACATACCACATAGCAAATAGTTCCCTGGAAAATACTGAAAATCATTAAAAAACCCTTAAATCTACACATGGAAAATTTTCTAATTATTAGATATGTAGTGGGTAAGAAGAAAAAGCCTTCAGTCATCTGTACCTTGTTCTGCCAGCAATGGAGGTAAAATCTCCAGCAGTGGAGAACTGCAGTGATTTGGCTGCTCCTCCTTTCTTTGAAACAAACTCTGGGCAGATCCCCAGTGCTCTCAGTCTGTTTGAATAATACTTTTCTGCAGCTATTCTGGCATTTTTCTGTAGAAAAACCACAATGGTTAAATGTTACCTAATGCATTATATGCCTAGCTTTTGATACTTTTATTTATATCAATCCTCTGATTCATTAATTGCTGCTGACAAGTGGAAATGATTATTCCCTGCAGGTAAGAATGGCAAAACAATACTTGAAAATTTTATAGCAGATTTTACTTTTCAGTAATGTTTGGTTGTGGTCAGTTACTCACATTGTAACTGAACCAGACACATTTACAACAGTTCTCTGTTCCCTGTGCAAGCACATCTCAAAAATGACTGATATTTACATTGAGATGGAGCAACAGAGATTGAAACAGAGAAACACTGCCCTGAAAAGTGCTTTTGAAGTATCTTCTAAAATGCCAGACTACAAATGTCTTATCCAGTATCAGTCAAAATTAATTAGTAGTTCAGAAACAAGGCAACCTGAGCGACTCTTTCAAAAAGCAGCGGCATTTGTTTTACTCTTTCCTCCATTTCCTGCAATTCTTGCAAGTATTCCTGCCTTCTCTGCTTCTCGTTGTTCCTAAAGGGAGCAGAGTACAAGAGAAATCATTATTAATTTATAGTATAAGGAGTAATTTTCTACAGTAGTTAAATTGCTCAGAACAAATTAAATGCTGTCATACTTCAAGATACATAAAAGGTACTGAACAATTCATCTCTGAAGAAGTCACTTTGGCTAAACAGAGGCAGGTCCTGGCTACTGGACTTAAATTGAGGCTGAGTTTAGATTCTTGGGGTTTTTTGGTAAAAAAAAAAAAAGGATATTTAGGTGTTTTTATCTGCTGATTTCATACAGATGATCTAGTCGTTCTAAGCAAAAGGAAACAGAATAAACCACAGGAAATTAAGAGCATTAAATAAAAATCAGTACTTTTAAAGTCTGATAATGAGAATCTTGCTACTTTAGCAGTTGATCACCCGGGAGGAGGTGGCCATGTTCTGGATCATGGAACACTTTTTTCCTGAGCTGGTTTGTCAAGGGCCCAGTCAATAGAGCAGGATAATGAAACTGTTGATTCATAACTGAAATGATCTCTGGGATCTCAGGGAGCATTGGATAATCCAGGTGGAATGGGTTGTAACCCTTCCTCAGAGTGGGACAGGCAGTTCTGTGACATGCCTCTGTACTGGGCACATCTGGCATTGCAGGTCAGGCACTTCAGGGCAAGGATGAGACCAAGGGGAGAGGGGCATTTTACACCTTTGCTTCCTCCAGCCTCTCTCCCTGACCACCTATGAACTCCTCACCATGCTGGGAAGTGAACTTGCATTCCTTGCTTTGAATGTCTGTCGGTCTGCCACTGACAGCCTTTACTGCCCAGCTGTGCTGAAATGAGCATTATCAGGTTCAACACCTGCACCAGGGAAGTGATCTTGCTTTTCAGCAGCAGCATTTTACACCCAGACAAGAGCTCCTGACATCTGAGTAAGCTGAACACTGCAGTGTGAAATTTGCTGTTGAACAAACCCAAATCACATCTACAATCACCTACTGTGTCTCTGAATTCTCTGTCCCAGAGTCAGCAGATCACATGCTTGAGGACACACGGATTCTAAAGCTCCTGTTTATTACCAGTAAGCCAGGTCACTGGAAATTGGGATTTGAGCTTGCTGCCCCAGAATCCTGCCCAGGCATGAAGCAACAGGGGCAGAGCAATCAGTGCCTCTCACCATCCCCACATAACAGCACCTTAAACTGATAATACTGCAGCAGTACCACTATGCCAGGCCAGATCACAAACCTTACTAAAGACTTGTTCAGACAGGATTTATTTTTCTTAGGATTAGAAAAGCAGAAAGGGTTAAATTAGCCCCAAACAAGAGGCCAAGCAGCAGTCATGGGGTTAGAGCTGTGTCAGAGCTGGAGCCATCTGGAGTGGCAGCTTACAGCACTCCAAGAAGGCCCTTGTGTTCTTCTCTGCGTGCTCAGTCATACACAGAGTCTTTGCATTGCATCTCTACTCCCAGGAACCTTGGATCCCATTCCTCCTGAGCACCAGCAGCTTCCTCAGTCACTGCTGTTACACTGTGAAGTTAAAATATTCCTGCTTTTATTTCCCTCTTCAGTGGGGACCTGCTGGGACAAAGAAGTGAATTGTGAAATGTTCACTGCTGCACCAAAGTTGTACCAACACCAGCGCAGTATCCAGCTCTGCAAGGATATTCTGTATCCACACTGTTCCCTTTCCTTTTGATTTTTACAACCTTTTGCTCTTTACTTGATACATCAACGGAGAAAAACACAGAACTCTCCTGTTACTGAATCTATAATAATCTAAAGTGGAATATATATATGTATATTTCTATATGCTATATATTTCTATACTCTGAGTTCAATGTATGTCGGCAACAATTTCCCAGCTGAAATGCTAAATTTGGCCACTTTTTAACCAGCTGCTTGCACCATGTTTTATTTACAACATGTAAGTATCTAAACTTAGACTTATTTTTTTACACACTGTATGCTTAACATACAGTGCAATCCCAAACCTCTCCTTCTCATTGTTGAAAGAGGTGTTTGGGATTCGGGGGAATGCAACAAAATACCTGAATGTTTTTAATCTGGGTTTAGACATCTGAGCTAGGCTCTGATGTGGGTCATTGGCCTCAGCCCGAGCCATCACAATTTTCTGGAATTTTTTCGTTCTTTGTTTCTGCTTGTTTCTGTTCCTTTTTTGTTGTTCTTCCAGCTTTCTCTTTTCCTCAAGGGAATTCCTGGTGGGGAAAATAAACTAAGGTTGAATTAATTTTAAATCTAAAGCAAGACTTCAAAGGAAGCTTTGGCAGAGATGATTCCAAAGAGGAAAACGGGGTGAAAACAGGGTTCCTACAAAAGGACACAACGTATGTGCCATTTTAAGGGATTCAGAATATCCTGGGAAAACAGTGTCATTTGTCTTCTTCTTAGGGACATGCTGACAAAAATGCACTAGTGTTCCTTTAACAATAATAAATACTAATGAAGCTCTATATTTAAATATTTTAAGATTTATATTATAAGCCCTTATGTTAATAAATTAAATCCTATATTCACTGCATGGAGGAATTAACTACATATGTAGAAATATCAAAACTAACACCAAGTAAAATATCAAATTTATACTAATAAAAAAAATTAAAATCTACTTTTCAAGTATATATGAAGTAGAGCATCTCCAAGCAGTCACCTTAGGGCTTGTAGCCGTCGTCTTATGGATTCTGTGGTTTTGGGAGGTTTGGATTTTCCTTCTCCCAAGAGATGTGGGTTTGCCCCTGACTGCCCCATCTGAGGTTTCCGTCTCGGGGAGGTAAACGGCCACCGTGTTTCCTTCAGTTTTTCCTCATCCTCTTGAATGTCCTTCAAGATCTTGTTCTTTTTTGAGGGAATGTATGAAGTACAAAGGTCAAAAGGCTCACAGACCGTGAGGGGTTTCACTTTTTTGTGTTGCAGGAGGCGTTTCTGGAATTTCTCATGTAGGAGTTCAAAATTGGGAACACTGGATTTGATCTTGAGCTTGTGTTCCATTCGCTTTGGTTCAGTGCTCTTGTGTTTCTTCTTTTTGTTGGTGTCTTTTAAGGCCAGTCTGCTGTTGGGTACAGATGAATTTCGTAGCAGCTCCTCAGCTCTCATCCTGATCCTGATTTCCCTGCAGAGCTCCTCCTCCTTTACCTTGTCATAGAAATCTGGACTATAAACACATTTTGGGACCGGTTTTGCTCTGAACACTTTGGTTTTATTTTCAGGTGGGGAAAGGTCTTTTAACTGCATTTTCCTGGCTTCACGCCTTTGCCTCTCTCGCTCAATGAATTTAAAGGGCTTTTGGGTAGCCAAGAGCTTGAGTTTGCTCCTCTCCCTCACAGACCTCCTGCGCTCCTCATTCCGCTGCATGATGTCCTGGTAGAGCGGCAGGAAGACGGCAGCAGGCACGGGATTGGCTCGGAACTTTTTCTGACATTCTGCTTCTTCCTCTAGCTGCTTCTTCAGCAAGTGATTTTCCAGCTCAATCTGCGACTTCGATTTGACGTTCTGCTCCTTCTTCTGAGCTTCTCTGATGGTCATCTGGAAGGGCTTGGGCACGGTGACTCTGGGGGACCACACTTTCTCTTTCTTGTGCACTGTCCTGTAGGCTGGTGAGCTGGGCAGGCTGTGCTTGGCACAGGAGATGTAGTCTTCCAGGCAGAACCCATCCCACATTTTTTCAATCTGCTGCTTAGCAAATGAGGATGATCCAGTTTCGCTGCCATTCTCTTTAAACACTAATTCTTCATCAGATGCATCCGATACGCTTGAGCCCAAGTGTTCACTTAAGTCTGAGTCTGAAAAGGATTTGTGCAGGTTAAGAGGCTGATATGAACTCTTGTCCCAAGTTGGCCTTGAAAATAAAGGGGGGGGAAAAAAAAATTTGGTTTGAGCCAGTCCAACACTGATGCAAAGCCAGTGACTTCCACTCTAAGGAATCATCACTAGAAACAAAAACGAGTGGCTGAGGGGACAGAGAAGGGAAAAGAGCAGCACTGAGGGCACTCAAAGCAGACCCTGGTTTGAGAGCTGATCACCAAGTCAGGGCTTCCTGACTTGGGAAAGGCCCTGTGCAGTCCTAAATGTGCTGCCCAATCCCTGCTGCACACCCACCCCTAAACCTCACAGACCATTAGCAAGGTAATGAGCATTTCTGTCACCAAAACTGACTTTTTTCTGATTATCTGGTTATGAGAGGTGGGGAGTGGAACACTTTCCAGCCCAGAAACACACCCTGCTGTTTTACAGCTTCCTGAAAAGCATTTGGGAATCTTCAGCCAAAAAGTACCCCCAGACTTACCTACAGCACTTTGGAGAGGTGTCATTTCTCTTATCCAAGGCTTGTACTCCTTTTAAATACAGTTTTTTCTGATACATACTTTCCAGTTTTGCCATGGTCTCCATGTGAGCATTCTTCAACTCTTCCAGCTTCAAGTAATACTCTTGATTTGAATTGTACATTTTGGAAAAATCTATCCACTTGCCGCAGTCTCTCTTTGGAGGGGAGGCCTGCTCACTGTTGGTATTTGAATCCAAGTCAAAGCCATCCTAGAAGAGATATTTGTAATTTTTTTCTGCTAGAAGGAAGGGGGAAACAAGGTTCTTAATATTGCCTTATCCTAATTAAGTCTAAGGAACGGTAAAGTAACACAAATAGAGATACCTGTATACAAATGTTAATGTAGAAGTACATGCAATAATCTTATTGCATATTAATTTATATCCTAAGGGTCCTACTTAAAGCCTGTAAAAATTCCCAAGTCTACCCTGTAATCAATATGTTTATAACAGGAAATACGATCAAAGAGATTCAGCAAAAGAAAAAACTTGACTATTTTGTAAAGTGTAATTTTTCCTTGATTAGTATGCAGCTGTAAAAATGCCTTTATTTACAAGTAAACAGAACCTTCTCTGCCTTCTAGTTCCATTACCACACTAAAAATAAGTCATTAGAGATGTGGTACATAAATGTTTATGCCAATTCCATAACTACTGTGAAATGACAAGGATTCTGCACAGCTTCTATTTCCAATATTGTTTGGCAGTTTGCAGCTGTGTGCAGTTAATATTCTTTAAGCATTTTTAAAGCTTACACAAGTCAGAGAAGTTATTAATGCCAGGTTAGTCAGCATCACAAAAGCTTAATTTTGTTCTAAGCAGCAAGTTTTTAAAAGTCATGGGCCAGTTTCTTCATAAAAAAAAAAAATTAGACTACTACTTTTCCACACACGGGTATTTTAATAAGCTTTGGCATTCCAACAAAAAAAATCTTGTTCGTGTTTTGTCAGGTTTTCACTGCAAAAATCCCAAAGTGCTGGGGAATTCCCTAATGCAATGGAAATTTCGGGATGGAAGCAGCGAATTTAAAGCGCCCACCCAGAGCCCCCGGCGCCAGCACCCTCCGCCTCTCTGAACCGCCGTGTATAAACCCAGCTTCTTTTCTCGACGCGCGGAACGACCCCGGCCCTTCCGCGGGCAGGGCAGCCCAGTTCCTCCATCTGCTCTCCAGCCGCCGCGGTGCCACAAGCCCATTAAAGGATCGGCGCTGCGGCCGGGCCATCTGTCAGGTGTTCCCCGCGTGTGTTTGTGTCCCCTGTGCCCCGGGGAGGCCCCGCGCGGAGCCGGGGGAGCGCCGAGACCGCTCTGCAGTGCAGCTTCAGGGGGAACCCCTGGGCCGTGCCCGCTGTACCTGCGCGGTGGCGGGCGGCGGCCCCCGCTCGTAGAGCGCGGCGGGCGCCCGTGTGCGCGGGTCGAGCGGCGTGCGGAGACAGGAGGCGGCCAGGCGGNGAGCGCTGCCGCCGCCGGCCGCGGGCGGAGCTGGGCTGAGCCGAGCTCTCCCCCGCTCGCAGCCGCCGCCCGAGTGGATTTTTAGGTAACTTTTCGCAGGAATCTCCAATTCTCACTGGCGAGCCCGCGTTTTTTGCACCCTCAAGTTATTAAAGAAGCTTTTTCCATCTTGCAGGTAAGCAATTGCAGGGTAAGGCTAAACCAGGATAAGCAGGAGCATTCTGTCCTAGGAATATTCTATCCTAAACCAGGAGAAGCAGGAATATTCTGCCTGTACAAAGAGGAGTTAATGCTGGATGGACTTATTTAATGTAGTGAAATTAAAATACTTTATGTGATGAAATCACACACAATTGTTGTTGTAATTCTTATCAAGACCTGTAACTCTGTGATAATGAGGGATGAAAGCCTTAATCCTAGTACCTAAACTAAGATAATTGTTGAATGTGACCCTGTGGGGTAAGGCACTATTTGCAATTTTAAACAGGCAATGAATAATTAATGCAGAGCATTAATGCCTAAATAGATTGTCTAATTTTCTAATTAGTAGTTGAGTTACTCTGTTTGTTCTACTTGGCAAGTCACAACAGCAGGTCAACACCATGGTGGAAATCTACTCAAAAGCTCCAGCTCCAACCAATCATGAATGGAAATATGAGAGGAAATGGAAGAAACTCTCCTTCAAACATTAAGAGGAATCCAGTTGTTTCAATATAGCAATAATGGAGATGAAAGAGTTAATTCAAAATGTCAGGCTAAGAATTAGACGTTGGAATGCTAATTTGGATTATTATGAACAGTGTACTTTTGACTTCTCAGACAGCTTTGGGAAAAGCAATTATTCTGGGGGGAGGGGGAGGAAACAATGTGAAGAACACCCTTTGTAGGGCTCTGGATCATGTGACGGCATCAGGAATCACTGCAGAGCTCAGGAGAGCAAGGAATGTGATCTGCTCCCACTATAAAGATCCTCCTCACCTCTAGCCTGGCATGGTGGAGGGCAGTAACACCACTCCCTTAGGGAAAGCTGTGGGAGAAGCAGCTCTAAGCTAGCTAAGTGTTACTAGAGTGCACTTCAAGGGTGTTTTTAGAATATATCACAAGAGGTTGCATTAAACGTTTCAGCCACAAAGAGGAGCAGAGAAAAGCAAATGGAACCAAACGTAACAAACTCCAACAAAATTACACAGCAAGGAGTCAGGTAGACTACTGCATGTTTATTGATAAAACAGCATTTTCTTTTTGAAAACCAACTGTTACTTAAGTTAAACCTGATCAAAGTACATCAGTCTTGGTGGAGTTTAAGACAATTCACACAGGCGCTTTTGGTGAGGAGTCCGTATTCCAGCTACAGGGCAGGAGCTCAAGGCCATGGTCCCCACCTCTCTTACCCTCGAGTGTTCACCTGCAGGGAGGACACACAGTCAGGCAGAAGCAAGCACAGGATACATGACAATTCTTTCTATGTTTAAAGATCCCGGGCTTGTACCGACTGTAATTCCTTGCTTTATGGTGCAGTATTTATAATTCATTTGCAGTTATTAAAAGGCTGAATGGTCTTAAACAGAACACAAACTGAGAATACTCTACACAGTAACTGCATTTTGAAGCACAGCAAATGAATGACAACATGCTGGTGCTTGTGAAGGAAGGATAACCCAAACCACAATGCCAACACCACTCACCACATCATCAATCTTGAGAATGCTGCGCACGGTTTCTGTGGCGAGGGTCAGTGCACTCAAAGACACCAGCAGAGGCTGCACAACCAGCTCCTCCAGGATGTTGGAAATGCCACCCTAGGGGAACAAGGAGCCTTCACCTTGTGCAACACACACTACGGTCACATTGAGCACTTGTTCTTTTAGCAGAATCCTGAGGGCTACGAACTCCTAGGCTATCACAGGGCTTTCATCTGCAACAGGGGCATTACAGCACACCTCTCCCCAAGTATTTGACATACCCAGTCAGAATTAGCCAACAAAAAAGGTCAACAGTGCCAACTGAGAAAAACCTGTGGTGCTACTCCCAACTTATGACCACCTTCTATTGCAGATACTACTGATGGATCATCCTAAATGGATCTTTTGCTGTAGCTGAAACACTTTTACGGAGACATGAGATGTTTCCTGTCATGTGCATAAAGCATTTAATATCTGCTATTATCAATGCTCAGGGTGAGCTCCTGAGAGAACAAGCTGTAATTTCCCTCTGTTAATTTTAGGGAGGCTACACTGTGAGACACCACCTTACCCTTTCCCTAGTCCAACCCTTAGACTAAGCATTTCCCCTATAATACCCCGGTATTCCAACCCCTCATTACCTTCCTGACGTTAATGCCAGCTGTTTTCTCTCCTTGGGCATGTCTGTTTCTGAGCTCTGTTACCGTGGAGATGGGATTGAGCCCCGCATTCTCAGCCAGGGTGGAGGGAATGACCTCGAGCGCATCCCCGTAGGCACGGACGCAGTAGGAGTCCATCCCCTTCAGCATCCGGGCGTACTCGTTCAGCCGCAGGGCCAGCTCGATCTCTGGAGCTCCACCACCAGCAATCAAAGCCCTAGGGCACAGAAATGCCCATCAAACCTCACTTCACACAACTGCACACACAACCAGGCTTTATGAGTTACTAATTACCCCATTACCTTTTCTTCACTAAGCACCTTATGACACACAGGGCATCATGAATGGAACGCTCGGCTTCCTCCAGCACGAGTTTGTTGGAGCCACGGACCACGATGCTCACAGTTTTCCCAGGGTTTGTGCAGCCTGTAATCTAAAACATAAAACCAGATACTGATACTGGGGAACAAATAGAAGTCTGGGACAAAAAGACACTGCCACTGGCAGTTTCAAATTCTGTAACAGCACTGATGTCTGGCCAAGCAAAACTACTGCACTGCTGAAGCTGGTGGCTACTCAGAGCTTAGAAATAGGTACTTAAATGTAATAAATTCCACAGTAAAAAACATCGAAGCCACCAGTTATTAAAATAACAGACAGGTGTTCAGTAGGTATTAACATTTTGTCCCTCACTCACCTTTATTAGTTTCCCAGAACCGTTCAAGTTGACCTCCTCTGCCAGCTCAGCAGAGCCCAGCATGTCAGGGGTGAACTGGTCAATGTGAGCCACAGGCTTAGTTCCAATTGTCTGAAAAAATAACGGGAAAAAAATTAATCCAGAGGCTGACTGCAGAGTCAGCAAGTACAATGCATGTTGTTCTTCTGCATATGACAATAAAATGCAGAAGGGACTGTAGCTTTTACATCTGTCCTGAATCCTTCTATAGAAAGTGTGACTGCTCAGCAGAGCAGAAATGTTTTTTAGGGCAATGTCTGCTCTTGCATTATAGTCAAAACATGTAACTCGTGAAAATGTCACAATAAACTGGCCCTGGCTGAGCAGTTAGTCTTGGAATAGATTTTCAACACCGCTGCTCATTTATATGACCCACCTTACCTTACATATAAACTCAATGTCCTCTCTTTCAATATCTTTAACCACCATGATCTTAACTTTGTTCAGAAAATGCAGAGCCAGGTCACTGAGAGCATCCCTGAAAATGAAAGCGAAAGAGTCAGGTCCCAGTGCTCAAATTCTGCAGAGTACAAAGTAAGGATGTCATCAAACTCAAAATACAGTGCTCGTGCTTTCTAAAGCACAGCCACTGTTACTCTGCCAAGTGTGACTGTGGTTGGCTTTGTTTTCCAAACAATTCCAACTTAGCCCCCGAGCACCCAGTGCCTGGATATTAACGTACCTCAGGATGGACTTCTGAATGAGCAGCACATTGCACCCAGCCTTCTTGATCTGCTTCACCAGGTTCAGGATGTAGGCTCTCTCCTCACGCAGTACTCTGTCCATTTGAGCATAATCAGAAACAACGATCTGGTTGTCCATCTGTTTCAAATAAAAAAGAGAAAAACAAGTGTCAAAATGTGCCACGTTCTTTAATGTAAGATGCTGTAATTCTAAACAAATAAGCATAACAGCAAAACACTATTAGAGACAGTTCAGGTAACACTGAATTTAAGTTTAAGCATTTTTTAACATAATTTAAACATAATTTATAATTTAAACAATTTTTTTATACCAACTGAAATTTTTTTTAGAACCCAGCAGCCCTTCACTCTAGCTGTGGCATAGAGTTGACACCACAGGATCTTAAAAAAACATTTGTTATTCCATTTGCTTGTCCCAAGTCCTAGAGGATGAGGATCTGCTCTAGCCACAGTCTGACTTACATCTGTCTTTGGAGCAGACAAGCAGAACTGAATGAGGCCAATTTTGGCTTTTTCCACTCTGGTTACGCCGGTATTTGCCACCTTCTGAGTGAGGACAAGTCCCTCAACCAGTTCACAATCATCAATTGTGCCCCTGGAAACAAACACAAGCCATGACTGGAGCACTCTGGGAAACTGAGTTTACAGAGACAAAATCTGTCTAATTACAAATTGTTTCTTACCCCAACTTCTTAACAATTTTAATATCTCTAAGGTCCACACTATTGGCTGTAGTTGGGTCAATCACCTTCATCACTGCATCCACACTCATTGGAGAAAGTAAACTGGAATACTGACACACAACCTAAGGGATTTAACAGTCGAGAAAACATGGTGAGACTTCACACTGATGAACACCAGTTTCACAACAATATTATCACTGTGTTTAAATATTTTATGCCAGAATTTTGAAACAAAAATGTCCTAACAAGGCATCTTCTTCATGGCTGCTCCATGGCAAGGACAGAGCAGTGACTCTGGGGGAAAACCCACACCCAGGGATGTACAGAAAATGGAACTGCTCTTTCTTGGATTTGAAAAGCTGCAAGGTCTGGCTGGGCTGGAGCTGCCAGTGCAAGTGCTGCTGTACCTTGGAGTTGAGGGAAGTGGTTGCACTGTTCAGCAGGGTCTCTCTGTCACTGAGCTCCACCGGCTGGGCCATGTTGGTCAGCACCTCGATACCTTTATCCAGAGCCTTCTGGAATGACTCTGAAATTATGGTGGGGTGAATTCCTGTGTAGAGCATAAAACATGCCTGTTAGACACTTCACCCTTTCAAATACATCTGTTTTTGTTTTTTCTTCACCATCTCTTTCCATTTTAAAACTTGAGATGCTCCGGTCAGAATAAATTGAAGGCGTTTCAGCAGAATGTTTTTCACTGCTGTATGAACTCCCTTATTACTTCTGCTATTAAACTAAGGAAAAAAACTGTAACATTCCAAATGATTTGTCATCACAGACAAGTCCTGCACATTTGCCTGCAATCCCTGACATGCCAGAAACACCTTCTCCAAGTTCTCTTGGCATTCCTAAAGCTGCTGCTGTTCAGCTGATGTGCGTGAGGAGGCTGACACTGATTCAATTTCAGATTTTCAGAAACTGCTTTCCCACAGTCCTGTATAAATTCCCAAATTTCCCTGGAGTGTGGGACACATCCTTTATCTTTCCAAGTGATTACAGCTACTTCCAGCTTCATCCCACACATGCAAGAGGACAAAACTACTTCAGTGCCTACGGTCTCTGCATGTTAAATGAATATATTTACCTTTCTGAAGGAGTCTGGAACAGGCATCCAAGAGAGCTCCAGCAATGACCACAACAGAGGTCGTGCCATCACCAGCTTCAATATCTTGTGCTTTTGACAGCTCTACTAACTAAAGGAGAAATTATGGCCAAAAAAACCATATATACAGTGCTGTTTACCCATACCCAGACACTTCTTTGGCCAAAATACAGCTAAGGTACAATAAGTCACTTCCAAAAGCAGAGCTTTTTGTCCTCAAATTTAAAACTTTGAACACATCTATCTAACAGGTTTACCTTTTCCTGCCCTGGAAGAGGGTCACAGGAAGCTCATTTCCATCTCCAACCACAACCAAATCCATGAACATTGAGCTTCTCAAAGGACCAGCTACTATATCCTCAGACCACCTGGTCATACCTTCACTCATTCCCTTCTGTCCTAATGGTTTTGGACACAAGTTTTTCCTTCTCAAATGACATATGAATGTTTGGGCTACATGTCCTTAAAATTTCATTCTTCCTTTATCTTAGAACATGTCCAGAGAGATTGTGCATAAGGCACACTGGGTAATAAATAATGGTTTGTAACTCTTAAGCATATGCCACAATCAAAATAAACGTTCCTGGAGCACAATGCACAAAATCTCCTGCTCTGTCACTACCCTGGGCAATGCTCCTCAAGTCCACACAGAATGGAAAAGAAAGCACTCACCATTTTGGCTGCAGGGTGCAGAACCTGCATTTGTTTCAGGATGGTGGCACCATCGTTAGTGATTGTCACATCTCCCTTAGCATCCTGAATCTGGGAATAAAGGGCAGGAACACGGTTCTGATCAGCAGCTGCAAGTCTCTCATCTGAAGCTCAAAATACTTTTTAACATCGTTTTCAAAACCAAGATGTCCATTCAGTTCCCACTTTCCCTTAAATACCTGAAACATGGGAAGGAATTAAGGCAAAAGGTGGCATCCTCCATAAGCCACGTTGAATTGACAGTATCTCCAATAAGCTTAACATTTTAAGAATTTAAACCACAAAGCTTACCATTTTATCCATTCCCTTTGGTCCAAGGCTCGTTCTAATTGCATCAGCAACAGCTGGGAAGAGAAGAAAACGTTTCCAAGCTGATTTAAAGCACTAAAAACACTCCACCATTTAAACGTGTTTTCCAAAAAGAAAATCCCTTCCACTTTTATGTCCCCAGCCAGACTAAAGGATCCCAAAGAGCGGAACGATGTAAAACGTTGCAGTCTCAGGCCTGATTTCCACTGTTCGTTTTTTAAAACATTATTGTCTGAGCACTCGGCTGCAGCCATTTTAAGTCTAGGCAATCACAAAGGAACACAGCCCAGCGCGACCGGGGCTCGTGGCAGCGCCCACCGCCGCATCCCGGCCAGCTCCCAGCCACCGCACCCACAACATTCCCGCTCGCACCCCGGGGCACGGCCCGGCACCCGGGATCCACCGCCCCCCGCCCCAAGCGCGGCCCACGCGGGGCNCTTCCAGAACGGGGCCTTCCGCCTGCCGCGCGTCACGCGGGGCTGCCCGATGCGCGCCTGCGCGCCGCTCCTCCGCCGAGCGAAACGCCCCTTTCCACCTGCCTGCCGGCGAACGGCGCGGACGCCTATAGAGGGGCCGCGCGCGCGCTCGGGGGCTTAGGGGAGGTTTTCCCGCCTGGCAGGGCCGGGCTCGTCTCGCGCTGCGCTCGTGGCCACTGGAGGGCGCCAGCGCGCGGCCGGGGGGGGCCCGCCCGCAGCCCTCAGGGAGGCGGGAACTGAGGGAGGGATGGAGCGGGATGGGGCTCACAGCCTGCGGGATGCCGCCATCCTCCCTCAGGGAGCCGGGAACTGAGGGAGGGATGGAGCGGGATGGGGCTCACAGCCTGGGGGATGCCGCCATCCTCCCTCAGGGAGGCGGGAACTGAGGGAGGGATGGAGCGGGATGGGGCTCACAGCCTGTGGGATGCCGCCATCCTCCCTCAGGGAGCCGGGAACTGAGGGAGGGATGGAGCGGGATGGGGCTCACAGCCTGCGGGATGCCGCCATCCTCCCTCAGGGAGCCGGGAACTGAAGGAGGGATCCTGCGGAATGGGGCTCAGCCCAGGGGATCCCGCTTTCATCCCTCAGGGAGCCGGGGACCGAGGGAGGGATGGTTTGACCCAACGCCAGGCAACTCCAGCCTTTCCCTTTCATAAATTTCGGTGTGGCACCTTGCGGCTTTTCCCTCCTAAGCCCAGGACGTGCTGTGCCATCTCACCTGTCCTGGGTAGGTTTTGAAGGTCTGTTTTTTCAGAACCCGTTGCCAAAAAGGGGTTTAAGCAGCAGCTTTGTCACAGGTGAGTTTAGAGAGGATTGACTTACTGGAAAAAAACAGATACAAGGTACATTTTTTTGTAACAGCCTGAACTTCCCGTGTGTCTGAGAGGCTCAGCTTGTATCACCATTGTAGAGCAGTAGGCTTTATCTTCACTAAAAATAAGGTTAAGAGTTGAAAAACAGCTTATACCTATTAGGATGAGTTTAACCACTATGTTGCTAGAAGAAGCTTCTGGGTTTTTTTCTTTTTTATTTTATATTTCTGAATAACTATTTTAGTTACTTTCTTCACCCTTAACAGATATACAAATGTAATGTAGTTTAGATGCAAAGCACATACTCGAACCCACAAAGTGAATTCATTTTGTATTGTGCTCACAGTAAAACAACAGCTCGAAAAGGAGCTGTGACTGAAAGGAAAATGCCCACATAATACCTAAACCCTGCAATTTTTATGGCATATGTTTGGCTGGGTGTGAAAAGTCAGGGTTAAAAGTGCTCCTGTGTAAAGAATATGATCCAAGAAATGTTCCCCTGAGCCAGCAAGGTGTAAGAAACAGGTGGAGAATGGGAGCTCTTGAGGTCGTTTACCATTTTCAAGCACCTGCCCCTATATCAGGAGCTCACTGCAAGTGAAACACGTCCTCATGGTGACCACTTTTCCAGTGCCTGCAACAGCTTTTTATAGTGAGACATCAAAATCCAGCATTTGGACAGTTGTCAAAATGAAGAAATAGGGAAAACATGACTCTATCTTCTTTCAACCATTTTTAGCAGTTGCTTTTGATTTTATTTCTTTGAAACAGACAACTGAGGATTTGGAAGTGGATGATCTTTGCCTTTTTATATCCAATTTTTAGCAGGCAGAGAGGAAACCAGTTTTTGTATAAAGGTAGAGAAATGCACACCTAGGTCGTATACAGGGAAAAGTAATAGTCTGGATATATCTGGATTTATATAACCTAGAAAATTATCCAAACACACCCTAAGTGACCAAAATCATTGTGAACTCTGACCTTGCTCTTCAATTACACCGAGCAAGGATGGCAGCAGTACCAAATCCTGGATATTTAACACTAATGCAATATTACAGCTGGAATCAATAAAGAGCCAAGCTTTTAAAGGAGCTGTTGAGGAAGGTTTAGGTTGTGGTTGGTCACCTCCTTGTTACCTCAGGTTAGGGATCATTTAGTCTGTTGTGGTGTCCCAGGAAGTTCCTGGTTTCCCCTGGGTGTGAATAATCAGTGGTATGGCTACATCCAAGGTTATTGTGTAAATTTGGGTGGTGGCAAATGTCATTTCTCTGCTGCTGAGCTGGGCTTTGGGTTTGGTTCTGCCATAGCATGCCACAAAGGACCTGAGAGGAAAATACAGAGGGATTGTGTGCTGCTAGCAGCAGTTACCATGTGCTGCTCAGTGGTGCCCTAGGGCTGGGAGCAAGGATCTTCCAGGATTTTGAAGGAAATTCTGAAGGTTAGAGCTGGTGCTGTCCCAGCCACCTAGATACCCGTGGCTCTGTGCTTGGCAAAAGCAGCTCCTGCAGTGCATTTGGAGTCAGTTTGTTCCAGTGCTGGGTGGAGCCTGGATTTCGAGTTGGTGTGTAGCAAGCTGCTGAACTAAGTTTAGAGCTGCTGTGGTCAGTGGGTTACTTACTAACAATTTTGGTCTGGCAGGGTTCCTTCCTGGGGCTGGCCTTCAGGGGAGATGAAAGGGTTCATCAGCCCTCAGGGATATACTGGATAATACTGGATTTAAGATGAGTTGTCTGGCTGATTTAAGGGGGTTTTGTTATCCACTTTTATTATCCCCTGTCATGCTCATCTGCCTCTTTCTGTGTCCAGTAAGAGCTCCCTGGCCATGGTTTGGTTTCATCCGAGGCAGGTGTGAAGGTGGCATCAGATGGGGACTGACCCAGAGCAGGCTCTGTGGTTTAGGACTCGTCAGGGTGAAGGCTGAGCTTTCAGCCAGGGCACCCAAGGACTAGATGTGCCATTAGGTCACATTTAAGGCCAGCACTCCCTGAAGCCTTTTGGATTTGTATTAAGAGCTGAGTTTAGACTTGGAGTTGCCTGAACTTTATATTGTTCTCCTTACCCTCTTATCATAATTTCGGGCTATTCTGACCTTTTCCAGCATCTTCAAGAAGCAATGAGTCAATACAAATCCCACAATAAACACCTCCATACAAGATCCTGGGGTTGTAATGGAGTTTTTTAACTTAGTTTCTTGAAAAAAAAAGGAAGTTTGTGTGCTTAGTACTCTATTCTTCAAATAGAACTTGGATCTAGTTTTGACTATAGAAACTCTGCGTTTTCTGGCTTGGTGTGAATAGGCAGCTTCACGAAGAAGAGAGATTTTTAGTTAGAGCTGCACTGAGGACAGAGCTCAGTACTCTGGGGATGTTTGTTGCTGGCACAATGTTCCTGAAATGGAGGTTAATCTTCGAGGGGGTCTTTTTTGCTTCTCCCTCTCCCTCAGCTCTTTTTTGCTGAGATAACTCACCAAGAATCCTCAAGGCAGCAGTGATGACAGTGGAAGGAATGATTGCCACAAACAGGGTGACATCATTTCACCCCATGGCCTTAGATAAGTTACTAAGGACCATTCCTTAATCATGCTCTGATAAGAGTGAGTAGCTTCTAAACATTTAATGCAATACTCAAGTCTTCCCAGCATGAAGTTTTTTGCACAAGTAAATTTTAGTTTTCCAGAGAAGAAGGAAGTCTCTACCTAGAGAATATTTTTTCTTCTTCTATCTGGAGTTCCCTGCCTGAAGTTTTGGCTCGTGGTGCCTGAGGCTGAGCCCTGCAGGAGCTGCCAACCCTGCCTGCATAGGATGGCTGCATGGCTTCTTCTACCCCCTGGAGAAGACAATGAATGAGGGATTCTGGATTTTAGGGATTTTCTTGGGATTATTTTACTTGATTTCTTCTGGTTTTGTTTCCTTCCTGCTCTGGACTACGTATAGTGAAGAGATTTCGTCCCTTTCATCCTACTCCCTCCATTTTTTGTTAATATTTTCTGAGGGCTTTTTCTCCCTTCTGTTCTTTTAAAAAATCTAATTTGACATCCATAGATGAAAAGGCTGCTGACACAGTCTTTTCAGCAAGGGATCTAGGAAAAATGAGGACACACATTGTGGAAATGTGTCAGGAAATGCATGCAGTGCCATACAAGTATTACCTTATTATGTGTTCTTGTAGGTAACGTCACCCAGCACAGAAGGGTGAGGGGTCTGCAGCAGCACAAAATACAGGGCTGCTCTGTGGTTTGGGAGGGGAGAAAAACACTCTATTGATAGTGATTTTGTTCTGCTAAGACATCAGTGTAAACATTGCTATTTATTTTTCCTCTAAGTGCAATGAATGCAATCTGATCTCTGCTTCTAAATATACAATAGTTAAAAAGAAAAACATAAAACCTTACTGCACTTGTAGACTGACTTTCCAGTTTTTCCTGGAGTTCTTCCCTCCTTGCTCTTACAAAAAAAAAAAAAAAAAAAAAAAAAAAAAAAAAATAATTTTTCCTTATCAGTGGCAAGCTGGCAGAGAAGTTCCTGGTCATAATACTACAAAAGGAATTAGAGGCAGGGACGGACAAGCTGCTGAATAAGTTTGTGTTGTGGGACTTCTTTCCCTTCACACAGAAGTAGNAGACAAGCTGCTGAATAAGTTTGTGGGACTGGGACTGTTGCTGCTGTTAATTCTCAGCACTTCTTTCCCTTCACACAGAAGTAGGTGAGGACACACAGGAGCACACGGGTAGTGAAAGTCCTGCAGGGTGCAGGCTGAAACTCTTTGGTGAAAGAATGAGTATTTCTTGGTGGGAATCCCTGGGGAGATGATTCCCCCTCTCCCTCTAGATGTCAGCAGAGCACTAGGATTACTGTGAGGCATTGTCTCCTGGGTGTATTTCAGAAGAACAGTGTTAATTTGTAATGCAGCTTGATTAGTTTTTAGAGAGGTTGGGATTAATGGATTGTCCTCTTCAGAAAAAACTCGGCATCCTTCGGAGAGCTGATGAAAAGAAAAAGCACCTGGAGTTTAAACACGGTCTTTTATGAATCTGTTTCCGCAAATGCAAGATATGTTCTCACCTGTGATATATCTCTCTGTATTTCACAGGTAAAGAATGAACGAATCAGAGGCTTCTTGGCAAGCAACATCCCGAGCCCTCAGAGGCATCCTCGTTTGTAACTCCACACAAACGTGTTGTTCCAGAGATCCCTGGGGAGGAGTATGGCTGTTCCAGGGCAGTGCTTGCTGACAGAGCATCGTGGTTGAACTTGTGCACCCTTCCATGAAGAGGTTGATGGAGCCTTGAATGTGGTGTGAGCTCCCTGCCTTGGGCTCCATCACCTCCCAGCTGGCCCATTTAATGCCTGTCACCCCTCTGGCCTGGGACAGCTCTGAAAAGTGAGATGCCTTCTGGTGCTGAGATGGAAGCAGGCTGAAGCTGCTTCAGGCTGAAGCACCTTGTCCTGCTGCTCTGGGCTTTCCCACATGCCTGCTTACAGGGCTCTCAGGGACTGCTTCTCTAATGGCATTCGTTGCACCAAAAGCAAGGTGTCCCTCTCTGCTCCCTCACAGCCAGCAAGAGTTCTGGCCCTTAAAGAGCCTTTTTTCTCCTGTATGGAGGGGATCTGCTCCATTTCCCACAGTGTTTCTGCTGCTAGAGACTGTGAGACTCAATGACTGATTTGCAAGTGCTGTTAGAGATGAAGCATCGTGCACTTCTGCCATGACAACCAGAGGATGTGCCCACAGACAACATTGGCTGTTGTGGACTCATATTGCTTGGACTTGGTTTTTGGGAAGAAGACAAACACAAGTGAATGGAGAAGGATCCTGATAGACTTTTTTCTGAGAAAGAAAAGATGCAGAAAAAGCTACACAAGCTGTTCAAAAACTGTATTTCAATGCTCTCTGCACTTCCCCCAGGTGATCTTCCTCTCAGAGAAACAGAACAAGTGGAACTGCACAACAATAAGTGAAGTATTAGTTATATTTTTTTATATGTTGACTTTTGATAGCTCTTGAAAATTGTTTCAGAGATGTTTGGGTATTCCAGTCACACTGCCAAAGGTTGATGTCTTTGAAGCTGGAGGTATAAACAGGATTTGCAGTTGAGTGCAATCAGGAAAAGGGGGAGGAACAAGCAGGCGGAGCAAAGCTGGGCGGCTCCCTAACATGGCTTTATCGGGAAAGGTTCCGTACAGCCCCTGGGTTGCTTTGCTGCCCTCACTGCCTCAGTGCCGAGCAGCTCTCTGAGAGCTCCCTCCCCTGGAAAAAAAGAGTTTAGTTGGTCATTAGTTGGTTGGCATTACTAAATGAATCCTGGTGAAAATACAAAGAGGTAGTAGGAAAAAAAAATCTGCATTTGAAGCACTGATACTTCTCATAGGTGTTGATAAATACACATCCCATGTTTTTAACCCTGCTGCTATATCTCATACATTCAGCTTTCCACTTGTGGAAGGGCTGAGTGTTACTGGGCAAGGGAGAGGCACTGCCCCTGGCTGGGGCATCTGTGCTTCAGGATGGTTCATCAGCTCAGATGGAATTGGGCTCTTGAGGGTCACTTTAAGTTGGAACAAGTGGGGATTGTGGGAGCAGGACTTGTATATTTGTGTGGCTCCCAGAAAGGGCACTTTAAAAGAATGGGAGGGTCTAACGTGTTCCCTTGGCTGTTAAATTCAGGAGAGGCTGGAGTGAGAACTGGTTGGAGAAATCAATTGGGACAAACTTCTAGTTCAGTGATTATGAGCTGCTGTGTGGTAAAGGGTAGCCAGGACATGTCCGCCCAATATCTCATTTTAAATTTTGTCCTCTTGCTTTGGACTAACTCATATTTAAATTGAAGCAATCTTTATTTTCAGTTGCAGTATCCTTTTTTCCTGCCTTTCTCTGGAGCTAATCTTCAAGACAATATAAATTGCTATTCACAAATCTCTTATTTTGCTTTGTTTCTGGTAAAACCAAACACCCCAGTCAAGGACTTCTAGAACTATGCTGTACAAACACAAGGGAATGTATAATCTCTGCCCCAGTTTGGGATAATGAGTCTTTGGCTCACTTGCTCACTTCAAATGATAATCATATGTACCCATTCACGAAATCCTTGAGAAAATGCAGGAAAAGCCAGGCCAGAAATAAGTATAGAAACCTAGGTCCAAATAGAAAAAAACTCTGAACTAGCAGAATGTGAAAATAAAAGAGATTTTCAAAGTGAAAGGTGACATCATCCTGTCTTCATTTGCATTTCACTTTCTGTTATGAGTTTGAGTCATGATGCTCCAGCAAACTTGAGACAGACATGACAGGAATCTGTATTTGTGCAGTGATGGTGTCATTCCCAGTGCAGTACTGGGGAGAGGACAAATTCCCAGGACTGTGAGCCCATGGTGGTGACAAGGAGCAAGCCTCCTTCTGCCACATACAAAACAGAAGTTCTTGGGACATCAGGTAACACAAATCTAACATCATAAAAACATTTCTTTACTACATGTTGAAAGTTCATTCCAAAACAACAAAAGGGGTTAATTTCTCAGGCTAAGCATTGTAGATGGTAAAGACAACACCAAGATCCATGTCTTTGACAAAAAAACAGAATCTAGCTCAGTGGCTTTTATTTCAGTAATACTGAAAGCATTAAAAACCCCAAAAGAATGCAACAGAGACTCTTACACAGTAGAGCACCTTCCCCTCCAAGTTCAGGAGGTTTTATGCACTGTGTCTGTACAGCAGCAGGAACAGGCAGCTCCTGGAACTGAAGCCTATGGGGAAATTTCAGATTGGGACACCTCTTTGGATTCCAATGGCAAGCTCAAAGTTGGGATTGTCAGCATTTCTTACTATTATTGTACAGAAACTGGCACCCAAGAGTTCATTTGAAAGGTGCCTGCAGAACTGTCTGCTGCTAGTGCAGGGGATTTGGATTTTTCAAGCCTCAGCAGCACACACATTAAATTGCTTCATTACTTGGCTTTTTGCCTCTGTATGAGGTAAATCATCAGCTGCTAAATCTGTAGATGGGACAGATGATTGGGACAGAACATCCTCTCTGCTTAAAATCCACTGGGAAGCAAATGTTAACATGCTCCCCTCCCCCCTTCTTGTACTTGCAGTACAGCAATGGGTCACTGCTGTACTGCAAACCCCCCACTGCCCGTGGGCTTGTTTTGGGGAAGCGCTTGGGAGGCTCAGGTGTGGACAACCTCATAAAAATCTGAACAAAACAATTACCCCTGCCCTAAGGATCCTGCACAGTCTGTGACTACAATTAAATTTCATGTTTCTTTTTCTTGATCTGAAGTTAGGTTGATCATCTGCATCCACTGCATTTACTGCATTTACTTAAAGGAGTTAGATCTGCACAACATCTTGCCACTGAGCCCACTCACTCCTTTCAGCTATACTCTCTCTATGGATAACACCTTTAAAAAATTGAACCCCCAGCTTTGTTCTGTGAATAAAAGCAGAGTACATCTTGCTAAGCTTAATGCACCTTGGATTAAGCTCCCATCTGACTGTGTTCATGCGAGATACTGGAGGCAGACAACTGGCCAGGCAGCCTCTCACTGTGTCAAATTTATGCCACTCTATTTGTAGGTGATTACAAAAACAACTTTTCAAGGTTAGTGTCCATGCTTGCTGCTGCTTAGCACAGGAACAGGAGTCCAAAGACTTTTTTCTGGTTGACTACCTTCATTATTAGTTTTTCTCTTTTTTTTGGTGATTTTCTCTCCCTTAGAAACGTCAGGGTTATGGAATCTTATGGTTCATAGTTTTGCTGAAGGACACTTTCAGAGTCTCACAAAAAAACACCAGGGTGATGGAGAGAGTGAACTTTGAATGCGTAGAACAATCACCCAGAGCTAATTAGTGGTTTGTAGTTTTAAGGGATAATCAAATGCTGGGTTCTTGTAGGAGACTAAGTGTGTACCATACTGCTCACTCTGAGGCTTTTTACATGCCTTGCACAGACATACAGACAAAATAATTGTGGTAATGAGAAAGAGTCCACTTGCTGCAGACAGACCAGCAAAAACATACTTGTAGCTGGGCTTTGTTTTAAAGCTGGTGCATGAATTACCTGGAATTTCCTGGCCTGTTGTCTTGCTTGACCCTGCTTTGTTGGAGGCAGTCACACAGATATGGTAAGTGGTGAATGGTAGCAGGTTGTACAGAGTGTACTGCCTGGCTGTGGGGCAGATGTTGTCCATGACAAACTGCCTGTCCTCATTGTCTTGGGTATGAAGCATCAGCTCATAGCTGTGAACAACTGAATATGGGCCACACCAGCGTATCTGTGCAGAGCTGTCAGTGATTTCTATCACCTCTCTGAGCCTGGGTGAGCCTGGAATCTCATCTTCCCTCGACATGCCAGGACACGAACACTGGGATATGTTCTGGAGTTCCCTGCATGGCTTCTGCAGGTGCCTGCAAGGATTGTAGTCACAGGCGACCTGGGCCGTTTGCACTGGGGTTTCCTCCTTTGGTGGATCTTCGTAGTCATAGTCATCGGTGTAATGCGGTGATGGTGTGGTGGATGCAGGCTCTGAGTGGGCACTGCTCCTTGTGGAATTCCGCTGTGAGGGGCTTGTTTGGGGGGCACCTTCCCTGGCATGGGTGGCAAAGGAGTGAGTGAGGTGGTTGGTGGTGTGGGGGACTCCTGTTCCTCCAGCAGAATAATCACTGGTGGTCTGGTTGAATGGCCCTTCCCGGGGGAATGTTGTGTCGGTTGTTCTGAGCCCTCTCTGTAGCTGTTCTGTTCCAGCTGGACTTGTGGAGCTGTGGTCTGGGGACTTAGCAAAGAGCTCTTGGAGAAAAAACGGAAAGGAGGTTACAGATGCCAAGGAAGGGGGATTGCTTGTGGATTCCAAAACTGCCTTTTCCTTGTGGGAGGAACTGTTGGCCTTTGTTAGGATGGGCTCCATTGGGTTGGATGCTGTCATGTTCATCACATCCCTCTGGATTAGGGAGCTGGTATAGGTGTCTTTGGTTAGCATTGGGTTGGATGTTGCTGTGCTCCTTGCATCCCTCTGGATTAGGGAGCTGGTGTGAGTCAAATCTGTGGTCAGCAGAGCTGAGTCTGTTGTTACTACAGCAGAGGCATCATCACTGGTGAAGCTGGAAGCATTATGATCAGGAAGGGCTGTGTTTGAATCAGGCTGTGTAACGTTGGTGTCTGACTGGCATTTATTGTAGAGCTCCAGCAGTGAAAAAGATGTTGGAGGTCTGCCCGAATTTTCCTGGGATGAGCAAAAAGTCTCCCAAGCCCTGCAGAGGGAAATCAGAATAGTCAAGATTAGAAGAATGTTACAGGTTTCCATAGGCTGCTTGTATTGGAATTGGTGACCTGCTGTCAAAACCATCTTTATGTTAGTGAGAATGTGAAACCTAGACCAAAGCTAGACTGTCTTATCAACAGTCCAGGCAGCTTTCCACAGCTGTGGAATTTAGCTGGAGCTGGCTTTTTGGTTGTGTAAGGTGCAGGAATATCTTATGCCCGAGGGGAAGCATCCTTTGGTACAGCAATGGCTGTGAACTTAAGCAAAGGGCATCTGGATTCAGCTTGTCTTAAAGGGTCAGACTTTAATGCAGCAGTAACGGGAACACATGCAGAGAGCTATAACAGGATTCCCAGGATTCTTAATCCATCTGGGCTGATGCGGGACTTTTAAATTACTAAGGTCGAATTCTTTACTCACACACTGAAGTTTTGGTAAAGAATGCAACTGCTAAACCCATCCCGATGAATAACTGTCTCATTTCAACAATCTACTTCCCTGCTCTCTGAGAGATTTGATGACAAATCTTCTTGGTGGCCTTTGAAAAGGAAGAGAGACCATTTATATGCAAATATTTCTTTTAACTGCAGCTTACTGTAATTAGTCTGTAAAACTGTAGGGGAGCACGAAAACAATAGGTGAGAAATGGTGCTATTTGCAAGGATTTGTTTTTTTTTTTTGACTGCTGGTGGTGATGTAAGCTTTGCAAATAGCAGGGTGAGGAGAAAATAATTTGTTAAAGATCTTCCAAAGTTTTCCAGTTTCTTCTAGCACATCTCTGCCACCTTATTTTCTATCTTCAGCTAATATGGAAATATGTGAAATATGGTCCAAAATAGAAAAAAAATATTCTCACCTTAAAGCAGAATCCACAGCTAATAACACTTTATGCTTTGTCCCTGAAAGGGTAATTACCTTCTACCTCTTGTGGAAGAGAAGAACACACAAGGAATTTGAATAACTTAGTAGTGGTAGTGAATGCCTGGTCCCCAAACAACTTGCACACTGAAGTTGTCTGAAGAGCATTACTTGATCTCTTGAGCTCACTTACTTTTGCAGGACAACTTTCTCGGGCTTGGACAGCAGCCAGGAGAGCTGGCAGTTGCACAGCAGAGGATTCCCATACAAGTTGATGGAGATGCCATCCGATGAACTGGTGTTCCAAGGATTAAAGGAACTCAGGTTACAGCTACAAGAAGACACATGCAATAATTAAAAAACGCTGAGCTACCTTCCAACGGCTGGAGTGTGCTTAGTATCCCTTGTCCTTAGTGTGTGTAAGGCACAAAGCAATATGCCCAGTTACCCTGGCAGTAACCAGTTACTAAACCCACCATCCTGCACTCTGCATGCTCAGAAGATGCTCTCTTTTTTCTAGGACTTTAATTCGTTTAAGTTTTTTAAATTTAGTTATTTAATTTAAATTTATTACATTTAGTTATTTAAATTTAAATAAAGTTTTTTAATTCGTTTAAGATTTTTAGCACTTTGAAAGGTATTCCTGCAAGTGTTGGAAAGTGTAAATTCAGTAGGGCAATCAAGGGGGGTGGAATCCATAGGATTTTTGCTTTGTATGGGTTTATTTTCCTGAAACTGGTTTCTAGGCACTGCCAGCGCTCTAGTGTTTGTTTTGTGATATGCTTGTATCTGGGTCGCAATTATAAAAATGTTTTAAAGTGCTCTCCAAATTTTTTCCTTTATGCTGACTGCTCTGTGTGCACTTCACCTCTTATTTTGATAAATCACTCTCGGACTTTTGTTCCTCTTAGTATTTCAGGTATGTGACGTACCAAGAGGTGCTACCCCTAGAATGAAGACTAAAACATTGCTTTTACTAGTGATGAACAGGGAACTATATTAAACTCTCACACTAAAAGTGGGAGGGACAGGATTTTTCTCTGCTTCTGAGATGCAGGTTTTGGAGAACTGTCAGCACTCATCCTTGCAGAGCAGGGAACCCTCAGTGACCTGCTTCTCCTCTGATGGGACATTGCCCTTGTAGGTGTTGGAACCCTGGTCTTTATCACAAGTGGGGTTCAGTGGATCTGTGCTGATCTAAAGACCCGGGGTGAATTCATCCATTGGACATGGAGATAAGGCAGAGGAGTGGGAACACAATGGATACAACCTCAAGCAAACAATTCATTGTGCTCTGAGTCCCATGCTGCCTCTTTGGGCTGTATCAGCTCTATCAGGACACATCAAAGATTTTAAATGGCAAAGACAGCAAGTCCTCACCTCCTTCCTAAATCTGATAACAAACTGTTCAAGTCAGCTCCCAGGCACCACAGCATGGTGAGGCAAAGGCAGCATAATGTGAGGAAGGACAAAAAAACCCAACTCACTTCTCAAATGAGAGATGGCTCAGATGAGGAGCACTGTCAAACATCTCTGTCTGCACGAAACCCAGGGAATGGGAGTCCTGACAGTGCAGCTCTTGGAGACCAGGCAGAGACTTGAAGAAGTCACTGTTGAGGCTTCTTAACCGTGGCATGTTTGTCAGGTGAAGTGATCTGAGGTTGGCCAAATCTCTGGCCCACTCTGGTTGAACTGAAACAGAAAAATACTTACACCTATTGCCTAAACAGAGCATTCCTGTGGCTTTCTGCCTAGAAAAAGGGTTTGAATTCATAGATAAAAAGTATCTATCACTTTCTGCAGCTGTTCTCTTTGGGAAAGGAATAGAACAAAAGTCAATACACCAGTGTGTAAACACTCATGCAGCTGCATTTTTGTAATAGTTCCTGCAGGTCAGAATGTCATAGGGCAGAGGAAAGGAGGGGAAAACAGGACAACAAAGCTGATAAGAGATATGAAATAGATTTCTTGTAGGGTGAAATTAAATGAACAAGATTTCTCTGCTCAGGAAAGTGGTCTACAAGGTCCTGACTGGCAGAAGAAAGGTAAATCACTTATTTCTCCTAGCACAGGAGAAAGACCCAAGAGGCATGAAACTGAAAGAATAGGTCTTGTACAAAAGGGCCTTTCCATCCCATGACTCAATAGGGTACTCACTACCACAAGAGGCAAATTCATGGAGGAAATTTGGTGGTGCAGCTGTTTAATGTGAGTTGAAATTTAGCCTCTAGCCTGAGGAGTTCCTAAGGCCCTGGCCCTGCCCCAGCCTGAGAGCAGCTGGGCAAGGGATCTCACATCTGTATCTCAGCACCTCAGGTAAAAACTGAGGCTGACAGGGGAGGCCGGCAAAAGGGAAAAAAACCTCCTGTGGATTGCTCGGGGCAGGGATTGTCTCCCCCCTCAGTGGAAGTATCCGGTCGGCTGTGGATGGCACAAAAAGCCTCTCTCTGTGCTACTTCAATGCAGCACTAAAAGCTGAGTGTAGCTGTGGGGACAATGAAAGATTTCAACAGCCTGTCTGGAAAGAGAAACTAATTTCCTCCTGTCCTTCCCAAAACTAATCCCGGGCTGACAGGGAGATGACTGTCAGTAGCAGACAGTGGGATTAGGATGGAGGTGGGTGACTACACTGGGACAAATCGTCCCGTCTCATGGTGTTTGGTCTCTGCCTTTCCTTTGGGAGGCTGCTGTGCGTGAGTGCCTTGCACGCCTGGACCAGATGTTTGCAGCTTTCAGTGTGGGGGTGCAGCTTTCAGCCTGCACTCCAGGCTCAGCCAGGATGGGAGCCATTGTCCCAGCAAGGCTTCTGCTCTCCCAGCCTGACCAAGCCCTGTGTTTACAGTGGGAAATCCAGAAACTTACTTTTCTCCAAAAAGGTCCTGCTCAGATCAAGCACATTGATGGAGTTTCCAGGCCTGTTCATGGCCTCGTTGGGATCTGTGCTGATGGCAAAAGCAGAGTCCCAAATTCCTCTGCTGTCATCCTGCCCAAGCAGCGTTGCAGAGAGGTTCAGGACCTGCAGCTGAGGGTAGCAGGAAAAAGCCAGTGGCTGGATTTCAATCAGGGGATTTCCAGCCAAGGACAACCACCTCAGGTTAGGGAGGGCAGAGCTGTAGCAGGATGGCACAGATGACAGTTTATTAAAGCTCAAGTCCAGCTTGAGGAGACTGATGAGGGCTTCAGATCCCCACCTCACTGACCAGAGGTGGTTGTGCCTCAGTGAGAGGACATGCAGCTGTGGGAGGTTTGCTATCTCTGAGCCATCCACCTCTTCCAAGAGGTTATTGCTGAGATCCAAGGTCTCCAGGGCCTCCGGAAGGCAGGCGGGGAAAGCTGTCAGGCTGCTGTTGGTCAGCTGCAGGGTGATCCAGGTCCTGTTCTTCTGCTCCTCACAGGACATGCTTGTGAGATTAACATTCTCCCAAGTGTCCTCCTGAGCCAGCTGGGAAAAGGTGATGACATCCCTGGATGTCGCTCTGCTCACCAGGCTATGTGCTGTGGTCCCCAGCAGCAGAGGGAGGATGAGCAAGGGTGACAACATCCTTCTCCGCGGTGCTTGCAGTTTGCAAGATCTTGTTTCAGGGAGGGGAAAACAAAATATAATTAATTTAGAGCCAAATAAAAATCTCTTCAGTCATCTACAAACTAATTAAAAGACAAACAGTTTATAAGCCTTTTCCTATTATATCCAGACAGTGATAAGTGATAATTAATAACTCTTCTGTAATTAAGCCTTAGTAAACATGAATCCTTGGGGACAGAAGTATCATGCAGTCTTAGTCTAGGTGTGCCTACAGTCATTCATGTAGGGAGCATGAACCAAGTTGTATCCCACACCAAGACCCTCAGTGCCAGTAGGTTGTCATGCACTGTCCAGTTTGGCCAGCCCAGTGGGAAGGGTTTTCCTGTGGGGTGATGCCCAAACAACCGAGTTAAATGTGCCTGGGGCAAGGGACTGTTTTCTGTGAGGTTGTGCAAAGCAAATGAATGGATCCGAGGACAGAGGAGAGTTGCCAAACTTTAAAGCCCAGGACCCCAAACTGGGCTAAGTTGTGTGGAAGTGGGCAGGTAAAAGTGCCTTTCCTATGTTAGGAAGGACTTTCCTTAGCAGAAACTGGAATAGAAAAAATAGGGATTTGTGTGGGCTCTGCCAGGGCAGTTCTGCCCCATTCTGAGGACAGTCCCAGTGGAGACCCCACAGGAGCTTGGGGCTCCTGAGCAGCTGGCAGTGCCCCACAGCCTGGGCTGGGCCCTGCTGTAGATGAGAGCCACAGACAGGCTGCACGGCCCAGCTGCTGGGAAAGGATGCACTGAAAATGCAGCTCCCGAACCACATTTCAGTGGAAGTGGTCAGAAACAGTATGCTCCTGGATCAGGGCCCCAAAGGCCAGAGCGCCAAGAAACATGTTATTTAGTGTTACAGCTCCCTCTGTGCTCCCTCCTCCTCCCACCCCTGCTTTGGTCTTTTTTTTTACCACCCCTGGTAAAAAAAAAAAATGTCCTTAATGACTTGTGCGAGGTCTCCACAGGTAATGTGTGTCAGAGGAAGGAATTAATCCCAGCCCCAAATTCGTGCCTTTCTTGTTGAGCTGTCTTTTGTGCTTCCCGGCAACAAAATGATGATTCTCATCCAGAAATATATTACAGTGTAGGGTGGTAACCGAAGCCTCACGTATTATGAAATATCTCAGACTTATTCCAAAGTTTGATTGCTCCTTGCTGTTCCCTGAATGATGCCAGGTCTTGCCCAGACCGTTATCCTTTGCTGCCATCCCAGGTTTGAAGTAGGGACCAGCAAAATAGTATACACCGGACCACCAAAATAATGTGTTGTGTTTGCCTGTGTCCTTTTAGTCAGATGGAACCGTGCAAGTTCCAAGCAGCCTCGGGGCTTCCCGGTCACCGGAGCCGCTGGATCTCCTGCTCCGCAGCACATTGGCAGGGAGAGGATGGGAGGAATTGGGCTGCTGTATTCCAGTCTTAGATTTAATCTTAATCCTTGCCTCTAAACCGCATCCGCTTGCACGTACCTGTCCAAAAGTCCCGATGCTTCGTGCCTCCGCTCGGAGTGGCTCCGACTGCTTGGCCCTGATTTTATACGCTAGGAGTGAGTCAGCCAGCAGCGTGAACTGCCTCTCTTCTCTTCCCAGCTTTCCCTGCTCCCGGCTCTGCCCACAAGCTCAGGCGAGGTTTGTTCCAGGCTCGCTCCCCCGCATCCAGCTTTGAGAGGGGGCGGCTCCGGGCAGCTTTCCCCTCTGCCTTGGCTCTAGCAGAAGGTGGGTGGGAGGGCTCTTATTTCCCAACACTCAGGCAGGGCTGCTCCTGTCTGTCTTTGTCTAAGCAGAGGGGGGTAAAGGGAAAAGATCAGTGTCAATAGTCCCAGCTCTCACGTCTTCCACTGACGGGGGGAGGGAGAGGAATTGTTGTGTTCCTTTGTTGGCAGGTCAGGATGATGTAAAGCTGAGGCTCTGCCTGCTGACATGTGCTTTGGTCTCTCTTTAGGCGCCAATGAGGGGCTTCAAGTGTTTAAATTTCTAAGACTCTTGCTCTTGGGGAGTAAATCCTGAAAAAGTTCACGCGGGACAGATTACTTTTCTAAGGAGGCCCTTAGGATATGCCAGAAATGAAACTCTCACCTGCTCCTCCCGCAGAGAGGAATTCTCTCTGCCGATGGAGAGGGCGTAGGGCATCTTACTCCCCCTGTGACGGCCTTTGGGAGACTTCTCCCGGTCTCACTGTGCGTGGGTTGTGTTCTCCATTCTGCATCTGTGTACCACATGGCTTGGGACAATTCCCTTCCTGCTACTTCTCTCATCCTTTGCTGGATAAATAAAACTGACAACATAAACCATCTCTCACTGAGGGACCTGCTCCGAGCTGGGTTTTTCAGCATTCCCACAATTCAAACAATAATTAGGTCGAGAGCAGAGAATAAAGTCAGGGAAATTATACCAGAAAGGGATGAGTTGATGGAGATTGTTCCACAGTAAAAGCAAAAGAGTGGTTGTTCTGTTGCTACTGTAGGACAACTAATTGTTAAAATTTCCAAGGAGCACAGTAGTCAGTACTTTTCCTTTATCGGGGCAACAAAACAGATCCCTGACATGAAGGCAGCACCGACCTGTAAACTTCGGTGCTGAAGTGCAGATGAAGGTCTTGCTTGCCCAAAAACGTTTAGTCTGCAAGTACACATTAGGCAGGCCTTATCTATTGACCGTGTGGGTCATTATGTGCGTGGGGAGAGAGCCTTGAAAAACACCAGAACATCCATAGAACAGAGATAGGGGCTTCCAGTAGGACTCTCTGGAGCCATTGCGGTTCCCTTGGAGGCTGGGCGAGGTGCACGTGTTGTTCCCCTGCGGAATGGCTCTAGGGCAAGACAGATAGTTTCCTAAATGAGGAGCTAATCCAAGCATTGACCCTGGTGCCGAAGGCGGAGCGGGGCTGCCGGGCCCGGCACGTGCGCACCCGCAGGTACCTCCAGAGCTCCGCACTCGCTGCGGTTCAAAGGGCAAAGTGGAGCAGGTTACAAAAATCTGAAGAATTTGGTATAAGAGGAGGAAAGCCCAGCTCCAGACAGGCCGGTGGAAACCCTGCCTTCCCTTTGGCTTTGCAGAGCTGCCGGCTGCGGTGCTCCTCTTTGGGAAGCCGAGGAGCAGGGATGTGGCCTGGCTTTGCCATGGACTATTAAATACTTGTGTTTGCTGCCGTTAGCTTAGTATTTACAGACAGTGAATTTTCATTGCTTAAGGATTATTGGTTATCTTATTGATTTTAATATCTTACAAAAATACTCCAGGAATCTCGGTGAGCCAAAAGCTGCCTTAATTTTAATGAGTTAATCCTTACTGACTTCATTTCAGAGACTGAGTCGAGCAGACTGTCAGACTGTGAAAGTGGCTGCTCGTTTTGGTGAAGGTGGAAGGGAGGTGGAGGCTTTGTTTACCCAGAGGTCCTTGATTTCTGAGTGGTACAGAGAACCTGTTGCAAGAGGCAGAGCACCCTTGGAAAATGACGATCTTTATTTATTTATCTTTATTTTTCATCTTTGTTTCTGCCTTTTTTGCTGGCTAGTTTTTGTGGCAGGTATTGTAACTTCGCAGCTCTTTGCTTAGCTGCAAACTGTCATCATCTGAAATATTTCTGCTATGGTGCTACATCTCAGGCAGCTGCCCAGGTACCAGTGGAGGTTTCCTAGGGCAGACAGCAGCCCTCGTTCACAAGTTTCTTTGAAATATCTGCTAACAGCAGGCAGAGATTTCCCCTTCGTGATTCACTTTGGCTTGTTCTCATGTCGCCTTTTATTCTTTTTTCTGCTTTTCTGAGAGTTCCAGTGATAACCTGAGGGAGTGGTTAGCAAAGGCAGGCGTTCCTGTCAGCCTTTTTCACACTGGGTGATGCAAAGAGAGCTGAAGCAGACGCCCCCTTCCCGGGGGCGATTCAGGGCTGCACAAAGCCCCTCTGCCCGCAGGAATTCTCGGGCTGAGCCCTGCATTCCTTAGTGACACCAAGATAAGCAGAGCTGGGGAGAGCAGGAGAAGGTGAGGATGGTACCAGGCTGTAAAGTTTAAGAGGTGAATGTTTCTTACTGGCCATGATCCAAGTGATGGTTAAGAATTAAAATATCCTGGGAAAAAAAAATCTGGGGAATGGCTTTTAAAGCCAACAAAATAACTGTTTCACAGGTCTGTCCACAGAGCAAGCACAAGCAAGACATTTTCTTACAGAGAAAGGGGAGAGAAGGGAAGAACAGGATTATTTAGCCTGAGGTTTCAGAAAACGATGGGGTGTGTGTCTCCTAACCTAGGCTGAAGGCAGTGGTGAAATCCCCTATGGAATCTGATGTAAGAGCAGCAGGATCCATCTGACATCGGCAGTGCTTTATCTGACCTGCATTGGGTTTAATTAAGCACTGTGTACAGAGTAGGGTTGCAGCTGAGCTGAGGTGTAAGTTTCCTGAAGGTTTGTTTTCATCTAATAACATCCCTGTCCAGGATTTCATCTCTGGATTGCAAAACTTTAGGGCAGATGCCCTATCCTGCTTTCACTCATTCTGGGAAACCTCTCCCACATCTGGCACTGTGCAATTAATAACGTGGTTTCTACAGCCCACTGAACCCGTGGCCTTTAACCCTGTGTATAAATAGGTGTGATGAGCTCATGAGAGCCAAGGGTGATCAGGTTATTACACAAATTGGAGAGGGTGTGGAACTCCACGTACATTCCGGGAATGTCCAGAGCCTGGTGGGACATGCTGGGTGACATGGGGTGGGATGAAAGATGACTCCAAGCTGTGGCTGGTGCAGGTGTCAGGCAGAGCAGGCTGGGGCAGGCCTCTTCTCAGGTGCTGCCCACCATATCCAGCCTGGAGTTATGGAAGTGCTGGAATGCCCTGGGTCCTGCCTTCCACTCCAACCTCTCCAGGAAGGAGTCTTCCCACTGAAACCTCTCCTCTTTGTAGGAAGAGGATCTACAGTCACATGCAGCACTCAAAGCAGCTGGATAAAAACAGTTTCCCACCTATTCCCTACCTATTGTGAAAAAAGCTTTGCAAAGTGAGTGGGGCAAGGAAAAGATACAGCTGAATGACTTAAGGAAATACGGAGAGAGGGCATCAGCAGGGGATCACTCTCTTAAACCTAAAATGGCAAAGGATAGGGCTTACAGCCAGCAGGGATGAGCTGGCAGAGCTCCTTCTTGCAAAGCAGCAGTGAAGGATTTAGTTGAAAGGCAGTGACACATTGGGTAAGATTGAGGGAGGGGCAGGAAAGAAAATGGAAATATTTGCTAGTTTCTCTGAAATCCCAGCAGAGACAGCTTGAACTGCAAGTGAATGTGCTTGTTTAGCAATGAAATGAGCCACACTCTTGCTAATGAGAGCTATGCTCAGATTTCCCCAGTCTTTGCATTCCTGTGCTCAGGTCACTTAGGCAAGTGGCAACTACAGAGCCTCCATGCAGCACTCTGGGACAAGCTCCAAGAGTGGCAAGCATGGGCTGTGCTTCCCAGGGAGCAATCCACAGGAGTCTGGCATTGCTCATTGCCAAATGAGGGGCTCCATGCAGGCATGGTCAGGATCCTCACTGCAAAGCCTAAGTGGAGACTGATCTGGAAGGCAGCTGTCTGTGGAAGGGGTGCTGGCACTATTATGAGCATTTAGCTCTCCCATGGCACCCTTAGGCAGGCTTTAAATATGGCCAGTGTTTGGACTTGGGTGGATCTCACAACGTGAGGAAAACACTTGGCTTGTGTCAAGCAGCAGACAAGTGAGTAAGTTCTCCTCTGAAGGAAAACTGGGTGGTCCCTCAGCCTGTGCAAAAAAGTGCTGAGGAGAGGGAAGAACAAAGGGTTTGAATCAGACTGTAATTTTTTCTTTTTGCAAAATGTAAACCTGTAGTTTAAACTGCACAAACTGGGAGTGATTCCACTGAAACCCATTGACAGGGGCTGGGGAAAAGCAGAGCACATGGCATGAAAATCAGGGCTCTCAGTTTCCAGTGATGTTTATAAATTTACGCAGTGGTTTCTGCAGCATCCCTTTATGATATGACAACACCTGTCCATTGTATTTCTTTAGATATGTGAAACCAATTTTGGTTTGTCCAGCAGTTTCATGAATTCTCCTGGTTTCACTTTGTCCTTGCTTTAAAGGGTACTATCAAATTTCATTCACTTTGGCGGATGTGTGTGGCTCCTTCCAGGAGGCAGACCTGCTGGCTTCAGATCTGGTTCCTCAGAGACATCCACAGCTCCTCTGGAAAACCTGTGCCAAGGCCTTTCCACTGTCACAGGGAAGAATTTCTCCCCAGTATCCGATCCAGCCCTGCCCTCTGTCAGTGAGACTCCATTCCCCCTTGTCCTATCACTGTGTGCCCTTGGCAGAAGTCCCTCTCCAGCTCTCTCGGAGCCCTTCCCGGGGCTCTGAGGTCTCTACAGAGCCTTCTCTTCTCCAGGCTGAACACCCACGTCTCTCTCAGCCTGTCTCCAGAGCAGAAGGGCTCCAGCCCTCTGAGCACCACTCTGCATTTTGTAGCACACATGTAAAATAATTTCTACTTTTCAGGCTTTTCAGATCCTCACAAACAGCTCAGTTCAGTGAGATGTCACAGTGAAACAGAGTAACAGGGACAGAAATAGAAACACACTCAGAGGCCTCTTTAATAGTTTTAGATACTTACCTGGTTGAAAAATGTGCTTTAGGAACTAATAATGTTCCTCAAAAGATGAACCTTTTGGATCCAGTTTTGCCAAGATGAATGCTCTGTTGCTTCTCTGGCTTTCAGGAAACACTTGAGTGGATGAAGGTGGACATGGGTTCTACATTTTTGAGCAACTGAGTAACCACTACAGGAGTTTCAATAGCTTAGTCTGCAGGACTTTGGAATGTTTTGTGTTCTCAGGGCAGGTGTTAGACAAACCATGGAGCTTTAAAATACGTATTTATTCAGCTTTAGTTCTGATAAATGCTGGGCTCTTTAACAATGGAAGTTGCCTGACTGTAACAGAAAAGAAAATTCACTGTACCATATCCTCAAATTACTTGTTCTGGATGCTTAAACAGATTGCTGCAATTAAAAATACTAGATTTAAAAAATTGTCCAGTGGCTAGACACTGTTTATTTAAAAAGACTGAGCTGTACAAAAGGAAAACAAAGATGATTAAGTTTTCTCAAGTATTGATGATGAAGTTGCCATACTGCATCCAGTGACCTTAGCTTCAGTATTTAATAAAAACTGTAAACCAATCCAGTCATAGTACAAGACTGACATGTACACTAATTAGTAGCCAGCAATTAACAATCAGAGATTTTTTTTTTGTTTGATCTCTGGTAGTCTTAGCTATAAGAAGCAGGCAGTGGGAAGAGAGTTTACTTCATCTCATTCCTGACCTCCAGTTAATTTGTGGAAGAGTTCTTCATCCAGCGTTTCATTGTGGTCCTTGGAACGTGTTGACAAGAAGATGTAGCCCCCAATATACTCATGGATGATTTTGCAGTCTGCACTCAGGCACGTGAAAGCGATGGACACGTTCTGGTCAAACTCGATGGCAACCTAAGGAGAACAGATGTGGCAAAATCAGACAGATAAGCTGGGAGAAAGAGAAGTGTGAGAACACAGCTGGATCACAAATACTGTGATAAAGCACGACCTGCCCCTGTTAACCAAGAGTTCTGGGTGTGCTGGATTCTCAGGGTGTTTGGCTGCTTGGTCTTGGATTTGCTGCTACAGCAGGGCCCTCTTGTGGTGAAATATTTTTACTTGTTCAAATAGGCAACGAAATCTTTTAGCTTTTTTCCAATGGCATATGAAGTGAACACAGTGAAGAGCAGGAACGGCTCCTGACTCTTTGTCTAATGAATAATGTTTAATCTGTCCATTCTTATGTGCTGACCTGAAATCTGCCTTTGGGGTTCTGGTTTTCCTTTCCAGCTACCACTGGTTCTAAAATGCAGCTAACTGAGCTTAGTTGATCACTGTGGATTCTGCATTTTTGAGAGGGATTTAATGTAAACCAAACAACCTGACCCAGAATTACAGGCTCTGGTGCAGGGAGTACTGCAGGAGAGCAGTAGGGAGTGTATCAGACCTCTCCTGGTTCCTGTGACAGATGTGGAAAACTCCGTAAGCAGGAGCAGTTTCCAGGCTGTTTCCATTTATGTCAGGTCACACTAGTTCCACCCCAGAAACCTAGAATTTATAGAGCTGGATTCAAGCTTTGAAGCCCCAAAATCAGGGACTACACAGAGTTGCAGGCCTTGCAATCTCAGTTTGGGATTTGAAAGCCAAACTGTGTTCCCGTCTCCTCAGTCTGTAATAGAGACTGAACCACCACAATGTAGAGGATGATGCACGAGAGTTAAAATGAGATTTTTACCAACAGAGCAGTAAACACAACATGTTGGAATTTACTTTGGAGTCTCTATTTCATCCCATCAAAATCAAGGGCAACTTGTCAAGAATAATCTTGGTAGGAGCCTTTAAAACTGGCAATCTTTTTGTTTCTGATTTTTGACTACAGACTTTGCTAAGAAAAACTGCAGACAGCTTATTTAATAACATGTCACCACACATTCAAAATTTTTTCAGTGAGGTTTGAAAATATTTTCTGAAAGCATCCTTGAGTGTGTGAAATGCAAGGACTGAAGGCAGAGCTGTTCCAGGCTTACCTGGCGGATTTCCCAGTTCACATTCCACTGCTTCATGTTGGAGAACCTCCACGTTGTGATAGGATCTCCTGTGGCCATATCTATCCGTATCAGCCTGTTATAGGACACCCCAAGCACATCATCCTTCTTGCTTCCTTTAAACCTGAAAAGAACCCAAAGCCTTTGAGCAGATCTGCTTTGCAATGATTTCTGGCTAGAGAAACATTTCACCTGCTCTCTTCTGGAAGTGCAAAAAACGTGGGAAAAGTCACAACAGCCTGGGACTGAGGAGAGCTTGGACACATCTTTAGATCAGGTTTGTTATAAAGCAGAAGTGTAGGCTGGTGAGCCCCAGTGTCAGATGGAAAATAATCAGGAAGGTAGATCTGGCTGAAATATTTCCATTTCATTGTTTCCTGCTAAAAAAAATACTGTTCTTCCCAAATGCACGAACTTGATTATATTTTTGCTGGAAAAATGCCAACAATATTTTTTGTTGCTTTATTTCTCTAATGTTGAAACACGTTTCTCTAGTTATATTAATCTAAATTATATAATCAAAACAACTGATATATACATGTTTTTCAGTATAAATCACATTATAAAATTACTGAGGCATTTTAACATTTCAACTTTCTTCTGATTAGAGATGAAAAATAAATACAAAAGCATCAGAATCTTTTGTGGACAGAATTTTGTGAGTTGGGAATAGCTAGGAAGAGATTACTCTGGTAAAGAAACAACCTTCCTCTACCTTCATGCTGAAAGCTGGAAGAAATCTCATCTGCCTGCTGTGAGTATTTTCAGTATTTCTGATTCTGTTTGTGAACCGTCTCTCTTTAGATGCAGCTGGACCTTAGGGAGAAAATGTGACCTGCTTAATGCCCCACTGAGATACTGCCTAGCAGTTTGGAGCAATTCACCACTACAAAATGCAGTTTAGGTGTTGGGTTGTTTATGCTTTCAACAGGATTAATGGTGACAGATGGGGCAAAAAATCTGTATCTGTGGTAGTAAATTCAACAGGATCAGGGACCATTTTTGGGCATGGAATTCAGGGAGAATTCTGGCTCCAAACAAGCAATGCTCTCTCAAGTGACTCCCAGGCACAGTCTGGAAGCTGGGACATCCAAGGACCAACACGATCTCACAGTTCACATGAGGCTACTGGATTTTGGGAAGTCACAGTTCAATAGCGTAGATGTGGGCTGTTCTATGCCAGCTGGACTCTCCCAGAGCATGGTTCCCAGCTGGCTCAATTTGTACAACAGATGATCCTAGCCATCTCTGGAAGGGGTGGTAAGCACAAATTAAGGAAAGTGCCTCCAAGTATGGTTGTGTCAGTATTTTTCAGCTTTTTGGTGTTTTGTCAAGAGAAAAGGCTGCAGGTCAGACCTCTGCTGTGTCCAAGGAAGCTGCTGTGAACACAATGGGACCTCTCTTGTGCTCAGTGCTCTTCCAGATTAACCTTAAAAGGGATAATTTGCTGTTTTCTTAATGAAATACAAAATAAATTAGCATTTTATCATATTGAAGTGAACAAGGGTCAGAGTGAACACATCCTGCAAACCTGACCACACCATTAGACATGCATTTTATACATTTTGGAGAGTTTATGACAGGAAGGGTTTAATGCTAGTGAGAGGTTACTTCAGGCTAAATCCAAGAGGTCTGTACCAAGGCAGATGTAATGCAGAGTCTCACTCCAGGAATGGAGCTACTGGGTGCTTCTCCTATAGAAAAAAACACCAGTATAGAAATCACAAAAATTAAAAGAAGTCTGTGGGGGAAAAAATAGAAAATGTTCTTGGAAAAGGGTGTCAAAGAACTTCCTGCAAATCACTGAGCATGAACTCGTTACAGCAGCTTGACATGAGTGAGAGTGCAATTACCTTACAATGTAGTAGGATAAACCAAACTCAGGGAGGGACTGCCAGGCTTGGATAAAACGCAGCTTGGCCTCCACCAGGGACATCTGAGATACATTCTGGTGGGCTTCCAGAATACGGGCAGTCAGCTGGGAAACACAGGAAGAGAGAAAGTTTTCAGCTGACTGGAGAACAAAAATCCTGTTGCTTTCAGTAAATCAGAAATCACGAGGTCTGATGCTGTGTTCAGACACTTTATTGTCACTGTTTGTGCAGATGGAGCACAGAGGGCACTTTGGGACACATTCCAAGTGCAAAGGGCAGAATGGACAGCAAGGTCTCAGGTCTGGGTTTGTGCAGTACTGCCCTGGCTCCATACATTGCTCTGGGGACCCTCCTCAGGATGGGCAGGCTCAACACTTGCACAGCAAAAGCAGGACAAGGAATTATGTGGAGAGCAAGGAAAGACTTGAAGGGCAAGAGGACCCAAAGACTCTGTTGATTCAGATGCAAACAGTAGCTTGCAGTCCTTAAAATGCTTCCTTTGTTACTCAGGAACAGTGTTATCGGAAACAGAACATCATGGGTGACTTAAGCCAGGTGTGGATGTAGGAGAGGTGCTTGGAGGAGGTGCCAAGATGCCTGTCCCTGTGTTCAGTCTGAAGAAAAGGCATCTTGTAAAGCGACAAATGACTATTGCAGAGTGTTGTACTACATGGCTGCCAAATGCTGCTTTGATCCAGCCTCATCCCTAAGCAACCACTGGAATCGCCCACGCCCAGCCATCGAGCTATACTCAGGATACCTGCTTGGACTTGAATTTTTTGGTATAGCGTGGTGAGACGAAGCATTCGGGTTTCATATCTACATTCTCTGGCTCAGAGGCATCCTGGGAACACATGGTCCAGTTCTTCATCTGGAGGAATGAAAGGATCTTTTGGACCTCGGGCTGGTAGGAGCTGTCAGCCATCGTTCTGCCCTTGGAGGCCAAAACACAAGCAGCCATCCACCGAGCGTACTGATCCTCCTGAAACAAAGACAATTGTTTGTTACTGTTCTTCCTTCCTGACTGGACTAGTTCCAACTACACCCAGGTTTTAAATTTTGTAAGAAATCCAGTACCTTGAAGTAGATTCTTTTGGAAATTTTATTGCACGACTAGTTTTCACCTACTGAACACTTTTTACACAATTTGATCTGATACATTTAAACAAACTGAAAACTAATGTAAGATCACACTCTCCTCATCTGAATGGGGAGAGTTCTAATTAAGAAAAAAGAAAACAAAATCCAAACCTCAATTCTCTGACAACATTGGAACAAAATACTGTAACTTTTTTTTTAGTAGTTTGTTCTTTTTTCCTACCAGCTTTACTTGGCAACTGATGCCAAGCACAAGATTACTTACTGTCCTTATGTCCCCAAAACAATTATATATTTGTTAGGCCACCACATCATTCTTAAATTTTCTAAAGATTTAGACAATAAACTCTCTGCAGCATCCTCATTTTTCTATACAAATTCTAGGATGGGACAATCTGCCATAAATATTGAATCCAAATTTTCTCTTATTACTCACGTTATCACATCTTAAATATACTTCATTCATGCCATCCGCAACAGGAATTAGTAATTTGATTCCAAACTTCTTCGCTGCAACATTTACATCTGGTACAACTTCACATCCTAGATCACAGGGATTCAGAAGGAAATTAATTTATTTCATTACTCTATCAGTAACTTTAATTACTGCTTTAACACGAAGGAACAGTGCTTCATGGTTGTTTTTCTTTGAGACTAAGGACCAGGACTTTTGAAGCTTAGGCCCTAATGAAAGGGTTTTGTTCCAGTTCACTGCTTGGTCTGGCTTGCCAGGATGATGAATACTCTGAGCTCAGGGAGCACGTGAGTCAATGTGGAAGTGAAAGGATGTGAGTGCTCCCAAAACCTCAGCCTGATCTTAGGAAATGCTCAGCACTCAAAATGGAGAGGAACTGGTGGGAGAGACTACTTGGTAAGGTTCCAGCCACCCTGGCCATTTTTCCATGCTTTCTCTGACCTATTGAGGATATGCAGATTGGGATGCAGAGCCATTTGTTCACAGGGGTCAATCTTGTATTTCAAAGGTTTCTTCTAGGATGAGTCCTGGGCATCCTGGTTCCCTGATGCTGAACAAAGGCTGTCCCTGCAGGAGCAGATGTAGATGGAGGCTACACAGGGTGCTGGTGCCTGTGTGCACAGCTGGGGCTCCTCCTCCAGCAGCTGGCTGTAGCCATGGGAATCACCACGCATGACACAAACAAGACCCAGAGAAGGCCCTGGAGCTGTCCCTGCACAGCAGAATGCAGGGGCAGCCTCTGGCATTCCTGCCCATGGCATCATCCCTAATCCTCTGCTGCCACTGTGTGTTTGCCAAGGACACGGGGGAACACTCCCTTTAATGTAGAGTGAAAGTATTTAGAAATAAAGCATCCCACAAGTCACATTTCCTACCTGACTCATCTTGAAGAATTCAGCAGTACAGGGGATTTTACAAATCAGGCTTTCATAATTCCAGCTTGGGTTAAATTATTGAATCCTTTCTGTATAAGCCTCTTCTGCAGGTGCAATCTACCTGCTTAGGAGTCTCAGGAATTAAAAAAGCTCGCATATTAAATGCTGCTGTGCTTGCCTTCCTGAGTCTAGCAGGGATTTCATATTTTATTCAGGTCACAGATGCAACAGAAAAAACAAAGAAAGGAGAATTCCTACCTTTTAGGTTTAGTTTCTCAATAGGTTCTCCCTGTGCAGATTCCTTGTTTTTAAAATAAGATATTGAAGTGTCTCTGAAGACAAACCAATATGTCTTGATAGCTTTGAGTGCCAGCTTCTTGGGCCTACCAGAAAAAAAAGAAATACCATTTGTTTATATCAACACATACAAATTGCTGAGTCCCTCACAAATATTACAGAGCCTCTGAAATTCAAGGCCATACCCATGGCTTTGGTTGGGTATGACACCTCTGTGTCAGTGAGGGGGTGGGAAGTGCCTGGATCCAGTCCAGGTTATCCCAGGTATGGATGTGGTTTTTACTCCAGATTTTGGCTGAATCCCATCTATGATTTTTTTCTAATTTATTTCTTCTATTACTAATCAAAGCCATTCCCTTCTAACAGACTAATTTTTCCCATGAACTCAGTAACACAAATGTAACCCCTGATTTAATAATATGAATTTGCATCAGTTTTTCATGGTGCCTTATCTTGAATATCTGCACCCATAAAACCAACCATATTCATTGTAAGGAAGCAGAGATCAGCATTTTTGGCTTAATCTGAGTCATATCTAACACAACAAAATTCTATTTCTTCACTAAGTTTGCTGAAGCTTTGTAGCCTTCCAGAAGAGAAAACCAGAGGTATTAGCATTTGAGTAGAGAAAATCTGAGTTGAGAAATACTTCACAGCTAGTGACAAAGGTCATTAATGAAGTGAAAAAGAAGAAAAATGAAAAAAAAAATCCAGTATTTCCCTTTAAATCTAAGAGTATGGTACAAAGAGTATAGAACTAGTTGGAAAACAGTGAGGTATTATATATACTCTTACTATACATACCTCCAGACCCTCTGTAAAACTCCTAGTTTAGAATCCTTTCTAGAAAATGGCAATTTTTATGCTTAAATTAAAAAAACTTGGATTTTCAAAACTACCGAATAATCTGGCTTTTAGCTTTCCAATACAGTGACATTCTTCAAAAATAAGGGACTATAATTTTTTTAGATGGATAAAATTATTTTTCTATTCCTGAAAAAGTTCCTGAAAACTTTTTAGAAAGCTTTTTCTTGTTGTTTTTGAAAAAAAGGTTGCAATTCTCCACAATACTGTCCCCATGTGAAAGTAGCATTTACTGTGGTGCATATTGTGAATAAACAGGAAAAAAAGTTCACCATAGGAACAGTAAGCAGTGGGACATGCACAGCTTTGCATTCAGGTTTACAGTTAATCAAATAATTATAGCCACAAAGTGTTATTGTTTGAAGAAAGTTTTTACACCCTACCTGGCTTCTACAATGCCTTAGGTTTGGTAAGTTATCATTTATATAGGAACTTTTTCATGATGAATAACTGCTGAATGCATACAAAAGCAAACTGTTCTACTGCTGGGGAAAAACAAATAACCCATTGTTAAAAGCCTTAATTTCCTTTCCTCTTAAGCCACCTTCATAATAAGAGTGTCAAATAAAATTCAAAATTGGAAATTAATAATTAACAATTGTTAGCAGTTAACAACAGTTAAAAATTTTCAGGTGCAGTTTTCAGTTCCCAGATTAAAAATACCATCTGTCAACGGATGAATCTGATAAATACTTGTACAACAGAACACTTTATCTTTCTAAAACACAAAGACTGTTCTGTGATAAAAGGCTTTACAGACTTGAGGTCTCTATAGTCATTTAAATCACCCATAAAACATGATACTACAATGAGATCACAGAAACTAGTTTTGATATTAGAAAAAACAGACTCCGTGTTTGGTAAGAAAGGGATAATTGGGATGTTCGTTTTGTTTAAAAAATACATTCCCTGGGGTTACTTTCAGAAATTCTTCTCAGGGAGAACTGCAAGTTTCTTCTGGCTTTTTACTGGCAAAAAAAAAAAAAGTAAATATGATTGAAAATAAAACTTAGACTCTTTTGTTTAGAGATGATGACTGATGAGCACTAGGAAATACAGACAGCAGGGTCTTTTAATAAGTACAAATATAGCTACCCAGCATCCCAGGAGTGGGAAATATTTGCCAAGGAACACTGTCAGAAGCAGGAAGAGAAAGATTGGAAGAGAATATTAGGCTGGCTGGACCTATCTGGGATATTTGTCAATTTATAACTGTCAGATGTACTGTTAGATTAGAATGAAAAACTCAAGAGATCTCTTGTAAGGTTAAGCTTTTGGTTTTGTATGTTTTATTATTAATTTTAACAACTCACCTAACTAGCTTGAGATTATCAGCAAGTTTTGGGATGTCTGTGATGTCCTCCTATTAGGAATAATTAGGAATAGTTTTAGTACGATGCACTCTGTAATCGACTGTTAAAAAAATCAAGAACCAGGAAGGCTCATGAGAGTCAACAGATTTGGCACAACAGGAATTCTGGGATCCCATAGGACATACCAAAATGTTACTTTTATTTCCACCTTCCAGTGTCACTTCCAGATTGGAAAGGGCGGCTTCTACTTCATCCACTTCTGATTCACAGGTGGAATCTTGTGTCTCTGATGATAATGATAACTTGCTTACATGGTACTAAAATAAAACATCAGTATCCAATAGTCAATACATCAATTATCAACACACAATCACACTGTTTGAAAACAGATCATTTTTTCTCCTGGGTCTTGGACAACTGTGTGAAACTCTGCAGGACTCAGGGGGTTTTCCCAAGGAAACAGCCATGTCCACTGTGACTCCTGTGCAATGGCTGATAATGGTTTCCTGTTTTAATTCTCAATGTTTGTATTCCTTTGCTGAATAATTGCCCCTGTTCTGTGAGGCTGCTACATTTGGATCCCTAGTCCTGCCATCCATACAAGGTGGAAATTTGGAAGCAAGGTGCTCTGGTGTTCTGCAGTGACAGACTGTGAATTCTTGGCAGCTCCGTTTACATTTAAAAGGAAGGAATTTATTATTAATGAAGGTTTGTGCTTTATTACCTGTGGTCAAAGACTAAGCCATGCTCAGCCATGTTAGATTTCCAAGTACTCCATAGTGTCCCTATCTTCACATTGTGCTGTGGCTTTGGGAAATGTTCACATGGTGTACACATGGTGTATTACAGGAATTTTCAGGAAGAACAGGTGGAGGGATGGTAGCTGGTATGGCAAGGCACACTTCATACTTATACTGATATCAAAGTTACATTCTGGGTGTGGATAATGTTAGTAAATGTTTCCATAATTGCATGAATAATGGCATTAGTGCTGCTACTGAGTTTAGTTGCTTCAGCTGATGGATGCTGCTGATTGTTTCTCACCCCAAGAGCAGACCCCCAATCCAAGCAGAGCTCCTGACCTGGGCTCTGTCCTAGTCTTGTCCTAACCTGTGCCTGCCTCTTGAGAGAACAGGTTTTGCAACTGGGCTCAAGTACGTGCCTGTAGCGCGGCGAAGATGAGCATTTCCTCCTCAGTGCAATCTATTTCCTCCAGCAGGATGGCCCAGCGGGCTTGCTCGTATATTTGGTTGATGCGCACCACATCGTACTGCAGGAAAGAGCAAACCGCGCATTAGTGACTCCCAGGGCACAGTCCCACAGCCAGCTGCAGCTGATCCAAGGCTGGGCTGAGCCGCAGTGCTTAGTGCTTGTTTCCTTCCTCCAACCACCTCTGCTCACCTCCTTGCCTTGTACCAGCTCCTGTGATTGTGTGCATGGTCCCAGGGCTCGCTGAGCCAACACAAAACAAACCAGGAGCCCCTGGCTGAGGCAGAAGGTGAGGCTCAACATCCCCTTTTGAGGCAGGAAGCCTTGGACTGGTGTAACCAAGATGTGAAACCAGACTGGGAGAAAAGCATGTGACACAGCTGACTTGAATGTGACCTGCAGAACTCTCTTGTTCATTACCTCCTTTCTTCTGCTCTTAGCTTTTTCACTTCTGGTTCTGTCTTTGCACTGGCTTGAGATCTGCCAGATCTGCTTTAATTAACTGTTTTTGGATGGTGATTATTCCTTATTATCTACTTGGTTAATAAGCTGAAGTGACTCACAGAAATGTTCAAGGCCCAGAGCTGCTGAAATGTAGGTGATGGGAGGGTAAACCTTGGAGCATGACCTCTCCCAGCAGAGGTGACATATTAGGTTGCCTGAAGCTCTTTTGTGTCATTTCATCCTATGGCTCCAGGGCTGGCTGGGGCAGAGAAGGGAAATGTTTGGGCTGCTGAAGTTGAGACATGTACTTGGATTTTAGTGGGAGTGCCATTTCACCCAAAAACATGCCAGATAAACTGGAAAGTGTCCTGATTTTTTCTGAGGGCTTCAGCCCAGAAAAGCTGTGAAATTCAGTGAAGACAGTGCAATATAAATGCCATTTTAAAGCCAAATTTCAAAAACTGGACTCCTTACATCATTTAGGATACTGCTAGTCTACTCTTCCCCTTAATTTTTCCTGTTCAGAGAGATGCAGAAAGTAAGCAGCCCCTCTGGAAATAGGGATACTGTTTCTGGTGCTCTTCAGATCCCATCTTTAAATTCAAGATTTCATTTCATGCGAGGAACAGTGATTCAGTGTCCAGAGGGTAAAAGTGAAGCCAAAGCTGAGGGGAAGAAGCTGAATTTGATCTCTCTGAAGAGCTTGTTACAAATCCTAGCTAAAATTCTACATAGAGCTATATATATTCTATATTGCTACATAGTTTCTTGACATGAAAGCAGGCAAACAATGAATAGCAATAAAAACAAGGCTCTTACTTTTGGATTCAAATCAAAGAAAGTGTAATATTTAAAGCGTAGAAGAAGTTGATCATCCTCCAGAACACCTTGTTCCATAAGTGATCGAGATGAATCCAGCCAGCTGTGAAAGAAAACAACCCAAAGATCCATCTGTACAGGAGAAACCATCACACTTGCAGAGCTCCAGTACAATTGTGAAACAAAAAAGGTAACAAACAGCTCTAATTCCTCTAAATCTAGGGAAAATTCATGGAACTCAAGAAAGTGGAGCATTCATATAGACTTCCAACTTCCATTTTCTGTGTATATACAATAAGCAATATTTACTTGTGCAGAACTCAGTCACCTATTTTTAATGCAAAATTATTGAACTTATCCACACGTCTCTTTCCACTGTCTACTTAAAGCCTTTGGAGTTTGTCATCCAAACTGTCCTTTAGCTGTGCCCATCATGCTCAATGGAATTTGCCTTCATCTAACAACAGACTTTAGCCCAGAGCCTGCAATGACATTATTCCTCATTTTAAACCCAAAAGATCTCAGAGAGGCACCTTACCCTGCATTGAGCTTGGCTTTGTCAGCCAAAGTCCGTGGCTGGTACATCTCTGCTAGCATCTCTGGGGAACAGGTGGGATGACTGAGGGCCAGGATGCTGCAGTTCTGCTCAGTCAAGGAACCATCACTGAACCAAGTAACTGTGGAAGAAGCTGGTGACCCACTGACAGGATCATAAATGGGTGTCATGGTCTTACTGTATAAACCTGGATTGGCTGCAAGTTAAGAGCATAATGTTATTTCCACGAAAAATGGTCCTGTCTGCTACTTCGGATCATAAAAACAGAACTGTTTTCTTTCAAGACAGTCTCCTATCTCTGCTGTTTCCAGCTGGCCTTGTCTTTTCACAGGTGAGGTGACCTCAGGGACAGAAATGCTTTTTGTTGCTCTGTGAGATCTCTGTGTTGAACACAGGAAATGCATGCTTTCAAGCCTTTATTTTTCATTTTCCTTGCAGACTGCCAAATTTCATGAGTATTCTAAATGTTGTCTCCCTTTTTCAAAGGGCAGCAGCACATCCTATGTGCAGGGCCACAACCTGTTTTCTAGTGTGGCCTTTCTCATATCAATGGAAAGGAAAACATTTCTAGAGACAACAGGGAAATACTGACATATTGGAGATTTCCTGAAGCCACTGATTTCAGGCCCACTGTGTCTCCAAGACCATCCTACATGAAACTGGCCTTCTTTGTGTAACAAAGAATTTCTTCCTCCTTTTGACTTCCAGCCAGAACAATGAAATCATATTGATTTTTCATTACCTGGTGATCCAGAACTCACTGGAGAGTTGCACAGGTTTAAGATATCTTCTGTAGCTGGTTCTTTGCTGTTCTTGTCTTTTTTCTTTTTCTTTTTGAGTGTGCCTTCTGATTGCTTCAACAAAGAGAGTTCTTCTGACCGCCTGATATCTACAAAGGCAGTTTGGGAAGTGAAGCAAGATGATTACATCCAAAAGAGCACCCATGGTTGGTAAAAGCATTTCAGGAAGCTTCATGTTGCAATCTGGACTTTATTTTTAGCAGCTTGAAAGTAGTAGCTGTGGAAAATCCACTAATTCTATAACAAGGCCAAAGACTTTGGGCCGTAAGAATGAATTTGGACAGGATTTAAATCTCCTTTTGTAGGAAGTGTAACTGCATTTTAGAATGCCAGGAAAAAGCTCTTTCTCCCTAACACCTCTGGAGTCACCTATGAGCATAATAACCTCTATGAAATATCTAAATTATAAATAAGCAAGAACCATTATAATTGAGTTTCATGCTTTTTATTATTCAATGTATTTATTTTATTATTCAATGTATTATTCAATGTATACAAGATTCTGTCTTGGTACTCACTGTTCTCTAATGCACTACTACTCCAGACAGGTATTTCCAGTCACAAACCTGGCACTCCATTTCTGAAAAACACTTTTCTCCTGGGGTAAGTAAAGACATTTTTGACAGTATTCACTCATTCAAATTACAGTGTTTCTGTACTGACTCCACCTGGAGGGAAAATGTGGGAATATTTAATTTGGCCAAATGCCAGTTGGACAATTATGGCATCATTATATCAGAGCTATTAGGTATAATAAAGACACTGCACCTTTCACAATCTACTGCTAGGAGATGAAATTGAAAGTGGATCAATATGAGGCAGTAAATTCCTTCTGAAGATGAGTGTGTTAATGGACTAAGCTTTGAAGATCTAAATTAAGATGAGGAATTTAATCCCTATTTTACCCTAAACCAAAGGGATTTTGAAGACTGCTTGTAGACTCAACTGATTCCCACTGATCACAGGCACACATCCGGCATGCTCCAAACCCTCTACTTGGAAATGCTCTTATTGGAAAGAGTGGAGACTGGGGGACCCAGTGCTCTGAGACATTCATGGGCTGGGCTGCGGTTGTTAGGTGTGCCCTGACCTGAACAGATCTGGGCATACAGAAGTCTTGAACATTTAAAACATGCTACATTTGAAGTGAACACATATAACAGGCAGAGTTGGATATCATTAATGTTAGTGAAAATAGGTGATAAATCAATTGACACCAGTAAAATTGCCTGTGGTGAAGGCTCTAGGACATTGATAATCTCAGGCTCTTAGTCAACGGTACAGAATAATCAGGACCAAGTCCTGCTCCAGGAGAACAAAGATTCCTAGAAAACTGCCAGCTTTGACTATCCAGTACTCCTGCAGCTCGTGGGACACATTCCTGACAGTGCTTGCATCAGTTATCACAGAGACTAAGAGCCACTGACATGCATTGCATCCTGAAACCCCCAAAAACCTGTCTCAAATTTCTCTTTGAGCTAAAGTTTTGTGAGGAAGGACTTCACATCAAAGCAAAGTCACCCAATAAATGCTCCAGCTTAGTTGCCAGAGGAGATTTATCTTCACTTACTGAGCATTTTGCAGATGTCACTGACCGCTCTGAACACCATGGAAGAGAAGCTGACTTTCAGTCTCACAGTCTTCATGTTTGGCAAGCGAAGACGCAGCATTTTGTGCTGAGTAGTAAAGATCAGCTTAGCATCTGCTTGCACCCCACATTTATCCAGGGTCCAGTGGGTTTTCAGAAGCCAACATTTTTTTTGCTCCCACCAAAAGGCATAGTCTGACCAATCTTGTGCTATTTCTAGGAAAATACAAAATGGTTACTAACAAACCATGGAGCAAATAAACAAAACACTTGGTTTGGAAACAGGTCTCTGCAAACACAAATATTTTCGATTAAAGCAACAGGTTCCAACCTAGACCCTGTTTGCTGAATTCTTGTGGCAGTCACTGGGAACCAACTTTGTTTTCCCTGAAGATCTAACCCAGGTGCTGAACGTGGCACTGCCTTAGTCTTGTGGATATCCACAGGGAAAGAACATCTCCTGAATCTGGTGCTACACATGGTGCAATGCTGTTGGGATTGTGCTGGGATAAGGACTAACAACAAAGGGTTCCAGTTCAGAACTTGTCAGTGCAAGCTGAAAATCATCCTACAAAATCTCCTGTCCACCCAGATGAGCACAAGCTCTTCCACAGCCTCCTGGCAGCAGCACTGAGCAGCTCATCTCAGTGTTAAGAATCAGCTTCAAGTCCATGGAAGTCTTGGGTATACACAGCTAAGTAGGCTGCACATGCTCAAGGAAAGAGATAAAGTATTGCTGCTCTCAATTCCATGGGAATTCCAAGATTAGATGACTTCCCAGATGTCAATATGTAGTAGGAGGTAAAGCTTCTGTGTGATCTTAGCCAAGCTGTTTCAGTCTTTACATTAATCCTCGTTCCTCATCAGCTCCATGAGGCAGAGGCTATTCCTCAGCATGTCCATAACACAGCAGAGCCCTGTCCTATTTTGGAGTCCCCTGGTAAGAGCTGTGTCTCAAGACAGCTGCTGACACAAGTCAGTTACAGATTTGCTTTAAATATTAATACAGAAAGCTTTTCACACCAGCTGAGTATTAAAAAAAAACCAAAAAAAACCCGTGAAAAATTGTTCTTCTGACTCGGTGGAAACTCTGGTTACCATCAGTTTCCGGCTGAACCGTATGTCTAAGTGTGCAGAGAGGGTGACAGAAGTGATCTCAGATTCTCTTTCTGTGCTTCTGTGCTCCCTTGCTGTTTCTGTACACAGGGGATTTTACTTTTCATTTCCTAACTTTGACTCGGCTAGTCTTGGCTTTTCCCAGGTCTTCCCTACTGTATCTATGCAATGGATAACATGGCTCAAACTTTGGCTAGAATGCCACAATAGCACAGGAAACAGGAACTTCTGAAGTGCCTTTTAACAACTGATCTTCTCTGACAGCCATGGGTGGACAAACAGGGCATCACCTACCTCTCCTGCCCCCCAAACCACACACCTGTAACACATCCTTCTGGAAAGGGAGTTGAGTCTTTAGCCTGGTTTAATTATTTTTGTCTAACTGAAAGGCAACCCCAAAGTTCTGTTGGTACTATGGTAAGACAGGGGCTTTAGCCACAGAGGGTGGAACACAGGGAGGGGTTCTGACCACAAAAACCCCTGGGTCTGAGAACCTCCACACTGTGTGCTGTGACACAGAAGTGAGGCAGTACTATTTCAAAACACACAGAAGCCTTCATAGAGGGAAAGCTGCTCATATTACTTAGCAACACTGTAAATGAAACAGGTCTTTACTCACTAATTTTTTCTACTAATTTCAGCATCAGTCCTCCAACATGAAGGTCCCCTGTGACCTGTAGTCGAATTTCCTGTTCTACTTGTTGATGATCAACTGTCAGCATGAGGTCCCAGGTGTGTGATCCATATTCAGTTGAGGAAACCATCTTGGGAAAGGTCTGTGTAAGCTCTGCAAAAGCAAACCAACCAAATAAACAGGATGTTTTTCCTCCACCCTGAAACAAATGCATTTCTCCACGGTCTCAACATCATTCCATGCTGCCAGGACTTTGCAGCGGTCTTGGATGGAACTTCAGAGGTGTTATCTTGTTACCTCTGAACTAGACTCTGCTCTTGCGATTGCTCTTGCAAGATAGAAATGTGGGATTTTTTGGTTTTTCTGATTTTGCCTCACCCCCAAGCCAGATGCCTCTATTTGGGTAGATATAGCTCAGTTTTAGCTGGGTTTGCCCACCATCCAGTGCTAATCTGCCAGCCTGGACACTGTAAAGCCTGCAGTTGTGGGTGGGATCTGCTTTGGCAATCTGTCCACTGAACAAAGGCATTTTGTTGACTTGTACACTTAGGGCTGTAATTTTTACTGCAAATCAAAGTTTACACTTGCACTTCTGCCAGCTTGCTCCCATGGGACCAAATCCAGAGAGCAGTTTTACCTATTTGGGTACATACAAGCAGAGACAACTTTAGTGGCTCTCTGACAGCATTACCCAGATTCAGATCTGCAGTTCCTGCTGACTTGCACAGGGATGTAGGCACGTGTCCTTCTCAGCAGGGTGAATCGTCTGAGATCCCACCAGGCTCCTACCAGGACACGTGAACACTAATCATGCCAAGCCAAACTAGAGGACATGCTCCAAGTAGAAGCTTTGGTTATCATCAGCTGGGTTCTGCTGAAAAAAGAGCTTGCAGGTATAAAGTAACTGATGCTGCAGGTACGGTTTGTGATATTTAACCAGTGAGACAGCTCTCTGTCCTGAAAAAAAAGCCTTTGCAGTTGAAGTGTAGGCACTAAAATGGATGAAATCCGTTTATTGCAAACTTTCAACAACACACAAAACCCGGGTCACAGACTCTTGCTGAAGGGGCCCTACTCAGACTGCTTTTAACACAGAAAATAACTAAGCCAGAACGGATGTAACAATGTGACAGGCTGTTGTAGAACTTCTTAAAAACAAATATTTAGTAATTTAAAACTTGATATCAACACCACTAATATAAAATTTGTCATCAAAGGGATAATAGAGATGAGGTGGTAATGACAAAGTCAACTATTAAGGAAAGTGATTTCAATCATAAAGACAACGAAAGTGCATGTGTTACAGATTAGAGCATTTCCCCGTAGACAAATGACATAAATGAATAATCTGATCAGCTCAAAGCCATCCTTTTAGAGGGAAATCACCTTACCAGCAAGTTTCACTGGGATGGGGCTTGGAGTCTGCCCTGAAGTTCCAAAATTACAGTCACACATAGAGAACCCTTAGTCAGAAAACTGCAGCTTTGTAACTGTGTGACTCCAAGAGGCCAACTCACACTATGGAACAAGCACTGTTGTTAACTGGGTTCTTACATGTGCCAGCCTATATCTTTACACTAAACAGTTACTAAACCAACAAGGGTTGGTACTTATCCAAGAAGTTTGCTTGGCTTGCCTTGGTAAATTAAGGCATTGTATTGGACACTGGGAACACTGCCTTTCGTGCCTCTGGAATAAAGGATTTTGAATTTGTGCTGCTGTGTGCCACACGGATTTACGAGCTTAAGTATGCACTAGACCAGGGGATAACCATGGAGGGGGAAGGGCTGTGGATCCCCAGCTGGTCTCCCAGGCAGGTGAGGCTTTCAGCACAAGTGCAGTACAAGGTGCACAGGACAGCTATCATTGCAATGTATTCATAGCAAAACAAAAGTCCTGACTCTAGAAAGGTCAAAATGCCCCTAGTCATGCTCCTAAGCATCAATAAACAACTTCAAAAGTAATCCATGGCCAAAGGATGAGAACTATGGGATTTTATTTCAGGAGCACAGGGGTGCAGTCCAGCAAATGAACTCTACTTTTGCCCACCCTTGTTCCCCTATAAACCATTATTGTTACAGAAAACCAGCAGTCTCACCTGCCCTCTTGGGCCAGCAAAAACATTTAGGAACTGATCTGCATTTTGCTGGGCGTCTTTAGATTAGGTTCGCTTCCCAATCTAATTCTGCACATAAATGCCTGTGCTGACATGGCTGAAAATGAGCAGTCCAAGGGGTGGGTGAAACCCTTTTTTTCACCGGCTTGGAAAACCATGGCCTCAGTGCACTAATCCTGGCAACTCCATCATTCCCTAGAGCCGCGCACCTCCCCACTTCCTCTTCAAACCAGGAGGTTTCACTTTGAAGATAAGGCAACACAAACACTTGCAAATCTACTGGAGTACGCAACACAAACAAAGCCTGGTCTCAAAAACAGGGCAAGCAAAGCAACGAGGACAAAGAACCCTCCAGTACTAAACCCCAACCAAAGTGCTCCCCATCTTACAGCCTTCCGGTCAAGCCTGGATCTGCTCGGGAACGCGCCCCAGCTCCTGGGCTCCACGTGGGAGCTGCAAGGCCTGGCACGGGTGGATCAAACAGGCTAGAAACGTATCCTCAGGCTACTGCTGTCTCCCCTCGGGATTTCTGCAGCGCATCGTGGCAAAACTCAACTTTTGCTATCGAAAAGCAGCAGTGGCTCTGCAGATCGAGTTCTCCGCAGATTTTAGCCCTTACAGCCCCAAACTTCAAAAGCTGAGCGGGAATGGAGGAAGGTGTGAATGGTGCTAGAGCAAAGTGCTAATGACGCGGGGTTAAGGTCAAGAGGGGTCCCGAATTATCTCTCGGGCTAGCGGTGCCTGGCGCAGCTCAGAGTGCCTGGGGAGCCCGGCCTGCAGCGCCCACGGCAGCGCCACTTCCACTTTGAGGAAGTGCCGGGCGGCCGCAGTCCCGCCGAAAGGGCTGTAAAAGAAACAAGCCCAGGCTTTCGGGCACTCCCGCCTCGCCGCAGGTGCCGAGGGGCAGCGAAGAGCCGCCCGCGGCTGGCCCGTGCCGGGGTCGCTCCGGCATCGCCCCGCGCTCCCGACGGGCGCCCTGCGCTCCTCACCTGCCGTCCCCGCAGGCTGCGCGCCCCTCTCCTCTCGCGCCCTTCGCCGCCACCTGGCTTCTGGAGACAGCGAGGGGAGGGGCCCCCCGACGGAGGCGGCCCTTCCTCTCTTCTCCTTCTCCTTCCCCTTCCCTCCGCCCGCCCGCGGAGTGAGGGGTGCTGTCCACCCCCGCGGTGCTCGGGTTCACGCGCTCGCATGCTGCCCAGAGACACTACCTCATCCATGACCCCAGGCCATCGAGCAGCTTCAGGGGTTGCTTTTAGAGGTTTGAGGCTACCCGGAGAACATCAGTTCCGAGGGTGCAATGGCAAAGAACAGAAAGGTGTGTTTGTGAGCTGGGGATATGTTAGAACACGCACAGCATGAAAGTGGATTGAACCGACAGGAAGGGGGCAAAAGCTTCTCCATGAGGCAGATTTCTGCAGAAAGTCCTTCTTGCCTTAAGCTTTTGACTTAAACGGTGGTACAGTGATGGGATGAAGCACAGAGGAAAAACCATACCAATGACAGGGAGGAAAAACAGAGATAATAAAGGAAAAAATTCTTTCAGATTAAACTCATATCCTGGAAAAAGACTGCAGGGGTGAAAAGGATGAATCTTTGACACACCATGGGCAGCAAACAGTTACTCTCATGAGAACTATGCAGCTGTAAACTTGTCAAACCACAGATAATATCACAGGATATTTGTTCCCCTAGGCTTGCTCCCTGAGCTGCTCTGATCATGCTCATCTCTTTAGATTGCCTATGCATGCGCTTGTCATATCAGACATCCTTGGAGACAGGCTCTTGGGAGCTCATGAAGACTTTCAGGGCCTTCTGTCACCTGAGGGCACACAGAGGTCTTTAATCACCCCAGCCAGACTCAGCTGGGACCAGTTTCAGGCATTTATTTAAACTCAGGCTGAGGGGTACTTTGTCCTTGAGGTCACGTGGAGTAGCTGTACTTTTGCTGCTCCTGGGCACTGTCTTGACTCAGTGGCTTTTTTAGATCTTTGTAGGATAGTTTGGTAAGCTACTTGCTTATGATTTAAATAAAGGTACCTTGCAGATGAGCAAATAACTTTTTATGGACCATGGGGTAATATAAAATGCTGGTGTGAGTTACTTTAAATAGTTGAGAAAGCAATTGTAAAAATTTGAAAAGTTCTTAGGCCATAATATTCCGGTGTGTGCTCCACAGCTACGTGCGCTTTTACTTTTACTGGCTACTTTTGCATCCTTACTTATGGGGCTAGGATGTCAAACTAAGAAGGTTTTCCTGGTGCTCCATAAGCAGAGATATAATGCAGAAGTCCAGGGAAAATTGCAAACAGCCAAGCCTGCTGCTGCTGCTCAGCTCAGAAACCCATTCTTGGGTTTTGTTCTCTAAACAAATAAAGAAAAATCACAAGCTCTTGATCAAATTGGAAAAAAATGGTGCTTAGGAGATAATCAATAAAAACAAAGATGGTTGCCAGGCCAGTCAATAAACATTGACTTTTATCTCCAGGCTGGTCCAAATCCTGACCTCTTCTAAGTGTAAGCACTATTTGCCTCCCCAGTTGCCTGTGAATAACTAACTTGAGAGAAGAGACTGTAGAGTTTGATTTCAGCCTAGTCCTGCTGTGCTAGGAGGGCTGGGGCTCATGTTTCGTCTGAACTGCTCTGGGACTGCTGGAAAAATCTCTGTCACCCACCTGCCAGATCCCTTGGAGAGGGAAATGCACTTGCTGGATGAAGAAAAAATGATCTGGAAAAAAGCCACAAGACAAAGACATTGGGGTAAGTTCTCTGTGAATCTAACATAAAGTGTTGCAAGAAAATAGGTGGGTTTTCAGTCAACACTGATCATTGCCCCAACATGTGAGGCCGTGATGGTTTACATCTGCGTAGTTGCAAATTAGGGAATGTTTTAGAGGCAGCGTGTTCATTTTCAGTCATCTCTCAAGAGGCTAGGAAACCAGATTTGGAGACCTGTAATTCTCTCATCCTTTGAGAGGTGAGTGGGGAAAACTGTAATTGAGTAATAATTTTTCTCTTCCAGAGTTCCCATGGAAAAGGACAGGAAATGAAACCTCCATTTGCAACTTCTTAACAGTTTATATGCTAAAAGCTTCCTTTAGCCAGGAATAAGGCTTACTGGATATAGGTAGTGTTAATTTATTCTCGGGGTTACTCAGCTAAGGCTGAATGTGATCTGTTTAGAGTTTGATTCCTTTTCCAAAGGGTCTACTAAACACCTATAGCTGAGAGTCTCTTAGTAGACAAATGTACATTTTTGGGAGCATGAGGAAGTAACATGACAAAGACAGAATAATAAATACTGAATTTTTGGTAAAATGTGTATTTCTTCTTCCAATATACTTTAAATAGCTTTTCTGAGGCCAGTGTTATAAATTATTACCAAGTGATGATTTAATCATGTAAGACTGGCTTTATTGTTGTGTCAATGCTCTTGTTAGAAAACATGATGTCTGGAGAAATGTTTTCTCTTTTTCATAGGCCTCTTTATTTCTGTAATGATTTTTCCTTCATTATAGGAAAAAAATGCTCAGTATTTAATTTTGGGTATTATAGGGCTCACCCCAGTTTGTGGATGCATCTCTTTTCCAAATTCTCATTCCTCTCCAACTTACCTTACTTAGATTCTCTGCATTTTTCATGCAATAGCTGTAATACTTCCTCCTTCTCCCAAAGCAGCATTTCCTACTTGGGGTTTGCCAGGCTCTGTCAAAAGCGGATCTAGAGCAGAACCTCGGGGGATGAGGAACAGCAGCAACTTGTTGCAAGCGCTGCATTTCCCCCAAGTCTCTTCAGACACATTAATTTCAGCTTTTCCAAGGAATTACTTGTGGGAGTGCCAAGAGTTTGGAGGGCAGTTGGTAAATTCTCAGTGTAGGAAAAGTTATATAAAGAAGTTTGTAAAATATTTAAATGCTCCTGCAAGTACCTGGCACTTGTAAATTTACTAAAGCCTTGAAGAAGCTACTGTCGTTGTACTGAGTATCTGGGCTTAGGTTGCAGGTGAGGACTAAAGCTGAGCAGAGAATGTTAGTGTTGTGTTCTCATATCATATAGCTGTTCATGGAGATCTTCATGTACTGGCATCAAAATCAAAGAGGGGAGATGTAAAAGAGTGGTTCCCTCTCTCCCCATGGAGAATTTGTTATTTTGCGATATGATTTCTGAAATCTATGCTTGGTGGGCAAGTGGTTTTTGTTGTGCTAAATGAAAGTATATTCCACTTGCTGTAGGCAAAGAAGTAAAGTGTGTATCTCTGTGTCCCCCTCATTACTAACAAAGAAATGAATCAATGCAAACCCTGGCATGAGCACCAGCCACTACTGACAAAGCTGTTGAGAAAAGCTGATCTGTACCACAGAGGGTCTTCATGTTGAAAATGTGCTCTCTGATAAATGTCCACAGGTGAGAGGTGGCAATACTTTACCTTTTGGTATCCCTTGGCTGTACTGCTAGATGGTGACACCAACAGCCATGGTCTAAATATCTGAAGCTTTGGAAAAATTCAGTTCCTGTAAGAGAAAAATCTGAGTCATGTAAGTGGTACCTGGAATAAGAGGAACAATAACACCCCATCAATCTCTTGGTTTAGGAGAGTTAAAGCTGCTGTTGCAGATCTGAACTGGGGTGAGGCTGATGCATTGGGGTGCCCCTTGGTACAGAACAAACAGCACTGATCCATAATGAGTCAAGCTTACAAAGGGTGTCTCTGTTCCCACCCTCTGGGTGTTGGGACTTTTAGGTTTTTTTTTTAAGTCTGCTTTCTGTCTCTGGCTGGCTCATGCTTGAAAAGCACCACATAGCAAAACACTTCCCTGCCTGGTGCAGAGGCTGAGTCACTTAACATTGCTACCCCCTTTCCTAGGGGGAACTGAGAAGGGTGAGAGGAAGGGATCAGAGCAGACCCAGGAGGGAACTGCCCAAAAAGGAGCATATCAGTGAGCATGTTCCTCAGACAGCTGACTGGTGACACAGACCTCTCTCATGCTGCTTTCAGCTGAAGCAATGAAGCATTGCAAAGCTAGAGCTGCACACAGAACTTTTTTTTCATGACCAAGGATGAAATCATTCCACTATTCAGCTTTTTACCTTCCTTCTGTCTGGTGGTTGCAAAACAGAGCAAAAAAAGATGGTGGTTTAGACTGTCTTTTAGGCTTTTAAAAAAAGCGTGGCTTGGTTGTCAAATCTGTTGCATGGTGTGAGACTTTCAGAAATTCTTGGTGTTACCTTTTCTGTGCTCCTGTAAGTTGGGGCTATAGGGAGATGGTACCAAGCTAATCTTGAAAATTTTCCTCTTAAATATGTATCTGCATGGTTAATTAAAGGAAATACATTTCCTTTTCTACCCTTGGAGCCCAAGCACCTGCTGTAAGGTTGTAAAATTTATGAGTTAAAAGTTGTTAATGCCTGACTGTGTACATAAAAGTTAAAGGCTACAAGAGACAGCATTACATCAAATGATGGCCAGTGGGTTGAGTCTGCATTCCTGTTGTGGGGTGTTTCTTGTGGATTCTGTCATGTCTGATGGGAATGCCTTGCAATTGTAGTCTCAGCTGTAGGACCAAGTGAAGAAAGAGTCCAAAAGGCTAACATAGGATTTGGTACTATCCTTTCCAAAACAGGAATGAGAAAGGCTGGGTTCAAAATAGTTGTCTGATGACATGCTGTTATTATAACTATTTTCTTTAGGATATTGGTTCTCAGTTGGAGTGGCACTCTGAGATATTATCTGATGCTGGATTGAGGCTATTTGGATGGGAACTTTTAAGATAAATAGACTCACCTTTGTTTGACCTCTTCAGTTAAAAATTGTTCATATTAATAGTACCCTAAGTCGTTCTTAATCCTTTTTAGATGCTTTAAATATAATAGCTGTACTTATATGATCTAAACGAAACTGAAAGTTCTGTGTCAGTGCAGATGAACTAAAGATAGTCTTTTGCCCTGAGGAGCTGAAACTGAAATGGGGGGCAGGATGGAATGTGAAAGTGGCCTCACTCCATTCCCAGGAAAATCAGAATGGCTGAAGATTGCAGAGTGGCTCTGTTGTAAATCAGCTGTTCCTGAGCCACAGGTGGCAGAGACAAAGTTGTACAGGTGTCCCCTGCTCCAGCCCTCAGCCCTGGCTCAGGCTGGTGGGAGCCAAGTGCTGCTCCCTCAGGGCAGAGTTTGGGAATACAGCCCTGAGTATCACCAGGACGCTGGTGACGGTGGGATCTGTGCTGGCATCCACTGAGCTGCTCCTGTCATCTCCTGACCTATGGCCCACAGCCCTGGAGAGAGCAGAGTTGTTGCTGCCACAATTCTCCCTCTGCCACAGGCCGCTGAGGATGAACGCCGGCCCTTTTCCCCGGGACACAAAACTCAGCAGCCCATGTTCCTGATGTCAGTTTGCAGGAGGTGCTTGGCACTGTCAAAGCAGCCTGGGTTGGCGGTGGTGTCTGGTTGGGTCTGGGAGGCATCCTGCACCTTGTGGGATTTCAGGTGATGGCCGGCCACTCAGGGCCAAAGGATGCTGAACTCCAATGCCGGCTTTTTTCCCTGTGAAACAAATTTTGCCAGCCCACATTCCTGATGTAAGTTTGCTGGAGGTGCTTGGCACTGTCACAACAGCCTGAGTTGGTGTTGGAGGCAGGTTAGGCCTGGGAGGCATCCTCTGCTGTTCGGAATTTTAGGAGGCAGCCGGCCACTCAGGGCCACAGTTTGCTGAGCACGAACGTCGACCCTTTTCCCTGTGAAACAAAAGTCACCAGCCCAGGTTCCTGATGTCAGTCTGCAGCAGGCACTTGGCAGGTTCATAGTAGCCTGACTTGGCAGTGCTGGGAACTTGGGTCTGGGAGGCATCCTGCGCCCTGCAGAACCTCAGGAGGGGTCGGCCACTCAGGGCCACAGGTCTCTGAGCATGAACGCTGCCCCTTTTCCCTGTGAAACAAAAGTCACCAGCCCAGGTTCCTGATGTCAGTCTGCAGCAGGCACTTGGCAGGTTCATAGTAGCCTGACTTGGCAGTGCTGGGAACTTGGGTCTGGGAGGCATCCTGTGCCTTGCGGAATTTCAGGAGGCAGCTGGCCACTCAGGGCCACAGTTTGCTGAGCACAAATGCCGGCCCTTTTCCCTGTGAAACAAAAGTCACCAGCCCAGGTTCCTGATGTCAGTCTGCAGCAGGCGCTTGGCACTGTCAAAGCAGCCCGAGTTGGCGGTGGTGGCAGGTTGGGTCTGGGAGGCATTTCAGGAGGCAGCGTGGGCCCCACAAGTGTGCCCTGGGGGCTGGATTAGACACGTGGAGCTGGATTAGGTTTGAGGGAAGAGCTCTTCCCTGCTCCCTACCACTAACTCCGTGTGGAGTTTTAGGCAGCACTGTCTGAGTTATGCAATGTATCAGCAAACTTGGGATTCTACTGTGAAAGGGGGTTGTGCAACTTTCCTGAATGAATAATGCCTGATGAAAGCAATGCAAATGATGTGTTGCTAAACTTGGGTTTCCATCCAAATGAGCAAATATGTTTTTAAATTTTTTTTTAATGCTAGACCCAGCCTTTTAAATATAGAAGCTTTAAATAAGACTTCCCTGTGTCTATTTCTGCCCCCTAAATCAGCATTTTCCAGAGGCTGAGCAGCACCTGGAGTTCCCCTAAGGCATGTGACTTGTGAAAGCTGTAGTGTAATTAACACTCTGAAAAATCATGTTGCAGATTCATGTGCCTAAGGGTAGGGATTTTTCCCCTGTTTTTTCTTTTTTTCTCCCCCACCCTTTCCAGTCTCTGCCTGGATTGCCAGTTTACAGTTTTATTGTTACCCTTTTGTTAATTCATGTTTCTTAGAGCTTCCTCTCTAAAAGCCAGGCTGGATTTTGAGAACAGTGAAGAAAGCCTCATAATACGGATTCAGATGTGTTCCAAACCCACTAGCAAATGTTTTATTGATTATTTAAAAACTAATTTAAGGAAGAAAAGAGTCTTGTCAGGGTGCAGATCCTTAAAAACTGGTAATGTTTTCAATCCTTGAAGTACTGCTTTAAGTATTTCTTTAAAAAGGAGCAGTCTCTGAAGATGCCTAAACCAGCAGTTGTTATAATAGTGGTGTTATTTCATCTCTTCTGACCCTGACACAATGTTGGGTTTCTTGCCTGTGCTTGCTGAAGGACCAGTCATTATTTTACTTGCTGTGACAGAAGAAAACTGATTTCTTTGTAAGACCAAGCAAGAATTGGATACTTGCACATGGTCCTTTAACTGCTTTTCTTCAAAATTTGGGCTATGTTTATTGTTGCTTTGTAGTTAGAGCTGAGCAGTGATAAAAGAAACTCACTAAAGGCAAACTTCTCCCTTGTCCTGACGCACTATACACAAATATAATTGAGTTCAGCTTTTTCCTCTCTACCTGTGGCTGAATCACATTCTGTCACTCATGCAGATCTGTCTGAAATACCAAGGGAGCTCCGACTGTCCCAGGTCAGGGGCTGGAAATAATTGCCGTCGGGGGCCTTCCCAGAAGCCTAGCTATGCCAGGCATCCAAAGGCACGGGCACTGCTGCTGATAGGATCCAGACTGACCACAGGCTGCCTGGAGCGGTGCTTTCACCTTCGGAGGTTTTACACCTCCACGGGTGACGGGCTCCTGGAGCTGCTGTTGCTGTAACATCTCCAAAGCAACAGAAAGAACAAAGCAACAGCAGCAATAATAAATGACAATAACCGGGTAGAGCAGCGGAGAGAAAACAGCTGAGCAAGAGGCGTGAGAAGCTGTCGCGTCGCGTGTGACATCGAAGCTGGTGACAATCCTGCCTGGGAGTGACCAGCAGGTGCCACTGCAGCCCCGGAAACAACGGCGACTGTGGCACGGGGGACACCTGGTGGCCTTCTCGGTCCTCCAAGCTGATGAGAGCTTGTGCTACGCCTCCTGATACGGGGGGTGTAAAGGGCACGATTTAAGAGGGTAAAACCCCCTTACAGACACATCTGCATGATTAACTCTTAGGGCAAGGGACACTCTTCCTATGCAAGACTCTCTGAAATGGTTGTTCTTCCTGACTGAGTTCCCTGCTTGCCCTTGTCTTATGATAAAGTGAGATCCATTGTGGTGTTTCTGCCCCTGCATAAAGGTGTGCAATCAATATTTCCACCCAGATTACTGTTTTGGGTCCAGCAAGCACTGGAGGTTTCTGTCACAACCAGTGTGCTTGGCATCATAGTCAGGATTTCATAAACACCAGCTATTGCATGTTCACAAAATACCGTGAGCAATCAATTTTCTTTAGTGTAAAGATGATATCTGGGAGAAAAGATCTTCCATTCAAATACTACTTAATAAAAAAATCGAGGTCATTATATATATGTGTGTATATATATATATATAAATATTTTTTTTTTTTCCCCAGGAAAAGCAAATGCAGCCATGCAGTTTCTTCTGTAGTTCTAACTTTTAGGTACCTAAAAAAAAATATTTTAAACCCCCCTGACTGAAGTCTGTCTGGAGCATTATCTATTTAAAAGGTATTTCTTGTTACTCATATAAAACCTATCCTCATCAGAGGCCTTAAATTGCTGGGAGAAGATTCTGGGATTCAAACTGATGCAGCTGAGCTGTCCAGATATTAGGAGAGTTTGAGGATGTGGTGGTGTCACATCTATGTCATTTGAGATTTTGTGTGGAATTTGTTAATGGCAAAAGAAGTTGGCTGTGGTATCAATCTCTCTTTGGGCTTTTACAAGCCTGCTGGTGCTATTCCTGCCAGCTGCTTGCACGTGGAAGTCTCCCCCTTCCTGTCACATCTCACCATCTCTACCAGGCAGGTGTGTGCAGGGTTTCTGTGGGAGGAGCCCTGCTTTGAGCACCTGTAATGTGTTCAGGTAGCCCTCAAGGGGCACCCCACCAGTGGGTTCTCCATTCCTAGCCAGATTTCCTCTTAACGTGAGCCCTTGTTCCTAAGGGTAAGATTATATATTCTGGATTGATGCCTTGTGAAGGCTGACCTAGATCAGAGGCTAGATGGAGCTAAAGAATGAAGTAGGGATTTATTAAAAAGCCTCAATGGATCCACCTTGGGCAGCACAAGAGCCCAGCCAGGGCTTCACCCAAGATGAACCAAAATGGTCACAAAATGCACGACTGGTCACAAAGTCTCACACTTTTCTAAGTTTTGGTCCATCTGGTCGGGTCCATAACTCCATATTGGAGTTAATTGCCCAGTTACAGCTTTACCCCATGACAGTCCCATCCTTCTTGTTTTTCTCTCTTCAGTCCATATTGTTTCTGCTCTTGGGCCAGAGATTTGGATCGTTTGTCCTTGGTCCCCAGCTAGAGAAGGAATTGTTTTGTCTCCCTACTCTGTGAAGAGAGCTCACCATCCCTTAATATGAAGCTCAGAAGTACACACTAAAGCAGCACAGAATCTGAAAAATAGAAAAGCTAAAATCTGAGGTATCAGGATCACTTTGGAAAAACACTTCAACAGATGCTTAACTTCTGGGTATGAATGGTCCTGTTTAAGGTGTTCTTTTGTGCTTGGCCTGGTGTGACTCTTGCTGGACCTTCATGGATCAAACCATGAGTGACTTTTACCTTGGCTGACGCTGGAAAGGTGGGTTGTTGTTTTGACTAAAGAGTACTGCAGTTCAATCAGTGTAGATCCCTCATGATTTGATACAGATAGCTGCTCATTCTTACAAATGATTTCTGTCTAGCTTCATTATTTTGTCACTTTGGCTTTTTATTTGAAATTTAAGCCCTTCAATGCAATCAAGTTCTATTGTCAGTCTTTACTGTGCATCTGAAAGGAAGGGAGATATACCTTGATGAAGTGGATAGTGACATTTAGGAATGACCACATGAATAGAAGAAAGAAATAAAAATGCAAAACATCTGGAGAACTGGATCAAGAGTTGTGGTGGTCTTTCAAGGATTTGATTAAACTGGATCAGAGTCAGGGTCTTCTTTTCTCCAAAAGAAAGGACGTAAGTGCAGTTAACAAGGGAAGAGTAATGCAGTTTAAATTGAGCGTCTTTTTTCATAGATGGATCTTGAAAAATCCTTTGTCTCTGTATGTGGTTCTTCTAAACTGATTACACTAATGTGGTTGTTTCAGTAATTTAATTATCTCTGCACTCAATGAGAACAAGTTAATTAAAAGTCTCTTCTTCTGTTGGCTGAGATGTATTAGTTTTTCCTATGTGGAACTTCATGGCTTTTGTTTGCTCCTCGTGTCACAGGGTGGTTTTGTTCAGTGCAGCTGTGCTCTCTACTGCATAACAACTCAATATAGCTGGCTTTGTAGCCCCTCCTTTTTGTGAGCTGGACAAAATTACCTCCAGGGATTTGCAAATGTAGGTCAGTAGTGTAAAAACACAAGTCCCACTCTTATATTAAAGTTTGCTCCCAAGTGGGGAATCAGGTTAGCTTCAGCAGGTTGGATTGCAGGCACTTTGATGTTGGAAGGCTGAACGCGTGTGCAGGGAAATTTCTGGGCTTCCAAGCATGGTCCTGGAAGCCTGGGTTTGGAAATTGTGTTTTGTTTATAACCAGAAAGGTTTTTATTTTAGAAAGCTCTTGGGAGATGAGCTTAACCCTGGGCTACAGTAATGTCAGGACTGAACAGGGCTGGGCATGGTTTGTATTTGGGTTGGCGGCAGGCAGTGCGCGGAGCTGCGTGACTCAGTAGCTGACACACTTCCTCCTGGGTATGAATGCCACAGCACGTTGGTAGGAGGTGCTGCATGCTCCATGAGTCATTAAACCCAAAGCACTGAATTTTTCCTGCTCATTAAACATCACTTGGCTCCCTTGGTCAGAGCATGGCTTTTGCCTTCTAACTAACCTGACACCAGCTCCCTCCCTCCCTGGCAGTCAGGGCTCCTTGTGTGCTCTTTGCTTTCCTGCGAAAGTGCTGCACATCCATGGTGTTGGTACAGAGTATCTGGTCCTCCTTACTGCTGAAGAGATCCATGCACTTCCACAGCTCTGAAACCAGAAGGGCAAATGCAACTTCATCTAGTGCGAGGTGTCCCTGCCCATGCAGGGAGCTGGAAATAGATCATCTTTAGAGTCCCTTCCAACCCAAACCATCCTGTGATTCTATGAGATAATCAGACAATATAAACTGGACAATTACTTTTGATTGTCAGGGCATACAGGGCCAGGGATCTTGTGCCGTCTATTAATGTTTTTTTTTCTCCTTCCTGAGATAAGTCCTTGGAGTGAAATCCACCAACCTGAAACTCAAATATTTCATGTCCGTTTCAGGAGCTGGGAGGAGTTTCCCCTTACCTGCAGCAGGATCCAGAGGAGCTTTGAGGTTCCCAAGGACCTTCTATACTGTGATAGCCACAGATGTGCTTCCTTCTTCATCCATTGCCTAGAGCAAGCTCTTCCTCGTGTCCCTGCCATGACAGGAATGAAACATTTGCATTGTACCTGGCAGAGGAGCCACATGCCAAGGCCACTGTGACTTGAGGATATCGGAGGAGCTCTGTGCTAGAATGTTCTTTATGGGCAATGGCTCTAAACTTGACTAGAGGTGTTGGTGGTAAGGTCACACCCTGGAGCAGGGAGCTCTCCTTTCTGACCCCTACAGAGCTGCAGGACTTCCGTAGTTTTAGGAATTGCAGGTTCTGAACTGATGAGGATGAAAGAGGGAAAATGCAGAAAGGAAAAGTGGGCAGCTGGACAGCTCGTTCTCCCTGGGCCCTGAGAAGATTTTGAGATCTGCATCCACTGTAATTTTCTGAGTGGATTCTTAGTGGCTTTTGGAGATGTCTTTTCTAGCAAGTTTCATATGTTAATCATGAGGATTTGTAAAGAAAAATTTCCAATGTTGCGTGTTATACCCTGTCAGCTCTGGCTTATGTTTGATCTGGAAATTTTTTGGAAATACCCAAGTATGAAGGAAATGCCTGTCCTTTAGATGAGAGTAGAGGAGACACTCAATTTCTAGGTGAATATCCCACAATCTTTACAAATGTCTTATTTGTAAAGATTGTATTTTGATAACTTGTTTTTTAAATTACTTTCACAAGAGCCACAGTTCTGTATTTATTGGGATTTTGGCTTATTGAGTGGATGGCCTGTTTAGTTTGGTATATCAATTAGGTTTCCAGCACAGAGATAAATGGGAACTTTTATTTCATCTATATTTTTCCAAGCTTGATTTCAGAAGCAAATCTTAGAAGTGCCTACATAAAAAATGTAAATCATAGAGCTGTAATTATCTTAATCCTCCCCTAGAATTTCTCTGGAAATTAAGGTAACTGTCATTCCAGTATTTGGAATCTTTTGGTTTATTGTCATTTGAAGCCTGTTTTGAGATGTTATTCAATGGCCATCCAGTACATACCTGCTTTATCAGAGCTTTTAAAGGCTCTGTTATATTTCTTGGAGGTGAGGTGAGCAGTTAATAAGTCTTTTGACAGCAACAGGAGTAGTGTCTTAACCCTCTCACTAAGTCAATACCTGGAAAACTCCTCAAAGTCTTGGATTCAGGATTGCTTTTAAGTGGATACCTGCAATAAGATTTGCAGCTCACATGCTGATTCCATGCTGTGCTTGTTCTGCCCTCCCTTCAAGGACCTGATCCAAAACCAATTTTGAAATGAGCAGAAAGTCTTCTATTGATGTTGTGCTTGAGAGCAGATCCTGAAGAAACTGCAGAGGAAGTGATAACATGGTAGTGGGTCATGTGTCTTGTGTCTGGAGTACTGGGGAGCTGATGTCATGTTTATTAGAAGCCAAGATCAGAGTTCACAGGCTCAGGAAATGTCTGCAGAGTTTAGGAATGGTTTGTAACTTCTATCCCAATGACAGGTTTATTTGGCACTTTTTGATAAGTGGCCTGTTTGAAATTTCCTCTCCAAGTAAGCAATTTGTAATTCCCACTTGAAAGGGCTACTGTGGGGGATGGTGATGGGGCCATATTTGAAAACCACTTATGGTTACTAACATCCTGGCATCTGTCATCCAGGAGTCCTGTGCCTTTATTGTTTTGATATGTCAAAAATTACTTCTTTATATAGAAACTGGAAAGCTGTCTTTGTGTCCTGAGTGCAGATAAAAATATTTATGGTCCCTTAAAACATATAAATAGAATTGGAGACTAAGCTAAAGTATCATTAGAAATAGTTCCACTGTTTTCTCATCATGAAATTTGCTCACTTCTTTGGGTCACTTTGTCTCATTCAACCTTACAGTGCATTTTTCTCCATCCTTTGTCAAAATACCATCATTGTGACACTCAAATTCTGCCACTTCTGAACCATTGTACTGATTCCCAGTCCTCATTTCCTGAGCCCAGCTCCTGCTTCCATAAGCAACAATACAATTTTTTTTTGCAGGTGTTGGAGGTTTCTTCCACTGATGGCTTCTACTGACTCCCAAAGAAAGCTGGAAGAACTCTTGTTGTACTGGTGATGTAGCTTCAGTTCTTAAAGGATGTTAACTATTGGAAACACTTAAATAATTGGGATTGTTCAGCCTGGAGAAGAGAAGCTTCAAGGTGACCTAACTGTGGCCTTCCAATACCTGAAGGGAGCCAACAAGAAACATGGAGAGAGACCATTTGCAAGGACATTTAGTGACAGGACAAGGGGGAATGGCTTCAAACTGAGAGTAGGTTTAGGTTGGATATTTTAACAAGGTTCGTTTCTGTGAGAGTGGTGAGGCACTGGATTCCCCATCCCTGGAAGTGTTCAAGGCCAGGCAGCAAACATAAACTTGTTTTTCAATTACTGGTTTTTATTTTAAGAATTAGAATAGGAATTGAGGGAAGTGTCGCTGAAACATAAGCTCTTCAGAATCAGCACTTGGGGATATGGAAGAACCCAGCTCCACTGTGTTTAAAGAGGATTAGCAGGAGTTATTTTGTTACCAAAGTTCCTGAGATGCCCAAGCCTCCTGGAAGAGGAATACTCCGAAAATGTACTCTTTAGTAAATGTGCAACACTTGGAAATAAGTCCCAGACTACTGTGTCATTTGTGTGCCCTTGAAATCATCTCAGCTCCTTTTTTAGGGTAAGGTCTAGTTGGGAAAATGATGCCTTCCCTGTTCTGATGCTTTCAAAATCCAAATAGATGAAAGAGATCTGATTTGCATGGAGACACCCTGAGGAAAAGCAGTAAGGCTGGAAGGACAATCTAGATCCCTTTTCCAAGCTGCTGCACTTGGTTTCGCTTGGGTTTGGAGTCACATAGGCCAGTCTTGAATCATATTTAAATTTATTTCTTGTCGCCAGAGGTTCTTGCATCAAATATCCCCTGACCTCTGTCCTAATTGGAGGTAAACCAGACACAATCGTCCAAAAGCCATCTTGTCTCAGTCTTGATTTTGGTCTCTTCTTGGCTTCCTGTTCAGACTGTTCAGTGCCTGTTGGCGGTGATGTCCCAGAATCCCCGGGAAGGTGCTGCAGCTCAGCGTTACAAGTTGAGGCTGGTTCCTGCCAGCAGAGGACATTGTTGTTCAATAATTTTCTCCAAGAGCCTCTTTTGGGATTTGCTGCGGCTCTTTAGCCTGATGTTTTATAGGGTTTCAGTAGACTTCGACAATTTGTTACACTTACAAAGCTTATTTTGGTTGGGGACTGAAAACTTTTGAGACTTTAGAACACAAATTGCAACTTTATTATCACCCAGGTCCTGGAAGGAGAGAGCTTTTTGTCATGCCCGTTTTCAGCCAGGAATGTGCTGCTGACTGGCACCAGCACTGCAAACGTTGTGTGTTTTGAATAAACGATCAGCAGGAGGAATTGAAATCTAGGAATACATTATGGATCTGTTATTAGAGAAAGTTCTACCTGCAAAAGAAGTATAAGAAAGCATCATGCAGAATTTGAAATTAAGGAGGCTGATGCTGCTGCAGAAGGTTTAGTGGAAAAAAGTGGGTTTGTTCAGCCATTTCTTAATATCAGGCGTGGAGGTGGGAGTTGGGGGGGGAATCAACCTGTTAATATAAAGGGCCAACAAGAGAAATGGGAGTTCCCACAGACGCAGGGCAGCCTTAAGCCATGTGCAGAAGAGAGGAGCTCTGAGGTGTTGCTGAACCTGGAAAGGAGTCCTTGCTTGTGTGCCATGGCTGTACTCAGAGCTGGGAGCTTATATCTGGTCAGGTGTCTTCTCTAGGAGGTTAGTCCCAAAATCTAGAGAACTCTTGAAGGGCACAAATATCTTGTTTGCCAAAACCAACCAACCCAACCTGAAAAATCCTCCCCGGTCTCTCCCACTTAGATGGTAAAAAAAGAGATTTGACTATTTCTTATTTAATCTGAATTTTCACCTAGTTTTGTAAAATAATTTGCAGAATAAAAATAATATGAAAGCTCATATTTGCTGCTTTATAAATGCTTCTAATCTTCACTGTAGCAGAAAATCCTTTAATTCACTGTTAAGTTTTAAAAGGAAGGTGGGAGGGAAGGTTTTAAGCTGACTTCAGCTGAAATGTTTTCTGACTTCTGAGACTGTTGAGCCAATGGGGAGGATTCACTTCTTTGGTAGCAAGCCAGTGAACATCCTTTTTGTCCTGCTTCTCCTTCAATGCTCCTGATGCCTGCCATCAGCCATGGCTCTGTTTCTGATGAGCACTTGAATGAAAATGCCCTGATGCCACTGCCAGCTCCTCACTGTGGTCTCCTATCCCAGGCATGCAAACAGAGCAATGCTGTTTCCTTCCCTCCTGTGTTAGGGAAGATATTCTGTCTCAGCCCTGTTTAAAAGGCAGGACAGGGATGTTTGACAGGCCTTGCTCTATCAGCTGCAGTTACACCATATTTATATTAGCTGAGGATGTGGCTTTGGGTTCTTATTGCAGTTCTTGGTTGAGTCAGGAAACCCAAGTTTCTCCACTGTGGTGCTTTTTTTTTGTTTGTTTACATGGAATCTGAGTGTTGGAGATGGGTCTTTAAATAGAAAAATATGATGGTTAAAAAGAAAAAATGTGAATTTTCTTTCACAGGTGAAAAGAAAATCACAGGCTTACAAGGAAAGATGTGGTGAGCCTCATCTTTGCAGCTTCCCTTTCCCACTTACTACTGCAGAAGTTCAAGAGGGCTGCAAAACCTCAAGTTCCACAAAGTATTACTGTCCCTAATGATAAGGTTAAAGGATTAATATTGCATGCAGTAATAGGAAGTGTGAGGAGGAAGTACTACCCCCTTTTCAATAAAAATAGCAAACTCCAAATTTATAGTAGGAAATGTGAAAGTCCCAAGAGTCTCAGCCTCCTCTGAAGTAATTTCTTCCATTTCTGGGTAGTGAGCTTCCTATTTATTCAGCAGCACTGCACCATCTGTGGGACAGAGAAAGCCAGGCTCGTACGTGTGGCCTCCTCTGCTGAACCTCAGGGAAAAAGCAACGTCTTCCCCACCACTGCTTTTTCAGCTTTCACTTAACACATGCACAAACCTGGAGATGGCCAAGGAAGAAAAGGGTGCTCGGGACTACTGACACCAAAGAATTGGCAGCTGTCATGCTGCTTTCAGGGACGGAGCCACTGGCTTTGGGACCTCATTGGGCAGGCAGCAGGGCTGCTCTGGCACCTCTGATTTGGGCAGAGCCCTGGTTAAAATCAGTAGGTCTCAGCTGAGAGGGATGGGATTTGAGAGTTTGAAATGGGCATCAGTGTTCAGTGATTGAGAAGAATTAAAACCCCTAAGATTGATTTACTTAATTAACTTTATTATGTCACAGAGACTGGGTCGTTGCATGGTGAAGAGGGGAGAATGCAAGAAGTTTTTGAAATCCCAGTGCCCTTGAGTTTTCCTGGCTGAGTGGTTTAATGAGTGGTCAAAGGCACAGAAGGGCTCTTGCTTCCAGCATCGATTGGAAGTGGCAAGTTACTGATGGGACCTTTCTTTGTGATGGAATTGGTGTGTTCTCCCCGTTCACTGGAAAAGGATAGGAGGTACCTGCTTGTGCTAAAGAGACTGGCTTATATATGACTGTTGGGCATGTATGCCCTTGACTGAGCACATGCCAACCACATCAGCTTTTGGGTGTATAAAACCAGCTGGGGTGGGGATGGAAGAGGAGGCAGGGAAAGTATTTACCCCTTCCATGTTCCTTAGGCTTTATCCCAAGGTACTGACCCCTCATTTAAACATAATTTGCTTAATAATTTTATTTGGCTTTATCTTGCAGGTCTGCCTAGTCTCTGTGTGAGACTCACACATCTGGCCCCTCTGTTCTGCCCTTCCATCTCTCTGCAGACAGTGTGTACATTTTAAGCATCTCAGCTTTCCTCCAAATTCCCCAGCTGCCCCTGCTCCCAACATCCACATCTGGCATCTGTTAGTGGCAATTTATGGCATCACAGCTCTCCAGCCATCCACAAATGCCGACCTGTCCTATGGCTTTGTCCTGTTGTGTCACTTGGCTTGTAGGACACCTCCCTCAAGATCTGCGGTGGTGCAGAAAGAACAAAGTCACCTTCTTGTTTTTAGCCTGGTTTTTATTTGTGGTATGAGACAAACCAGCCAAATGGAAGTTTGAGAATAACATTCTTAATGTTTTTGAATTATTTCTCATTAATTAGCTTTAATAACAGAGAATTTTTTAAGTTGTGTCCTTAAAATAGCAAAAGGAAAAACTTTGAGTGGGCTCTAACCCAAGTCATTTGCTCTCAGAAGGGAAGGACAATTAGTAGCACCATCAGCTCAGTAAAGGCTATGGACCAGCACTGTTGAGAATTGAGATGGGTTTTGTTTCCAGTTCATCCGATGCCTCTAAGCCGATGTTTAATCCTGTTAGTGATGTTTTGTGATGGTCAGGTAGAAGTTAAGAAGGTGTTGCTTCAGTTTTTCAGATGATGGTCCATCCCTGCATTAAGTACAGATGACATTTCCTGCTCTTGTGTGATGACTGTGCATTGTAGGATTCAGTGTTGGAGTTATCTGCTCATGCAGACAAGCAACTCTGCATGTTCCTGTACTGTCAGTGTGCAGAGGTAAGACAGACAAAGGTGCCTTTGTGCAAGTCCAGGGATCTTCAGATGAAGATCAGCCCCTTTGTGTGAACTGCTTTGGGAGGTGACTCAAAGTACCTTCATTTCTAGTATTGCTAAATTCCAGTCTTCTGGAACAGCCTCTTCTGATGTGATTGTCTTTTCCTTTTAATTATGCCACCAGGTTAAGGTATTTGCTCTTGTCCTTTAACGCAGAACAGCAGAATTGTCTGGGTATTAGTGCATATGTGGAGTTCAAACTGGACGTCTGTGTCTAACGTGGATGTGTGTGGATGGATGTGTCAGGTTTTAGAAAATTATTGGAAGCAGCTGTGAGTGGAAGAGAAACAAAGCCGTGGGTCTGTGAGCCAAACAATTAACATAGGAGTGGAATAGTGTAGTTACATCAGTCTTTCTTTAAAAAGCCAGAGTTTCTCCCCAATTCCCAAACGTCCATTATTAATTCTCTTGGCATGTAGCATAGCAAAATGAGTGCATTTATGAACTTGACTACTTCTTTTAACAAGCTCCAATAACTGCTTCCTAAACCTTGTGTTTTTATATCAATTACATACAGTAAGCATTGAAATCAACCAAAGAGAACTGCTGAGGCCAAGAAGGGTTATTTATGTTAAATGAGGATTGCCAACTGCCAAAAGTAAAATGTGGATATAATTTTATAACACCATTTTATAATTAAAGTCATAAGTGAGGTTTCCTGCTATTGTTTAAAAATGTGTCATGATAAATTTAAATCAAGGATGAAGGCACAGAAGGGGCTACTAAAGAACATATCAATACAACAAAGATGGTACAGCGAACATGTCTGTTGCAAAAGAAAAACATGTGCTAACAATTTCAGTGAAATAATTATATTTATTGCATATAGATTCTGTTTTAGGAACTATAACCACTTAGAAACTGTTTTCATTCATGTCAGATGGAGGCTAATTTGTTGTTACTGTATGTCTATAGATAGATTTTACTGTCAGAGAAATTTAATATGTTGGTTTAATGATAAGGCACCCTTCTAGCTGGACCAGATTTTTTAAAAGACCAAGAAATCCAGAAAAGTTAATAGTTTTGGCTAATATTTATGTGTCCACAGCACTTTTGAGTTAATGTTGCATCAATAAAGAAAATAAAACCCTGGCTAGTAAGTACCCACTAGTCAGAAAAATATTTAAGCACACGCTTAACTTCAACAATTTTGGTGGAATGTTGATTTTAATAGAATTAAGCACATATCTAAGAACTTCTATAGGGATTATTTTTTCAGTTGTAGCCTGAATGAGAAATAACTTCAAATTGTCAAAGTGAACAGGAATAATAACAGCCCTTTTTTTTTTTTCATTTACTCATTGTCTGAATATATACCTTTACTCCTGTACTGTCAGAGATCTTCCAAAGATTTTAGGGCTGGTCCCTTGCAGCTGATGGGTGGTTGCAAACGCTCCCCCTTTTCCCAGAAAGAAGTGATTTAATTCCCATGCATTCGTAAGAGTTAATCTCTAGAACATTCCTGGCTTTGGTAAGTCATGTTCATGGAATAGGTAAGTAATTTCCAATGGATCATTTCATCCATCGCTTTGCTAATAGAACCCATGTGTTTCATATCAGCACCGAGGGGACGTTCATCAGTGCACACCACTCCTGCCAGACGTATTCTGTGCACAGTCCCTGGTTACATCTCAAATGTCAATATGTGGAAAGAGATGAATAATAAAATGCAATAGATAGCATTTGTTACACATGCCATTTGTAAGTTCCTTGTAAAATAGATCCCAGGGAAAGAGCTGATGGTAATACAGCATTGAAGTTATGAAGCTCTCAGAGGAAAGAAATGCCAGAGTCCAGCAGTTCATCATAATTCTGCTGCCTTCTGTGCATGCATTATTGTCATACAGGCCTTAACTAGAGGACCACAGCTTATTTCTGGACTGACACAATTATTTTTTCCAAACTGGAAAAAATTTGGAAGCTGCACTATTCAGGAGCTATTGATGTCCTCAGGAATTCTACCTCATGCCTAGAAAATCTCACAATGCCTTTTTAAGTGATTCATGACTGCTGCAATGGAGGCAACTCTATAAGTGTAGCACAAGAAGTCACCATAGCCACTGGTCTAACAAAGGCTGAAAAACGTTCCTGTTAGTGACACTAATTCTATCTTAATTCATCAGTCACTTGAGACAGAATTCTTTAAAGCCTTCTCCCATTGCTGGGGGAAGAAGTGGTGCTAGGAAGAGATTGTGAGACAAGGAGGAATGAAATGGGATGTCAGGGGCAAGAGGAGCAAGAGGAGATGCTGGGGGGCTGGAAGGCATAACTACAATCAAGTAAATAATTAGCCAGAACCACTCTGACAGGGTCTAGAAATCTGTGACAGGTGATTTCACAGTCTCTACAAGTAACTATTACTCAACTTTTAAACATCTTTTTGACTTCTCAGCTGAATTTTTGTTTTTATAATTTAGTCCTTCACTCTTGTCCTGTCCTTGGGGGAGGAAGAGAACAAATGACTGACTTCTCTCTGACCCCCAGTTTGCTATCCTGCAGCATGTCTTCTTTTTTTCCTTCTCTCTACTCTCTAAATCTTCTGATTTTTTTAAAGCCAGTTATCTTGTAAAGGTGAAATTTCTGTTTGTTCTGTTGCGTGTATCCATTTCTTACTCTCTCTTTTGTATCACAGAGGTTATACTCAGGTCTACAGACAGAACTAAATGTCCCCAAACTCTTCCCTATCTCTTAAAAATCAGCTCTCTGATCTCCTGGAGTTCCATCTGTGTTTCCAGTGAGCACTCTACAGATAGCCAGGAATGGCTCAGTGTCCTTCAATCTCTTTGTAAGTGCTCTGAGGTTATAACGTGTGGCTGACCTGGATATATTTAACTATTCCAAATATTTTTTAATGTGTTTTCTTTCCATAGTCTGGACTGTGCACTTACTCTGTTGCTGTTAAGTTCAGCTTTAAGTATCTGATCTCAATTAACCTCCTTTAAAATCTTAAGCAGGAAAGGCCATGTTTAAGCCTTCTAGATGTTATCGATAGTCAGGAAAAGCATCACAGATGCCCTCTCCTATTAAGCAGTTTACTATCAATAGCCTGAGAAGGCAAACATGGAAATGTCTTGGAACATTTAGAGGAAAAGATTCTGCTACTGTGGTGTTGGGGGGGTTATGCTGCCAGAAAGCTCAAATATTTGTGGGTTACTCAATGTGAGAGCAGATGACTGAGCTGAAATCCCAGCCTTCTGCCTTTAACAGCAGCAGGAAGCATTTTGTTGTGCTACTTCCCTGGGTGCTCTCTAATGACAGAAAAATTGCACATTTCTGTCTAGTGAAATTCAGTCAGAATCCTTGGTAGCTGGACAGAAATCAGGCTGGACAGAGCTGCTTAACATGGTTTGCATTACACATGAGCTGCAGATGCTGCCTTGAGGAGAGTATGCATACGGAATATTTTGTCTAATTAACTCCAGTCTGTGTCACCGAGAGGTTTCTAATCTTTGTCCTTGAAGTTAACATGTTAAAAAGTACACAAGGCTTCTTCCTTTCATGTATCTTTTCTTATATAGATATGGAAGGATTTTGAGAAACAAGAAAATGCAAATGACAATGTTTAAACTGAAGTAAAGGACTGTGAGGTTAGTCCAGTCCTCTTCAGTGCTAGTGAAGAGGAACTGGAATTTGGTGTTTCTGCTGCTTCTGTAACCAGGGGAATAAATGCAATTACTGTTTGAAGCTGCAGCACATTTGTATTTGCATTCTGAATATCAGACCTTTAGGAGGCCTGCTGCTAAAGAGGCATCTACAGGCTCTGCTGTGGAGAATCTACATGTGAATTCTTCAGTGAAATTAGAAATAGAAACAATTGCTTTCATTGCTGAGAGGGAGCTGCCAAATGCTGGTGCATTTTCTGGATTTCAAAATGGCTACTCAGTGGTCAAGCCTCCACCTTTACTCCAAGTGCCTGCATTGGCCAGGGGCCCATTGTATGTTTGGACAGCACTGGTGAGAACCATTGGGAATTTTATCCCTTCTTGGTAAGCTACATGAAGTATTCATGTTCCCCATCCTTGCTTCAACTAAGCACTGGGAATTCTTTAAAGCTTTTATCTTTCCATGACTTCCATGAGGTAGGAAGTCTCAGCTGTTTGGAAAATGGGGAGATAGTTTCTCTGTGTCCTAACTTGTGTAGGGACACTGTGACAGAGCAAAAGAGTGATCCTGGATTTTAGCAGCTCAAGTGTTTTCTGTAGCTTTTAATCTTTCTTTAAACAGTGACCTTAAAAGCTACCTCAGGAGCATGTCAGAGGATACTTGGCAATGGAGTCCCTCTCTGTATCCAGAAGTTTTATCCTGGATCCAAGTGCATTGTTGTCAGTATTGATGAAGCCTTTTACAATGAAGCCCTGTTTAAAAAGAGAAAATCAAACTAGCCCCTATTTGTTACAGGAGATCACTGTTGCTCTGGACAACCCTTACCTTGCCCTCTGACTGGCTCTTGGAGCTCTGGCCTACAAGTTGGTGTAATTTCTGCTCCTCTGGGCCTGCTGGATAGTCTAATCTGGTTGTCACAGCTTTCCTCAGCAGCTTGTACAATGCTCCCGTGGGTCTTGTGTATTGTGAGATTGGTGGTAAAATTGTGATGTGGAGCTAGAATTAAGGAAAGCAGTCTCAAAAAGCCCTAGAAACTTCCCTGGTTTCATGGTTCATTAAAAACTTTAAACTCTTGCCATGCATGTTGAAAGATTTGCCTAAGTCAATGAAGTCTTTCGAGTGAACCTCATCAGGCAAAATTGGTGATTCCTCTGAGAATCCAGAAGAGCATGACCAGTTTCAAGCAGCTTTTGCTCTGAGATTTCTTTGATTCACTTGGAGCTGACACAGTAGAACTGTGGAGCAACATGAGAGAAAATACTTAAATGATCTACAAAGCAAAACCACAGAATTTTGTGAAGTTATCATTAGAGCTGTGTTGAAAACTAGATGGTTTTTTGAAAGGAGCAGGGAAATATGACACTAAGGTCTGCAAAGCTGCCTTACTTTGACTGCCACAGAAAGAAGCTCAAAGCCTGGAAACTTCACCAACTGCTAAGTCTCATCAGAGAACTCGGACCAGCCATTATTCCTGCAGCTACATTCCTGCAGCAATTTCCCAGTCTTGAGCCAGATCCTATGTGAAGAAATACACAATTGGAGCAGTCCTTGTCTTGGAAGGCTGAGTGGGCACAGAGGGGATTTTTCAAGAACTTTGTTACCCAAAATTTATTGAAAATCATTTGTACCTTTAATCTGCTTTGAAAATCTTAGCTGTGGGAAGCTGATAACATCTGATATCTAAAAATGAGAGTGGTTGAGAAAATGTGGGATTAAAATGGACTTTATCTACAAACAGACCTGCAGCATTTTCTTTGGATCCTCTCTTACAAGCTGTGCCTGCGGTACTCCTAGTGCTGTAATTTCAAATATTTCCGTGACTGCCCTCTGAAGGTTTTCCACAGATTCTAATCCTGGTGCTTCTGTATTATTTTGATTTTACTGTTTCAGTGTCCCTGTGTTCCTCTTGGGCAGGTTACCTGATCAGGTGTCCATACTGAATGACATTTGAAGATTTCCAGATGCCTGTGCTGTTCTTTTCCTTGTTTCTTTTCCAGTTGAGAGCTTCCATCAAACCAGAGGTGACTGCATATACAGGAGTATAGGAACGTGAGACAACTGAATCACACCACCTGTAATACTGGAGTGGCTTTTTCAAATGGGTGTACTACTGACTTTGGCTTTTTTTTCTTGTCCAAAAGAAAATTATCTTTTTTGTGGAGAAAGCCCATCTTTCAGCTTGCTGTACCCCAACAGATGCAGGTGGAAAGGTGTTCTACTCTGGAAATGATTCTTACCCACAAGAATGGTGGGACATCGCTTCAATTGGTTTCCATTTCTCTCAGAATTGTCTGGTCTCACCCCTTACCTTCAGTGCTTGAAACCAAGACAAGCTTGTGGAAACAGCTCCTGCTGTTTTCTGTCTTTGTAGGGGAAATCAGATGAGGGGAAACACACCTCTTAGGATTTCATCTAGAATTTGGATCCCACAGGATTTGATTCTTATCTGGCCAATTCCTCCCCGAATTAATCCCCACCATCCAGGGTAGTCAATCAAAGCACACCTGGGCTCCAGGTACCCTACTCCATGTTCAGGGCTTCCACCGTCACCAGGCATGGCAGAAGCACAACCTCCACATAGAAATCCCTTCCTGATATCACCAGAGCAGCGGGACCACAGCCTTAAAATCCAAATTAAATGAACCTAATTTCCTCTGAGATGTTAACGTGCCGCACTGATTTCAAGTTAATCAAAACAGATGTTTTCAAAATGCATCAAACAGGATGTAGAAAATTTGGCTATTTAATGCAGATTCAAAGCAAATTCCTTACAACCACCACGGAAACCATGGCTGTTTGCTCAGGCCTGCAGAGCCAGGCTGTGCTTTTTAAGTGCCACTTGCTGCCTCTGCACACTGTTGCCTCCGTTCTGTGCACTTATTTAAAGCTTGGTTATACAGAGTCACTAAAGATAGTTGGCCAAACCTTGTTCTTGGGTAACTAATGTGTCCTGCCAGTTCTTTAAATAGATGCAGATCTTACTCCTGTGTAGGAAGAAGACAGTTTGATGTGTATTTTGTCATCTCTTCTGGAAGCTTTGCTCTGAAATTCAGGCATTTTGCACAAACAGAATGATACAAACAGAATTCAACTGAGGAGTTCATGTCAGTATTTTCAGATTCTTTGTGTCTGTATTTGCTCAGGCCTGATTATAACCCTTACAATTCAATATTAGCAAGAAGCAAAACAGAGTTGTCTTATTCCTTCTGAGGGAAACACAATATTTTTTGGTCCACAACATCCATTTGTGTGGGTACCTGATATTAAAGGAAGTGAAGTCCAGTTAATGCAACAACATTTTAGTTGGGGATAAGTCTGTCTAAATCCCCCCTCTTAAAATCTTTTCTACATGTACTAATAGATCAAGGAAAGAAATAAATTAGAAGAAAGAGTCTTGATACTTCAGTGTATATTATAGCTGGTCTGCAGTTTTGCATTTTTGTTGATTTTTATTGCAACTTAATGATTCTGGCATGATCTAATGGAGTAGAATTTGATCTCTATCAACATTTTAAAAATGAACCAAGGTAAGCTGAGGAGTTTGGGGTTTCTACTTTTGAGAATGGAGAGTCCACAACCTCTTTGGACAACCTATCCCAGAGTTTGACCACTCTCACAATAAAAATAAAATAAGCATTTTCCTATGGTCAGAGGAAGTTTCCTGTATTTCAGTTTGTGCCTGTTCTCTCTTGTGCTGTCACTGGGCTTCAGTGAGGAGGCTGGCTCCCTCTCCTTCCTGCTTTTCCATGTATTCATTCCAGGTGATAGGATCTCCATGAACCCTCTTTTCTAGGCTGAACAGTCACAGTTCTCTTTGTCTCTCCTCATGGGAGAGAGGCTCCAGTCCCTTAAGCATCCTTGTGGCACTCCACTGGACTCACAGCAGTAAATCCATGGGGGTTTTGTGTACTGGGAGCCCAGAACTGGGGGGAAGTGCTCCTGATGATTCTTTTATGCTGTCTTCCTTCCATTACACTGAATGTATTTTGTCCCAAGTCTTTTCTTGTACAGATCCCACACCCTTCACTTGCCATTGTAAGCTGCCTCACAATAGGACACCATCAAAAAGCTCTGCACTGCTGAAGCAGGCTTTTCTTTTTTATCTAATTTAAAAAGAATTTTCTTATAAGACAGGCTAAATTATAGGAGGTTTTGGAAGAACGGGCTATGAAATGTGATATGATTTTTTTTATTGCTGTATTCTACCAAAAACATTGCTTGAAGTAGTGTGATAGTATTCAATGTTTATTAAGATCGTGAGGATTGATGTTTTTTGATGTGAGGATTTTGTTTTTAGCTAAAATAAATAGAGATAAGTAGTTATTAGACATTGATGAAATACCTTTATTCTGTATAGAAGGACTTTATCATTTGGTGCAAGAGGGATTCAGGTCAGGTTTTTATAGAGATACAACTTATTCAAACATAACTGGTGAATTTTTGTAAAGCAGCTGTTAAAATCCTCTCTGGTGGCTTTAGCCCTTCTTTGGTGGCCAGCGTACTGTGATGGTCACAGGCTTTCCAGACACCTCAGGACTATGTAATTCGTGCTGTTTTATGTCTCTGAGCTTTCTCAAAAGTTTGTAGTTTGAAACTTTGAGCAAGACCTTGGGTATGAAGGAGCTCAAGTCCTGCTGATGTCACAGCAGTGTCTCACCTAAATCCTTCTGAAGATGTGGACTGAAGTGTCCCAAGAGCTGGATGTAGGATCTTTGTCCTGATATACATGGGAAGTGGTGTTCCTGAGCATTACACTACACACTACCCTGCTTTCTTGGCTGTCTGCACTTGCATGTGCTTGAATGATAGAAGAGTTTAGGTTGGAGGGGATCTCTGGAGGTCGTCTGGTCCAACCTTTAACCTCATCTTTGTGGAGGAAGGAAAATCACTTGTTTAAACTTTCAACCATAACCACTTGCAGTTGTTTAGCTCTCTGTGCCTCCAGGCACCCGTATTTAAATGTTTAATGTGCACACTTGCTGTATCAGTTCCTTAATGGCAAATTAAGGGCTAAATGAATGGATTCCAAACCAAACACAAACCAGACCAGACACACATCCAACCAAGCATCTACACTGCCTGTATAATCCAGACCACATTTATGAATAAATGGGTATGTTCTTTTTGGTGATTTTGATAATATGTTGTACTGAGTAGTAAATTCTAATTACTGCTCTTTGATACTCTGTAGCTGCGGGAGAAAAGCAACCTTCCCCTTGTTTTTTTTGAATGTTTTGTTTTCTGGTTTATAAATCATAATCCAAAAGCAGTATCTGTTTTTCTTTGTGGAATCATCTATGTTTTGTGAATTTGTGGTTAGGAAAATTGAGATGTACTCAGAGAACAGTCATATATTTGACTGGGCAGTTGGCTAGGAGCATACAGGGAAAGAGTGGATTTCTTCTTATTTTTTTAATAGATTTTGTGAGCCTAGTGAAGGTTTGTATAATACTGACTGATCAGCAGACTGAAGACTGGGAAATTGTGCTCTGTCTTGTGTAGCAGAAAGATTAAAACTACATTAAAAGGTTAAATGATGAAAAAAAATTCAAATATTAAGAAAATTAATAAACCACAATTTTATACAATGTATCTTTGCAATGTATTTGGAGTATCTTTGGAACTTGCTGATGCTGGTCTGTGTTGAAGCTGAGGAGGCATTGAGTTCATATCAGCTTTGCTGCTTGTGAGCATAAAAGGAATACTAAGGATGCTTGCAATTAAAATTTAGTGCTCTTTGAAGGGCCACCATGCTTCGTGGCAAAGTTCCCAGGCAGGATTGCATCTCTCTGTGGTAGTGTTCTTGCACCTTCTGATGAGGAGTCTGCTGTGGGTCATGGCCAGGTCTGGGTGAGCTTGGGGCTTTTCCAGGGTGGCACTTTTTGTCTCCGAGGTTTTTTCAAATCTGAAGTTACAATCCGGAGTAAAGCAGTAGGTGGCACTACAGACTCTCTGTTCTTTAGGAAACTTTCCACAGTAACTCCTCCTTGCCAGCTCGCCCTGAACAAGTGTCTGTGTTTCCAAAAATAACAGGGTTGTTTCCAAGTTTGCTTGAAATATATGCACGGCTGGTTAGTCATTCGTAATCACTTCTTTGCAAACACTGCGGATATTTCACAGAAGAGCAGCACATCAGAAATGGGAGTCTTGCAGGAATTCCCAATATTGTGGAAAGGAGTCCCTGAAAGGTTCTTTCTGGCAGCAGGGGTGGTGGGTCTGCCTACGTCAGTGACTGAGCTGCAGCAGTTTCCCTGCTCTCCTCTCGAAGCCTTTGTGGAGTTACAGGCACTGTCTGTCCAGGTGAAGGGGGAGGAGAGGCTTGCTGAAAGGCTGCTCCTGTTTTCCAGAGGGCCCTCGGGTCAGCTGAAGTTGTCTTGCTCCCTTTCAACCCCTCAGAAATGAGAAGAGTGTAGGTGGGAGGAGTGGCTGTGGTGAATGGATGGATTTTGCTAATTCTGTGTGTGAAATCAGAATTGGGCCCTTGAGCTCATGCGCCATCACTGCCATCTTGACCTGCATTTCTGTTTTATTTTACCAGAAGTGCAAGATTTGGTTGTACAACACATACCTAGACCAGGACAAGTGAATGAGTGAAACCACTTCCATGGGTTCTTCAGGATGAATGATGCAGAAGATGAAGCAGGATAGGCCAGGTTGGATGGATCTTGGAGCAGCCTGGCGTAGAGGGAGGTGTCCCTGCCCATGGCAGGGGGTTGGAACAAGATGATCTTTAAAACCCCAACTATTCTATAATTCTATATCGTTCTTTGTACTACACATGAGAGCTTGGTGCAGGCCTGGCCTGAAGTGCCTCAGGTAGAAGCAATAAAAGGCTCCCAAGTTGATGAAGAGGTTTTAGCAATGTTTTGGAGTCATTATCCTTTTCCCAGAGACTTGTGAGGATAGTTGGCGACCTCTCAGGTGCCCCGAGCACCTCCTGGGTGTCCCTGCTGCTCTCACTGACTCAAACCTGTGGGCAGGAGCTCGGTGTCACCGTGGTCTTGCTCCTGTGGGGCTGAAGCTCAGGAATGAACCCTGTCCTGCTTGTGGCAGAGAACAAACTTGAACCAAAGTCACTGCACGTTCTTGCTCTGCCTGCACCAGTGCCTTTGCTCAGGTCCTGCGAACTGGAACACTTCCCCTGCTGAAAACTTATGTCCAAACATGTCGTGGTTTGGATTTCCTGCTGCTGAGATCTGTCTGCTGGAGCCTCTTACATGACAAGTTTATGCTACATCTTCCTATGACTTTAAACTTTGTCCCCTCTTCCTTGCTCCCTTCCCCACCAGCCTGTCCCATCTGCCCCTCGTATCTTAACTCTTGCACCCCAATTCACGAGCCCCATATTCCATCTGTTATTTGGGGAAGTATAAAAGTACCTGCTTTTGGCAGGGAATTAAAAGCAGCTGGTAATAAAGGAATTAATAGGACATGTGAACATGCTTAAAGCTTCAGCACCTGAAGATACTGGCCAGTTATGCTTCCCATGTGTTAGTGATGGCTGTTTCCTTTCCATGCACAGGGAGATGCCAAAACAGGGCTGTGAACTACTTGATGCCTGAAGTGGTACAAATAACAAAGGTGATCGCTTTAGCTGCCTACACTGCTGCAAATGTGATTGCCATTTTAAATTTGATTTTTCTGCCAGCCTTTGTTCTTGAAGACATGGACTGTTTTCTTTGCTATCCAAGAACTCATGGTGTGAAGGAAGAACAATACAGATGGGAGAAGCATAGGAAAACTACAGTCCAAGACAGAGCAACGTTTATTTTATTTATTTATTTATTTTCTGTTTTCCCTGCTGAAAAAGCAAGTATTTGATTCTGTTTCTTTTTGTTTAAACTCTGTCTTGAGAGATCAGCCTAAGAAAGCCTGAATCAATTAGAAAACAAAGAAATGTTGTCCAAAGGCTGTGTAATGAATTTCAGTTTGAAGAGACACAGGAGAAATGGATTGCTTTGAGCCTGGATCTACGAGGGGCACAGCCCCTGCCTCCCAGGGGCTTGTCTTGGGTCCCTGCCCCTCTGTGTCATGCGTGGACAGCCCGGGGCTCTAGCTCTGCCTCATTTCTGGAGGAGCCTCCCCTCCTCTCTCCATGGACTGCCAGGGAGCTTAGGAAGATCAGCTTCAATAAGGTGCTAAACTGCTAGTTGAAATGTTTCTACCTCCTTCCTCTCTGCTGAGAACAGACACATTACATTTTGTTCAGTTTATTGTTTTTTTTCATGAATTGGAGATTTTAAGCTCTTATTTTCCCCTATTTTCTAATCCTGTCCTGCAGACTAGAAGCTGCTGAACTTGTTTGCTGCCATCCTGTTTCCTTCAGCACATCAGTCATGCTGGTGATGCTAATAAAAGAGAAGATAACCAGGATTGTCTCTGGCTCTCCAGAAGAACATGTCCCACTATTGTGGGAATGCTCCTCGGTAGAGATTTAGGTGCAAAATCAGCCACGTACTCACTAAGCAAGAGACAAAAGTCAGCTACCCCTGGTGGTGCTTTGGCAGGGAATTAAATTCCTGCAGCTGGATTCTGCACATGTGGGTTAAAGCAGCTCTCCAAAGGCCAGTGCATCCTGCAGTGTGTGTACCATCCCCTCTAGTGTGCTTTTCCTGCTAGGCTCTAGTGTAAATACAGCTGCTGTCACAGGTCAGTGCTGCCTGTCACATCTTTGGTACTGTAAAACTACACTTGGCCAACACCAGGGTAATGGTCTCTTTCACCCGCTTGTGTGCATGTTCTCTTTCTCTCCCCCTCTCAAAAAGAAAAAAAAAAGGGGATTTGGGTGGTCTTAAGCCTATATTCATATAATTCTAAAGACCAAGAGTCAGACTAACCAGGAGGCCCTGAGAATCTTTTTAATTGACAGCTGTGCTGTCACAAAGGCATTGCCTTCCTTGAACTTACAACTTAAGGCACTTTAAATAGAGGTTTCAGGAACTTCTTGAAATTGTTATTTATTTCTTGACTTTTGTCATGAAAATGCTTATTTAGCAGAGGCAGTGGATGCTCTAAAACGCCTGCACAGCTGCCTTTTCCTGGTGGTTGCTATGCCGAGGTAGTGGATGATCCAGGAGCATCTTTGATTCACTGAAATGAATTTTGAGAAGTGTGGAAAAGAAGGTGCAGTGTGACAACATTGGGTCAGTGATGCTGGGGCAGGGCAGGCTCTGGACATAATGTGGTAATTAGTTTACTTTCTCAACTATCAGCTTGGCTAAGGTTGAACCTTGGGGTCAGTTAAGCCAGGAAAAAAAAAATCCTTTCTAATGCTCTGCTTTTAAAAATACACCAAAGCTTTTGCACCTCTCTAAAGACCAAATTGAAACTGAAGGCTTTGGTGTTTTTTTAGAAAGTTTTTATATAAACTCCTACATTCCATGTATGAGAACTTTGTTCAGTGCATGTATTGAAAAAAACCCCACATTGTAGGGGATTATCCCTAGGAAAAACATTGAAAGCCTAGGAAATTGGAGATAATGATGTCCTGGAAAAAAAAAAAAACCCTCTTGACATGTAAATATGAGCAATTGCAGAATCTAAATAATCGTAGCTCTTCATAGGTGACCCTTTATTATGATTTCTGGAGCCACTGAGCACCTTTAGTTCTAAGCAAGTCAGTGGAAACTGTGGATGTGTAGCACCCTGGAACTGAGGCTCAGAAAGTCTTGTTTGTTCCCCTGGGGTCACTGCTTCTTCCCCAGGAGAGATTTTAGTACAGCAACTCAGCAGGGAAATCCTGGGGTTATGATGAGGTTCTCTCTTAACCTCTTTGGATTCATTTCTGTGTAGAAGTTAGGAGAGTTAAAGCTTGCCAGGCTGTGGGGAAGGGATTTCTTCACACTCCAGGGCAATTCCCAATGGGATTTGGTAGTTTCTGACCCAGGACACGGATGGCTGGCACAGCAGAATTTAATAGGACATCACTTTCTGTGGACAGGTAGCGTGCCTGGATCTTGGACCAGTGTATAAGTATCAGAGCTTGCATTCATAAACAACTTTTCACAGTGCTCAGCTCTAAGAAATTTTAGAGAAATGACTGGGAGATGATGTTCAAAAGTCTCCATCCTCCGTGAGGGACTCTTCTGCAAATCTGTGCCCGCACGGAGCAGAGCTCAGCACGGCAGGTTTCACAATCCTGTCTTTATTTGCTGGGCAATGAGCATGGAATTTTCTTTTCATTACTGCATCATTCATGACCTGGCCTGGTGGCTCCAAGAATCACATAACCTTATCCTGCACTCACGTTAGCATGAACGGTTTAAATCAACATTTCTTGTGGGGGAAATTGTTGTTTGGGAAGCGGGGAGCATCCAGTAGGTGTTTCTGTTGGGATGTTTTTCCTGCCGAGTCTCCCCGTGGATTCAGATGCCTGTCTAAATACAGGTCCCTAACACTGGCAGTGCTGTTTTGTTGGGGTGGGCAGTGAGCTCAGATCACTGCATCTTGGGGTGCAACACCAACCTCATGTTGTGCTGGACAGAGCTCTTGTCTGCAGACACACTGGTACCTCATTCACAAAAGATGAGACTTAGTTCAATCCAGGATTTAGGCTCAAATTTTAGTGGGAATGAGGTTCCTAAATATACAAGAAGCTGGGCCTTATTCTCACAAGAAGCTGGGCCTTATTCTCTGTCTCAAACATGGGAGGCAGTGAGAGAAGCAACATTCATAGTGCAGTAATTTGTAAGAGTGTTTATTATTATTTTATATTGTTCTTATACAAGGAGGAACAGCATCTGCAAGTGTATTCTTGTGGAGACATCAGTATACAGAAGGCATTCTATTTTGGGATATTGAGATGATAAAGATGCTTAGGATGTCTAGTGAAGTGTCAGAGTGTGACACTGGCAACTGCTGTTTGGAAGAGGAGGATAATAAAGATAACTGTCTTTTGGGTAAATCTGTCTTGGAATTTGCCTGATAAAGCTATATCACTGCACTCACATCAGGCAGTAACACTGATAGTGGTAAAATTCGATTTTCAAACACCAGCCTTTGTCTACCAGCAACACAGTAAGGAAAATGGATCATTTTGATCATTCTAAATGCAATTTGTTCAGTTCCTTTCAAGCATATAATCCCAATACAATGCAGGGATTTTTGTTTGGGCAATTTTCAATTCAAACAGAACAAAAGCACAGACCACTTGGAGGTTGAATTATCACTTGCAGCTGCACTGATAAAAGAGCAAACACTAAATGCCTCCACAGTTCTGAATGCTTTAGAAGCACCCAAGTTTCTCTAAAGCAGCTGCTTTCTTCACTGTTATCTGGTTTCTCATTGAAAGCAGTATCTGCTCCTTCCTAGGGCATTCCTGCATCTGTCTTATGCACGTAACACAGGCATGGCTCAGCAGTGGGAGAAGATCAGTTTTGCAGCCTGGTATCTGTTCCCAGAGAGATGTCAGGTTATTATCATCAGGCTCCAGCTTCTGCCTGAAGTACATTCAAATCAAATTGTGGCTTGTGACTCGGTGTGTTGTCTGGGGCTATGGGTTTTCAGTGTCTTTGTTCTGAATAGGAAATACAGGAGGTATCTGCACATAACAATATACTTATCTTCTGGAAGAAGAGGCCAATTGCATGGGGAAAATGAGGAACTTCCTTGCTTTCAGTGATGCTTGGAATCTGTGTCATAGCTGTGTTTCTGGGATCCACACAGAGTCTAGGTCTAACATTCATCAGGTTTTTTAGTATTTCCCTGTGGCCACTGCAGAGATGGAGATAAGGCACTAAAAAAGGCTGTGTGAACTCAGCCTCCCAGAGTCTCTGTAGCGAAGATCTTGATGTTAAGAGAGAGTCAGGACAGAGAGGACTCCTCAACAATGTGGGATGCTGTGTTTTCCCAGAAGAAGCAGTAGGATCTCTGCTTCTGTTCCACTCCATTCATTTTCACCTCGCTGCTGACAGTCTCTATCTGCAGCCTGGAGGTAAGCCAACACCAGTGCCACTTTGTGAGTCAAGTGTCAGGACATGGCATGGACTGATAATGCCTGAAATCTTCCTGGGCCCTTAGAGATAACAAAGCCAGGTGCTCTTGAGAGCCGAAGTTCAATTCCCATCACCTTCCGTCTGGGCTGCAATCTCGAAAGGCCAAGCGGTGAGGCAGCGCGTGTTGACAAGTCAGAGGAGGGGTTTGCTCTGGACATTGACTTTCTGAGGAGTGGGAGAAGGTTGGCTGTACTCACACACTTGCTGGATACTATTCTTACATGTGTAGCTGCTTTGAAGGGCCACTTTGGGGGTATTTGGGCACTGTAAGAGAGTCATCACAGACACCGAGACCCAGAGCCAGGCTCCCTCCAGACAGAAATCAGAGCTGGGCAGGATGGGCTGCCCAGCCCCAGGCTGGGGCACATGCTGTGGGTTCAAACACCAGCACACCACCATGGAGGGCTTAATTAACATTTAGGCCTCTCATTAACACCCATCCACACTGCCAAGGCCTTCGGCAAAGCTGGGTTGGTCCCTCATGTCTTTGCATCAGTCATTGACAAAAAGTTGATGGTGTAATTGCCAATATAATTTCCACAGACAGGTAAAACAAATAGTCACTCCTCTGGTTTATTTACTGAAAAATCAGACTCAGATCAACAGAAACTGTTGACAGTAAAACTTGGCAAACCATTTCGGCCCAACTTCCATACCCTGGAAAAAAACGAGTGAAGTGAGAGCTGTCACTTCAGTGCCTTTTGCATGAAAGGTTTAGGCTTTGTTTTGAAATGAAGTTCCAAGATCAGGTTCAATAAAACTTATTAAAAAAAAAACCCTCCAAAAGTAAAGTACCCTCGAATGGAAAAAAACCCCCACATGCCATTTGTGAGGGTAATTAAACATTTCTTTCAGTCTGAAATGCATTTTCTTCCATATTTACTTTTTGACAAGCAAACAGAAACATTTTGGTTTTCGAGTGACCCTAAGCAATTAGAATGAGTAACCTGCAGAAATACTCCTTAGATCAGCCCTGCTCCAGGCTCTGGGACATAATGCATATGTGCTGATGCTAATGGAGGAGGTTTGGAGGGAATTTCACTTTGTGCTGAAGAAGCAAATTTGTGTCATCCAAACCAGCTCAGTGTCACCAGCCTGGTGCTGTAAATCACCCTCAGGACTCCAGCCAGTGCTGGGACAGTGATGAGGGGGTGTCTTTTCTTCATGTCCCATTTGTTTGTATTTTGCATGAGCGAGGGAGTGTGTCCTCAGCATCTTTTTATCAGATAATGCCACAAAGTGGGATAAATGAGGGGAAATTGAAGAAAGGAACACTTACAGCCCATCACCACAGCAGAAATTTTCTGCAGTGAAATTGAGGCCCATGAGACACATATAAAAATAACTTAGGATATGTTTAGTTAAAATAAGACTAAATCTCAGCATTCTGGCCAAGCCAAGTGGAAGAATCAGATACTAACTGGACATCTGCAGCCAGAAATATTTTGGAAGTGGACCTGTTAAATGATCAAATGCGTGTTGTGTGTGGAACCTTGTTTAAATCTGAATGTTAATACCACTCAGAAGATTTACAGAAACTGTTTGATTCTTAATACCTCTTCTAAAGATATATCTCTACAGTCCAAGTGTGTTTATTGCCCAATAATAAACAGTGTCGACAGGAAACTCATACAGAGTAAACATAATCCTTATGTTTTACTTCTCTGTTTTCATATGAGGTCAATGCCCTGCTACAACTTTCTTCTCCAAATTCTTGGCAGTTCAGTTTAGATGTTTCTTCAGGGATATGTGTCATCAAAGAGTAAAAAAAGCTTAATTTAATCTACATTTTTTAGGCCTGCGAAATATTTAATTGGTAAAAAAGGCTGTAGAAACACCTTCCATAAACAAACATTATTGTTGTTGTTATTATTATTATTAGCTCTAATTTGATTCCAGTGATAGCAATAATTCTTGTACAAACTATTTTCTTCTCATATATTAAGCATTATGTTGACTGAAGTTAGACAGAACTAGTTCAATAAAGTGAGATAAATTTAAATGTTGGCAGTATATCTTGTTCACATCTCCCATTGAAAATGTTTCTGATGAAAGACAACTTTCTTACTGGATCATAAACATCACTTTTCTTGCTTTTTCATTAAAATAGAGATGTTAATCTTTTGGACTTCTGATATTTTTGTTTTTCATTTTATTCTTTATTGATCCTGGATGCAATAGAACAAGGGTGTTAAAAAGTTGCAAAGGATGAAAGAAAGTCTAGAAAACTTTAAAAAAAGACAACAACAACAACAACAACAACAAAAACAACAAAAAATAAAACAAACAAACAAACAAACAAAAAACCAAACCAAAACAAACAAACAAAAAAAAAAACCACAAAAAAACCCCACCAAACAAAGTAAGAAAAAGCTGAAAAAGAAACCCGGAAAAGATTCAATCGGCACCAGAGATAAGATATGATTTTGAGCTACAAGAAAGGACAAAAAAGTAATATCCTTCCATGTTTTTAAATACACTAAATATTGTATATAAACATTTAATTTTTACAGGAAATGTTGTTTTGGGAATATTTTAAACAAATATTAATTCCATTATGGAATGAAAATTGCTTCAAAATCGTCTCTGTCTAGGATTGCTGTATGTCATAGATTTCCAGCATCTTTTAGTCAGGACTTGGAAGATCAGTGTTTAACTAGGAAGCCTGGCCCTTTTGTATAATTTTATTATTAGCCAAAACATTTTTATTTCCAGTTTTTAATTGCAGCATAATACATTTTGTAGAGTCTCTGGGTTCTGGTGATAAAATAAGACTCATTTCCACCCTGTGTCCAGCTGGAATTTTTGAACCCTGATGAACAGCAATAAAAATTGTAGGAATCTCCTTATTGGGACCTTCATTTATGTTTCATTTTCTCAGGACCTTCATTTGTGTTTCATTTTCTTGTATCTCTGAGTTTTCAGAAATGGAAGATTCCTGAATATTTTTTTTTAGAAGATGAGATAGATGAATGTGTATCAAAATTATGATATTTATAGATTTCCATCCCCTCAGCTTTGCAGAATTTAAATTTGCACAGATTTTCTTAGCTGGACACCAGCAGAGCCTGTTACAAGACTCTTGTAAAGAAGAAAAGCCTAAATCATGGAATCAGTGTGATTTGCGTTGGAAGGGACTTTAAAAATCACCCAGTTCCCCTTGCCCTGCTGTGGACAGGGACACCTTCCCCTAGACCGGGCTGCTCAGATCCTCACCCAACCTGGCCTTGAACATTTCCAGGGATGAGGCATCAAATAGAATCTCAGGACCTCGGCTTAGAAAAATCACTTTGTAAATTTCCACCAGGAGGAGGCTCTTGCCCTTTTGATTGTGTTGTGTTTAAGTTGTAGCACCCTTGTGCCCAGCCTTGGGACACAGGGTTTCGCTGTGGGTGTGCTGTGGACCCAGCTGGAGCCCATCTTCCAGCTTGGTTGGTTGGGAGAGTGTTCAGGTCCCGTGCCCTGAGCCTGCTTTGTGATGGGAACCAAAGCACAGCAAAGGAAAATGACTGAAAGATTCTTTCAGGAAGATACTTGCTGATCAGCATTCAAGTTTTAGCATACACCCACCCAATTTAGTTGGAAACAGCAAAGAAACTTCCTTTCAGTCACCCTTGTAATTAATTAGGTTCTTTTCAACTGCAGACTGGTGGGTTTAGGGGAACACTGAAACTACAGAGCTTGAGAATTGATTTCTTTCTGGTGTTCTCTGCTGAACTTTCTTTGAGTTTAGAAGCTGATGGTCTCTCTTTTCACTGCCAAAACTGTTGACTGGTTGCTGAGGAGCAAGATGTGGGGAGCTGAGCAAGATGAGAGGACCAGGAAACAGCCAGACAGGAGATCTGGACCTTCCTGTGCTGAATTTGTTCCTTTGCTGAGGCTGCCCAATGACCCCTGAGTGCTATATGACTGAGCTTCTCCATTGCTGTAACTGCCAGCTGAGATTCTTTAAAACTTAAACCAGCTCTGTGAACCCCAGACTCAGCGGGGGAGTGAAAAAGTGCTCTTCTCCTGAGTGACTGGGAGCTCATGCAGCCTCTCCATGTGTGTGGTTCAGGATTGGACTTAATCTCTGCATGTGATAGATATTTTTCCAGACATGAGCCACTGGGTGTGAATTCTTACCTGAATTCACCCATTAAATTGTTGTAGTGTTGCTGTTAAGAACTTTTGGCTGTATGGGGTTTTAGAATTTTTTTTTTCCTATTTCTGAAGGAGAGTTGTCTATGAATTTTTGTCCTTCTCCTTGTTTGCTCACTTGCCAATAATGAAGCACTAAGCCATTACAGCTCTTAAATGTTAAAGCCAGAGTAAATTTTATTCTAATCTGTATAAAGCTGTAACTTTCCCAAGTGAGGGAAGGTCACCAGCAGACAGAAGGTGCACAGCCCTGGAGTCATGGGATGTGCTACATATTTATATTGTAATCAGCAGCTCCTGTGCGAGCTGAGGGGGAGGGCACAGTTCCTTTAGTCCCTCTGAGTTAATTAAATAAGGATTTATGTTTAGAAATTATGTTTATTTATATACTACCATGTACCTGTTAAACTCATGCATGAAACCAAAATGGTCAGAGAAGACAAAGCCAAACCCTCTTTCAGCAATGTCAACAGAGCTCCAGTACTGTTTTCCCAGTTACCCTCTAAAACTGAGCTTAGAGGGCTGTGGCCAGAGAGCAAGGGCAGTCCTGCTGCTGGTTTGTGCAGTTTAACCCAGGAGAAGCAGGAGGGAAGAGAAGAGAGCTTGCCTGAAGTCACAGAGCCAGGGGAGGCCTGGTACACACCTGGGACTGCAGTGTTCACTCCACCCTGTCTGGCCTCTCATGAGCACCAAGGCTGAGCTCAGCTCTTGCATTGAGAAGATGGCTTTGGAGGCAGCAGCTGCTTGTCACACCAGCATTGATACCTGCTGGTCTCCTGTTGGGTTTTTTCCTAAAGAAAGATAAATTATCCCTGTGTATCCATAGGAGCAGGTAGCTTGCTCTACAAAACCTTGTACTGAGAGACTTCCTGAATCACTGAATCCCAGTGGAAAAAACTCCTCAGGAGACCAGTTCTGTGTCCTTTGTCATTGTCTCCCTAAGCAAACACAAACTCTTTCCTGCTCTCTTTTTTATTTCCAATCAGTAGTTTCATCCCACAGCTCTGCTTCTTTCAATTACTTTCCTGTCCTGTGACAGACTCTGGGGATGATATCTCTCTGCCTGATCCTGCCTTTCTAGAGATCATTGGAAGGAGCATTTCCAGGACTCCTCTTGCTCCTTCTACCACCAGGACAGTGCTTTGCAGGGCCCTCTGAGTGCTTTTTCATCCTGGCATCCCTCAGGCATGAGCCTGCTGCCAGTCAAGGAGTGTTAGCAGAGGTGGTCTTCCCTTTGAAGAAATACAGAATTCCTTGTTGTGGATTATGGGTGTGATATAAGAATATTAAGTGCTGGCCATGGAATTTACCTACCCACCAGATTATTTCCAGCAGGGCATTGCAGCAGGGAGCACCAGCAATGTGTGGCATCACATGGAGGGTGAGCCTGTGCACTGGGCTTTAGGGGTTTGCAAAAGAAAAATATAGGTGTGTACTGTGCAGTCAGTATCACCTTTACCTTGATTATTTTAGGTTTCAGTGCATAATTGTAAAGTTTTTGTATAGCTTACACAATTATGTGCTGGTTACCTTTAACATATTTGCTGTTCTTTTGCATTAGAGTGAATAAATGTCATTACCTCTTATAGGTACATATTTTTTTCCCTACATGAAATGCTAAAAGCATTTCTACAAAAAAGGGGCCTGGGAACACTTAGAGGCATTTATTATTCCAATCTGTTTTTAACCAAGTAATACCCTTCTGAAAAAAAACCCCAACAAACCCCCCTTAACTTTCTGAAATAATTTAATTTTTACATTATGTGCTGAATTTATGCTGGGAAAAGTGGTGACAGCTTTTGAACATCCAAGCATGCAATTAGCTGATTCCTTGAGCTATCTAAGGTGAGTGCAGTTTCCAACATCTTTTAAAATAAATGGTTTCTCCTCAAGGGTGAGCTGGTTCAAATTTAATTTATTTTGCAAAGGATTTTTGTTCTGGCATGTTTGTGCTGTTCCAGTCAGTGAGTTTATCAATATGAAAGTCCTCTGACAGAGTTAAATGCATGCAAGGTGTCCTCACTGATGTTCTGGAGTATTTTCAGAAGTGGTGAAGCTGAAAGCCCCCTCATCACTCTGTGTGAAGCACAGAGCCTTGTGCTGGAGCTCCGAGTGCTGAGGTCAGTCCCAGCCTTGTCAAAGTCAGCGGCAGCTTGCTATTTAAATTCCCATTGGCTTCAACTGAGACAGAATTTCACCCTTGAGTTTTATAATTTCTTTAGGGAACCTTTGGGGAGGGGCAGCAGGAAAACATGGCTTTAATGCTAGTGAAAGGAACCTGGGCTGATGTGTAGGCCTCAGCACAGGGTGGAAACCTGGCCTGCTCAAAATGGGATGTGAGGGTAGGGCATGGGGTCAAGTTACTTCTGATGGGCTCTCTGCTGAAGGTTATCACAGGGGCATGGCTTGAGGAAGACAGGACAGCCAAAGATGGTGGGGGCATATTCAAAACACGAGGTTTTTGGTGGAGGTGATAAGAAGAAAATAAGGGGTTATCAAACACAAAGTGGCAGAGAACCTATAATGGTCTAAACAGCAACAGAAACTTGGAGTGGGTGTAACACTGGATAAAGCTGTGGTCATGGAGAGTTATTTTAGAAGTGTGACGAAAGCATCTACTAAGTACAGATGAAACTATAGCACAGAGGTGGGGAAGACCAGCTTGTGCCTTGGTGCTGCTGGGAGGTGTGCAGGCCATGCTGAGCAGCCACTCTGCTTGGCATTTAGAAAAACCTGGACTGAAATTCCCCAAATGCAGAATTATGTGCAAATCCTTTATGTGACTTCCTTCTCCTTGCCAGGTAGTGCAATGTGCTGATCTCACTATGAAGCCTTTTTAATCTCTGAAATTCAAGACTGGACTATGCAAACATATAAATGGGATTAATGAATGCAGCTCATTACCGGCTCTTGATTGAGACCACACATGATGGTAATCAATCACTTTGGAGTGCTAATGGCTTTGGGTGCCTGACCCCTAACCCAGGCTTTGATGGCCATCTTGTCGGGGACACTGAGCAGAGCGCTCTGGACAGCATCCCAAGCTCTGTAAAGCAGTCCAAGGAAGGCTGGCCAGATGCACACAGTGACTGGAGCAATGATGTGTGCTCCCAGGAACAAATTGCTGCCACACTCAGCTCCTTCTGCCCCCAGTGATGGAACACCAGCTTGGGTTGTGCCAAGGAGATTTTGATGAGGGGTCCTGTGAAGAAAGAGATAAGAATTGCGTAAAGGAAGGGTGTCAGGGTAAAAGACCAGCTGAATTTCCCTTGGCAGCAGGGTCTGGTGGAGGTGTTGATGAGTTCCTTCAGCTGGCACTTCCCTGGTGTCACCCTGAGGAAGGGTGGGCCATGAATCCATTGGATGCTGGTGTGCATGTCCTGGGGCACCTCGGTGGTGCCAGGGCTGTTTGGTGGGGGATGCTGAGAGGGGCCACAGGTCTGTCCAGGGTTGCTGAAGGGTCAGCCTGGCTGCTTGGCAGTGCCTGGTCACACTGTCTCCATCTTCAGTTGACTTCTAGGAGCATGGCTTAAATTTCCATGTTGTCCTGGCACTGTATGTCATACCTAGTTACAGCAAGACTGAGAAATACCTGTTCCCTCTAGGTTTGATAAATCCTCGTGGCTGGTTTCAATTGGTTGTAATAAAAATCAAATTATTCCATCTGCTTTGTTGTCTCAGGCAATGATCTAAGATTATCTCAGTAAGATAATTTAGATAGCAGCTGATCTGAAGCAGAATAATGCTGGACTCTGAGAAATAGGAAAAAGAACTGTGGAAAAAGATTTGCCATGGAAATCTGTGGAGAAATATTTGCCATGGAAACCCTCTCATTCAGGGAATGAGGTTGTGGTTGTATAGTGGCTCCTCCAGGAGACTCTGGCCTTGGCTCTCAGCTGAGATTTCCTGTTTCCTACTGAACCTTAATCCTGACTTCTGTGTTGGTCAATTCTGCAGTAGCTGAGGGTGAGGTAGATTTCTCCTACTCCCTCCACGCTGGCCCCAAAATATAGAGCCTTTTGTTTTGACTGAAAATTAAAAATTCAAGTGCTTCATTTTTGAATAGTGAGATAAATTAAACGCAACTGGTTCTGGAATGGCTGAAACAAGTCAGGTTCCCAGAGCATTTGTATTCATGGCTGAAAGTATGGTCCTCTGAATGCAGGTCTGCAGTCCATGCTATTGATTCCCTCTCGATCCCAAATCCAGCTGCCCTGTGATTGCCAGGGCCTGGATATGTTGGCTTCCTGATTAAAATGCTGTCAGGAATGGTTATACCGAGTCCAGACTATGAACCACTGTTCTGGAAGGATTAGGAACTAGATTTTGATAGCCTTGCTCATGTTCACTAGTACAAAATAATTTTGGAGGATGGAGGTTGTGACTTATAATGTAGAGAGAGGCAAGAGTGTGATTGATGGAAGAACTGCTCTGTCTGAATATTGGCAATTCTCCCTTTGGTCTCTCCTGTAATATTTTGACATTTTGGCTCGGTTTTAGCCCATCAAGAAATGTCCGAAAGGGGACGCCGAGGTTATGTGTTCAAGGTAAGGATTGTGTTATCCTGATTAGGGCAGAGCAGGAACTGGTGTGTCTGCATATAATTATGGAACACTACAGAGCGTGCAGTGCAGAAAGGGCTATTCCCAAAACAACTCCATTACTTATATCTCATGGATTTTGTGCCTTTGATATTGCTTTGGCTATCTCTTACTATGGGTTTCCTTCAGCAACGGGGTTGGATGCTCAGTTTTGACAAGCGGCCAGACGTTTTCAGTTCGCTCAGAGAGGTCACTGAGAGTTGGGCTGGCTATCTCATTGTAAATCTCATGGCTCTGAATCTTCTCAGGAGATTTCTTATCCTCTGGGTTTTCCCTTGGCTGGTTGGAACTGTTAACAGCTGCCCTTGTTTCACTACTTCTGGAGCTGGACCAGACATAGAAGCAGAGGCGTGTGCACTGCAGAACTGTCACTATGGTGTCTGATCCACAGGGGAGGTTCAGTGAGGAAAGCATTGGAGTTTGCCAGTTTTATCATGTAGTACCAGGCACTTTGCTAGGAGTTGCAAAAGGCGCTTCAAAGTAAAAAATCTTCAACATCTATTAATGACGGTTGATCTATTAATTAACACAGCAAAAGGTTGTTCACAGTCCGCTGGTCAAAGAGAAAAGAGTTAAAATATGTCAGTAAAGCAAAGAAAATACCCCAGACTCAAACCTCAGACCTGCTTGAGAGTCTTGTCCTAAAATAAAATCAGCTGGCAAAAGCCTTTAAATCAAGTGAAGAGGAAATCCAGCAGCTTATGGTTGTGATGTGGAAATATCATTTCCACTCTGCACTGGGGCTTTATCAAGTAGGTATTGTGGATTAATCAACCAGGAATGTAACATGGAATATTTGAAGCACAGAAAGTCAAGGGACAGGCTGGAAGTTGAACTTTATGTGTGGATTTCTCTTTTTTAATTGCAAGGAAGACAAAAGAGGAAAAAGCCTTAAACCAATGAAATTTTCAGCAATATCTTGTTTTACACCCAGAATGAGAAGGGAAGGTGGGAATTAGGGGAGGCTTCACTGCACATGCCTGTTCAAATAACATTGCAAAGATAAGGGACATTTTGATTATATTCTTCTGCTGCCTTGGTCTTCTGTGGAGATTGCACAGTTTTATACTTGCAGAGTTCATTGAAAAGGGAATAATGGAATCAGGCAACAATCTCTTTGTGACTGCCAAAATCTGAAGAATATTCCCAGCCTCTGGCTTCAGTGACAGATTTCAGTGGAAACAGGATTTTTCAGAAAAAAATCAGATTTAGCTATGATAATAGTTTCACAAATATATGCCACTTTTGCAAAATTGTTTATTTAAAAAAATTCATTCCAATCAGGCAGATATTGAAATCTAACAATTCAAGAGGGTTTGTGTTTCAAAACTCCCTCTTTAAAGCACTTCAATATTGAAATGAAGTAATCCCTTCAGATTGAGTTATTGTTTCTTTGGACCCAAATTAAGTCATTACAATGTTCTACTTCATTGGAAGTTTTTGAAAGACACTTGGATAGATCCAAAACATTGCAAAGTCTGCATCAGTTATTACATAGTTCAGCTTCTGATGCTGATCCTGGTCTTGTTCAATTGAGACAAGGTAAATCCTGGATCTGACATAAGGTGATGGAAGTCCCTGAGATTTTTCTGCTGCAACATACAATATTTTGAATAAGTGGCATATCTTTCCTGTTTCTAACAGGCAAAGCCAGAAAGTAGAAAGAGGACACTGGGGATGTCTTTGCCTTATTTTCCAGGATTAAGGAATCTTTCTCTGTCTCCATGGTTCTGCTGTATTTTCTGATGCTCACAAACATTTCCTATTCACAAAGCTCACTGCTCATGATGCCCAAAGTGTCAGGACTGTGTTTGTACCCTCCCTGTGTTTATGTTCTTAGTTGGGGACCAGCCAGCAGAGACTTAAATTTGCAGTTACAATCCTTATGGGAGAGCAAATTGATAATCCCCTTTTGCCTCAGTCCAGTGTCTGCTGTGTGCTTGGAGGGTCTGCTGAGGTCTTCTGGAAGCAGTGAGATTCCTTAGGGAGCAATCACGGATACTTGGAATTTCTGCCTTACTTGTTTTGCCAGTAAATGTCATTAAGGCTTTTTTATTAAACAAGTTTAATTAATTCCCCTGAATTTAATGGCCACATTGCAGTAGTCTGTCACCCATTTACAGCATTAGTTTCTGAATGTACACAGCCCTTTTAAAAGATGAGAGCTGGCTTTGCTACATCAAGTTGTCATTACGTTTAACTAGGTCTTTAATTATAACCAGATGGATGAATTATTTTAATCGCTGCTATATATCTTAACAGTAGTTTGTACATTGACACAAAGTTGAGAACATCAAACAGAAATTAACTGCTAGAGCAGGAAAGCTGCCAACCTCTAAGGGAAGCAGTTGATCAGAACCTGTCATCTTAAAAGGCTCAAAGAATGCAAAACAAACAGTCAGGATTAGTATACTAAATATGGCTTATCAGCCCCACTCTCTTCTCTGATAATCCATCTATATCATTTATTTTAATACTTTGCTGTGCATATCTCAGAGTCTGTAATTAGACAGCTCCAGGTATTTGCTTCTTCCTGCCTTTGAAATAGTTTGCTTTGAGGCTCTTCAGAGAAAACTATACAATTATTACACGACTATTTGATGCTCAGTACAAAAGGATTTCCTCCTAGAACTGTCCCTTTGTGTGTAACAATCAACTGGAGCTCCTACTGGCACCTCCAGGGATTCCTGCCTTACAGAGCAGCCTGATGGAAGCCAAGGAAAGAGCTTCCAGGTTGGGAGTGGGAAAGCTTTTTCATGCCATGTGTATAAAAAAACTTTTTTGCACTGATTCCTGCACTGAGGGCACAGTGCTGAAGCCCGAGCTTCCTTACTGGGAATGCAGGAGAATATCCCTCATCCAGCTGGGAAAAGGCTTAGATATTTTTTCCTGTCATTACACCCTGTTTTCTGCCTCTCAGCCTGATGCTGCTGTCTGCCAGTTGCTAAATCTGGAGTGTGGGTCTGGAAGTCAAGACTGGGAATGGTGTTTGCCTGGATTTGGTACTGGAGCAGACAGCAGGGATGTGCTGTGGTTCATGATCCCATGCACTGATGCCAGTTCCTGGGACAGAGCTCTCTGATGCTGCATTTCTGCACCTCCCCTCTTACTGTTGGGAAGGAATTAGGAAGGGGCTTCAGGAAGTCTCCATACTGTCACTTTGTGAATAAACCATCCAAAGAGAGTAGAATTGAACTGACACCAAGTGATTTTGTTAGAAACACCCAGGGTGATTTTTGTCTGTTTGATGTCTGATTATACAGCAATTACTTTCTAGTTATGGTGTTGATTTGAATGAGATTATTGTGCTCTTGATCAAATGTGAGTGCTGTAATAAAACCCACTGCATTTGTTTGTTTTCTTGCCAAGTAATGATGATGTATGAAGTAGGATTATATTGTCTTTTAAGAATGTTTTGTATTTATCAGTAATGGGCTAACTATGGCCTTTATTGTTTAAAACAGTGTGCAGGTAGCTGAGAAAAACAGTGAAGTAAAAATATTTCAGTTTCATTTTCTCTTGACTTTGAATTATCTTACTCTGATAAATAAAGCAATAATTTATACTTTGTCAAGCAATATTTTATCTGTAAAAAAGCCCTCAACTGCAATATGCTTTTCATTCAGTTGGAATCTTTCTCTCCAGCCAGAGCCAAAACAACTCTTGCTGCAGGGTCCCACAAATATTTTTCCTCTATAAACTTAGGAAGATCAGAAGTCGTTTGTACTTAGGAACTTCTTTACCTGTCTGGTAACAGACTTGCTCTATGACACTGGGTGAACCTGTGACAGTCAGTTCCATAGTGAATTCCAGGGACTATAAACACATTTGGGATCTGCTGGTCAGGTCAGTGCCTGACTTCCCTGAGTGGATAAGCTTGTGAGGTGACCAGGCAGTGTAAGTTTTGCAGACAGAAATCATAATTATATCTAAGATAGGCAAAATGCTCTTTTAACTTCACTTCCCTGTTGTTTCCAAACTTTCCCAATGGCAGGGATGGCTGCAGTAGGTGTTTGGAAGTTACTGAGGGTGATGCTCATTGTGCAAGTTGCTGTGACAAACGTGGTAGAGTTGGCCTGGCCACAGCAGCAGCACATCGTGGGGCATGCTGAGAGGAGGGCTGGAACACCCAGGCAGAATGACCAGCATGAACACAGCAAATGTCATGTAGTTATCTAAAAATTCATCTCTCTAATGGATAGGTTAAAAAAGCCCAGAGCTGAACATGCAGGTACTTGCATCTTTGACAAGTAACTCTTGAAAACCGAGAGCGGTTCGCCACCCGAACGCTTGTCTTTCCAAAGGTATTGCAAATGTTTTCTTTCACTCAGTTCTCCTTTTTCTGTTTGGCAGTCAGTCCACATTTGAAAGCAGAACAGGCTCAGAATTGCTTGTTTAATACCCGAACACTGAAGTAAATTTAATCTAGCAAGTGAGTATCAGGAAAGGAAAGGAGACATTAATGAGCTTTTACCTTCTGTCTCCCAAAAACCAGCAGGAGAGATGAGCAGAAATTGGAATTTTCACTCAGAGCTGCATCTCAGTATTTACTTTGACATTTACTTTCACAGAATCAAAGACTAATGCCAGCTGGGAACAGCTTCTGCATCCCACCAGGTCCACCCCTGTACTCAGGAGGGCAAACTTTCACCATTAGGTTTTTTTAGTTCCTAGTCAGAGTAGAGAGTCAAAGTTCATATACCTTTAAATCTGATGGTTTATGTTTCTAAAAGGAAAGGGAATAAAAAGGTCAGACAAAAACCCCTTTGATCCAGGAATGATGAAATATTCTTGATCAAAGTAGAATATTGTTGACATTCTTAAATTGAGACACTTCATTAGAATCTGTTTGACAATAAAATGCATCTGCCTGCAGTCCCCTGGCCTCTTATCAGAGCTGTAGTGCCAGCTGCTGATGCTTAGTTTTTCCCATTGTGCCACACTTCCCAAGGTGTGCTTCTGAAGGTGTTCCTTCCCCTCTCATGACTTGCAATCATAGCTATGCTATTTTTCCAAAATTAAATGTCTGCACTTGCCAGTCTCTAGTGCTACTTTGATCTTTCATGACTCTTCTGAATTTGCACAGGAGCTCCACAGCCTCCTTCCTGTGTGTGTTCTGGCAATTCTGAGGAATCGAGGAGATTTGCCTAAAGACATCATTATTGTTTTAGATGAATGTTTCTGTTCAAAGCCAGAGACTTCATAATCCATCCCTACACCTTCTGTCAGATAATTGTGATGGAGGGGAAGAGAGCTGAGGAGGGAGCCCTTTATCTCCATGACAAGGTGGATGTTTAAGTGCTCTTTACCTACATGCATCTCCAACAGCTGGGAGTGCCTGGCTTAGACAGATTGTGCCGGGGAGAAATAGGGAAATGCATCAGGTGCAGGGATTTTCCTGATCAGACTTAGAAGCTACTTTCATTAGTGATGGCATTGATGCACTGTTAGAGAAAAGCAGCTTTGAAATTCCCAGTTTTCACAGGCATTTACCCTTGTGATGAAGTGTTTGTGGAATCACTCACAGGGAAAAAGGAAAGCCCTGTCCTTTGAGCTGTGCTTATGGATGACTGCCAGTGTATTGTAGTAGCCCAAAGGGCAGGCTCTGTGTTCTGTCACCTCCAGGGTAGCCTGAGCATTTACACCTCCAGGCCTCAGTGTGCCTGCTGGATGATGATGATGGTTTCCTTATGCCTTTGGTCCTGTTCCCCATTTAGCCATTCCTGGAACTGGCTGGATTTGCACACTCCCAAGATCCATTAAGGCAGTGGGACAAAGGAGCTCCTGCGAGCTGGGCCAAAAAAAGAAAGTAAAATAAAACCTCCATTCATGGGATGAAGGATGATGAAAGGCAGAGAGGAAAGATGACACAAAGCTGACAGCTGTGGCACACGTCTCCTCTCTTAGCCAGGAAAGCTGACAAGTAGATTGCTCAGGACAGGCACTTACAGGTTACCCTGTCAGCTACTTGAATGCCTTGTCTTTTATCTGCCACCTTCCTAGGAAAGAACAGAGAGAGCCTGTGCCCATCTGATGAGCTGGTTCATACTGGCACATCATCAGCTTTAGGAACACATGAACACAGTATAGTCCCAAAGCTCCACTTGGGTTACTGAAATCTTTCCCCTCTCTTTTTTTGTGTATGTGCCTGCGTGGAGACACGTACCTGCCCAAGCAGCTGAGTGCCCTTGAAAAGTGCTATTCATAGAAGTAAAATTCTCCCTCCTGTCAGAATCAGTCTATTTTTTTTTGTCTCATAAAGCCTCACTCCATCAGTCACTGCACAACAGTGTGACTTGATTTGTGCAGAGTAACTCCTGCAATGCCTGGAGCTTCTTCTGTCTGATGTGGTTTCAGTCCTTTTGCCTTGTTTCTGTCTCCAGTGAAGACAAGAACAATGAGGACTCTGACTATTTTTTCCTAAAATTTGCTGAGTTTTATGTAAAAGAAAGGATTTTTGTGTCTAATCTGAGAATAAGAGAGAAAGACATGAACCTTCCTTCTGCCTGTACCTGGTGCAGCAGTGTGAGGTCAGGGAAGCGAGTGACCTCATCAAATGCATCCTAGTGAAAACCATCAGTGCAGCTGAGAAGAACTTGCCCAAATACCATGAATCCCAGCATTTTCTAACTGCAATTGGTGATGTTGCCATCCCTCACATTGACTTAAGAGGGGGTATATCCTGGGTGTAACTTAAACACCCTAAAATTTAATTTCAACCTATAATTGTTTTTTGTAACTCAGCCACATTAAAATTACCCGAGGAAGAGCGTCACTTTCTTTGCACAATTTGGAGTTATTTCTGACCATGACCATGCTGGAGTTATTTGACCTGGCAGCCCATCCTCTATCCTTATTTAGAGAAATTACTTGTTGCTACCTCTGAAAAATTCAGCCAGAGGCCAACATAAAACTTGGAAATTATCAGCCTTAACAGCTGCAGCTGTTTCAGCCATACCCTAAGCAAGGATGTGCCAGGTAATGTTACTTATTTTTACCTTTCAAGTTAAAGACTTGCTCTACTTCCTTTTAATGTCTGCAGTAAAGATCTCACTGCTTGTCATGCCAGCAAGTAGAGTTTTAAGTCTCTGTTGAAGAAAGAGAACTTCAGTACAATTTATTTTGAGTACAGGCAAGATTTGGTGATGTATGAGCCCCAAGTGTGTTGCCTGAGCGCAATCTAGCAAGGCAGACAGTGACTGCCACTGTAGGTAGCATGTCAAAGTGCTGCCTAGAACTAAATCAGGATGTTTATCTGAATGATAGAACTAAGATAGGCCTCTGTTGACTCTCAGAATTCTAAGAAGTGAACAAAAATTAATGCCAAGCAGTGAGTCTTTCAGCGAGTGTAGTAAAGTCCCTCACACATCATCCTCTCCTTTTCTTCTCCAGAACTGCGGAGTCTGTGTTTATAGAAGGCTAAACACGCTGTGTGGTACAAGAGCTTAAAGATTAATTAGTAAACAATTATGATACACTTTGAAGAGAAGGGTTGACTGTGATTATGATAGAGATACATTTGTGGGCCATGGGCCATGGAGAGTATTGTCAGTAATTAAAGATATGTTCAGTAACTCTTAATTAGCTTGGATAAATGTATATATCTGCGGTGTCATCAAGCAATTTTCTTGAGCACACAGGTTTTGTTGTTATAGATTAAGATGATTTCATACAATGGGTTTTGTGGTTCATGAAATGAAATGAATTTAGCTGCCTACAGTCCTCAGTTGCTATAAGTCAGTGTCACTGCAGGCCCAGGGAGCTGTGCTGATTCACACCAGGGAAAGCTGCCTTCACTGGGGTTCCCTGAATCTTGTGAGCTTTTACTGTCAGCGGTGGAGTGTGGTCAGGCCAAGCCCGTGTCCCTTTCCCAGGAAGGAAAAGACACTTATTTCTCTGGGGTCTCAGTCCTATGTGCCTTCCAGCTGCCATTCACACTGATGACAAATAACATTTCCTCATTCAAATATTCCAATGCCAAACAGATAGTCTATGCCTCAGGAAATCCTGGTTCCAACTCCCTCCCTTTTATTGCCCTGCTTGAGCAACTCATTCACAGCCCAAGAAAACTGATTTGTACTTGGAATGCTTAAGTTGGTTAGGAGTGCTGATAAATAGTGACACCAAAGCTGTGCTCCTTGAAGAAAACAACAGAATAAACCAGAGAAAGGGGAGTTTTATCAGAAACTCAAGGCTCCTGCTGGCAGGACTACACCTTTGAGAAGCCTGGCTTTGCTGGCTGAGCTCTGTGCAGTGGGTGCAACTGGTTTAAGAAGAGAAAAGCAAGACCTGTTTGTTAAAGCATTTGGAGGAAAAATGTGAATCCCTGCCAAGGGGTAAGAATTTGGATGACCTTGGCTGCAGTGAGAATATATTGTTCCCATTCAACAGAGAACAGAAACAAGGAGCTCTGCTCACTCCAATGTCAGAAAAAAAAGTTTGTGTTCAGTACATTAGAGAAATGTCCAGAAATAGTTCACCTTAGTGAAAATATTACTTCTGGAATAGTACCATGGTCAGCAAGACCCTGACTTATCAATTCTGTTAATGTTCACATAAATTCAAGCGGTCAAACACCAATTTGTCCAGCTGAGATATTATGAAATCTATGTCTCCCTTCTCTGCATTTCTTTCCTTTTTGCACACTTCCATCCTCTTTCCATTGCAATTTAGAGGTTCAGCCTATGGCAAGGCAGGATTGCAAGGCTTTAAGTTTTCCAGGCCTTAAATGAAGTAGAGAAGGGAGATTCCGCAACATCTTAAAATAATTCACCCTTCCCAAAGTGTCCTTCCAGTGTAGCCATGTTTGTGAACAAGGTATCACTGTCTTACACAGAACTGTTGGATAAGCACTGCTGTAGTGACTGTTCTGGTGAGGGTTCAGCACATGGGTTATTCTCTCCCCAAGAGTTTGGTTCTGTGAGGGGCTGAACACCTTGTCTCTGAATTAGCAGAGCAAGGTAACACTGGTTTAAAATGTGGCCTATGCTGTGTATAACCTTGTACATAAAATCTTCACAGGCTCAAAGAAAGTGAATTTGGTCAGAACAGATGGGGGGGAAACAGAGTTAGGGCAAGTTGGTGCTGTTTCCAGAGTTCTGGTTTCTACCTCTGTGAAGCACATGTCCAGTCCAGCAACGTTTCCTACACCCAGCTCACTCCTTGTGCCTGACAAATGCCTCCTATGCTACCCAGGGGAGAGTGGCAAATGTGTCCCCTGTGCCTGTTTAAGCACGGTGGCACTGGTGCAGATCTGTGACCTTGTCCCCTTGGCCTCAGTGCCAGCTCCACTGCAGAGGAGTCTTCAGCTCCCCATTTGCAGAGAATGAACAGGGACTTTCCTGCAGGACGGGGACTGCCATGGCTAAAAATCCCTGTGAAGACATAAAGCACAAAGGAATCAGGTCTGTCCCTTTCTTAAAAGTTCAAGAACTTTTTTGTCATTTATGGATGAGACAATAAACAAATCACACTTTCCTTTGTTTCCCTGTCTCTGTTTCTTGCTGCTTTAGAACAATAACTCATATATCTCAAAGACTGATAAGGAATGAGAACCCAGGGGTACTGGTGACATTTCACAGGATGAAGTTAAGAGATAGCTGACCTAATGTGACAAGTGTCTTTTTTCAAGTCTTGGCTAATAGCAGTAACCACTTAGACTCCTTAGGTGTGTGTCAAATGCCAAGGGCAGTCAACTGAATCATGTCAAAAGGCTGCCTCTTGTGAGTGAATGGTCTCATATCAGCACAAAGCCCTGTAAATTCACCAGGTGGACTTTAATCATTTCGCTTTCAATGGATTTGGTTAGCAAGAAGTGTTTGAGAGGCTAATATTTCACTTTCTGTGGCTGGGAGTATTTCAGTTCTGCTCAGTGATGCTGACTGTCCCTGTAGCTGTACAGCTTGGGTTGGTGTTCCCTTGTTTGGCCTTGGAGGACTTGACCTGATAACAAAGCTGGGGAATCTCCTGTTGGTTTTCACAGGGCTTTAATAATTCTTGACCAACACTGAATTTTGAAGCACTTTGTAGTTGAAATTCTGTTTAGAAGAGTCTGTGAGAAGTAACCTCAAGGCAGACCAGCCAAGTTAGTGCCTGGTTATGATGCTCCAATATTGTATGGTCATTCTTTTATTTACTCTGCTCACATTCAATTAGGCAATCCTAGGTCAGGCTTCCATTTTTTTTGGTGCTTTACAAGCACATTACCAGGTGAGTCCAAAGAAATTCTAGTCCATTTGTGTTAATAGTAAGTACATATGAGAGGTGTTATTTTACAAAGAAATAAACTAACATAAAAAAATTGAAAAGTGAAGTTTCAGTTTGCTGTGCAGGATTATGCTTAAAAATGAATACAGGAAACAGCAGTGAAAAGCTGCAAATATCTTTAAAAATTCTACAATCTAAAGATTAATTTGTCTCATCTACTAATATAACTTACAGAAAATAATTTCTTTACTGTTTTTCCCATCTCCTCTCCCAGTCCCAGTCTTTTACCTACTGCCCTCCAGTCCTTGCAGCTTCCCTGGAAGAGGAATGATGCTGTCTAATTTAGATAATGTCTAAAGCAGGAAAACCCTGAGTTGTTTTTGGCTGCTTCCCAGAAGAGAGAACAAGTCACCAGCTGTGGCAAGAAAAGGCAGTGTGAGTCCCTCTGTCTGAACACAGGTGCACCTCCTTTTGTCCCAGAGGCTTTCTCCAAGAGTGGCACACTCTGTGTCTGTGCTTCTCCCACAGCCGGTACTGCATCCCCGGCCTCCAGGCAGCCCCGAGCTGGGAGCAGCTGCTCTCCTTGTTCAGCTGTGCTGCAGCAGAAATTGCTGCTCCCGGCTTTGGATCCTGCCTCTCTGCTGATCCCACTGCAGAGGGGGACAGTGGCTCATGTGAGCAGTGCCAAATCTGGCTCAATCCACATGAGCCAGTTCAGTCTGGTTTTGTTAATCTGGTTCATTTTGAGTGTAATGATTAGGAATTGCTCCTGTGGGCTGTGCCCTTTGGGGAGATGCTGGTGGACACTGAAGAGACAATCCCCATCCCCTGCTGTTCTCCAAACCCACACCTCTTCACTCTACAGCTCCCTCCTACAGCTTGGGGCCACAAACATGAACAGCATCAAGTGTTCCATAGTCACTGTAGCAGAAGGGAGCTTGAAGGGAGGCATTTGAAAACTGATAGTGGAATGGATTTCTCATGTTTACAGTGAGTCCCACCCATACTTGAGGAGCACTTTGCAAGAAGGCCTGAAAGGGCTCATTTGGAGCAGTCACAAGTGGGCATGGGGCTGTTCCCACTGGCCAGAGGAAGCTGGAATTTGGATGCCAGTCTGGCAGATGGCAGTGCAGGGAGGAACAGGCCAAGAGGAGCCTGGAAATGGAGAGAGTCTCATGCAGTGTAAGGGGATGAGTCAAGAGTTTGTCGATGATAAGTTTCCTTATTGTTTGCTGATCTTCATGCAAATATTTGGAATTTTGGGCATTCATGAGCCAAATTGTGGTCAATGCAGCCTTTTTAAATGATCATCACTTTTAGTCTACTCATTTTCTTTTCTTCCTTCTTTCTTTTTTCTTTTTCTCAAAGATTCATCATTAGAAAAACTTAACAACATGGACAGGAAAAAATCCCAATCCCTTCCTTTGACAAATTGGAAATCTCCAAAGACTTATAAGCCAGTATGAAAGATTGACTTAATGGAGCAGTATATTTTTGATACAGCAAGGAGCCTCCCAATCCTCTGATTAGACTGATATAGATTTTCTAGAGATTAGCAAAATCTGAAATGCATTAAAAAAAATCCAGTGTGACAAAACAGTTTTGACAGCAGAAATGAAACCTAAAGCAATGTAAAATGTAATTACTGCAGCTACCCCTGTGACCCGTCAGTGTACACTGCCTTGCTCTGCCCTCAGGAGAGCTGGGCTTATTTTCCACCTATTTATTTTTCTGCGTGTTTGGCAAGGATATTTTTAGTTTAATCATTTGCTTTTCTTTGGTGCCCCATTTCTGGTTCCTCTGTGTTCTAAGGTGGGTTTTGGCAAAAAGATTAAAAAAATAAATAAATAAGGGATTGGAAGGTTATGAGGAGGGTACAGGAAGTTCAAAGACAAACCGGAATTAATCCCTTACTGCCTTTCCATGTGCTTTGGTGGTAGGGCTGTGTGAGTGCTTTATTTAACTTGCAGAGGTCCAGGAGAAGTGCTGGGGTTTATTTACATTCCAGTGGAATGGAGGGGCCCTGCTGGCATTAGCAATTCACAGTGCTGGGCCGTGTCATCTGTGCAGTGACAGCTCCTGCTTTGGAGAAACCAAGTGACCATGAGACAGGAGAGGAGTAAAAAGGCTTGGAAGTCCCACAGACACACAGAAAGTGGAGGAGTGTTGGCCTGTGCTTTACCCTCTGAGCAGCGCTGCTTCCCAACATGAAGGTCCTGGCATCAGCCACCCAGCATTGCGAATGCAACTCTACCTGCCAGAGCTTTCTTCTGAAAAGCTTCCTCTTCACTGATTTGTTTTTTTGTTGAAGGTAACATGGTGGATCTACTGAATATTGTACTTTATCTGTCATATCTATACCTGGTTTTGAACTGGCAGCCTTGGGGAATCAGTTTTTGGTCCTTGTTTTCCTAGCCATTGCCACAGCAGGGAATGAGAATGAAACCAGTCAGCAGACAGCTCCAGATGCAAAAAAAAACCAAACAAAAAACCTTTAAAAATAACTGCAGGGGCAGTCATTGGTGTTTGGGGGAGGGATCATGGTTGGAAATGTTACCTGGCTCTTGGACAGCCTATCTGGATACCTATCTGAGGTATCTGTGTGGCTTCCATTGCCATGGGATGTGAGGCAGCCTGTGCTCACAGTGTGCTTGTCCCATGGCTCCTGCTCGCCGGGCTGCTGCTCCTCTCGCAGGCTTCACTGTCAAACCTCCAGGAAGCCTCCAGTTGCTCTTGTGATTTTATCTGGAATCCAAAGCACAGTTTCCCCACATGTTCCTGACCTCTGGAAAGCTGGCAGCCCTCCAGTTTTCCTGGGCCTTGCTGCCATTTCCATCCCCACGTCAGCAGAAATTTTAATTAAAGCTGCTGTTCCCCGTGGCTTGGTAGTGGCACAGGCAGAATTTGGTGCTGGTAACGTACCCTGTGATATTTTTAATGAGTTGCTTCTTCTGTCTTTTGCTAACTTATAACTCCCGATGGAAATTTTTCAGGAAAGGGCACTCTCTGTGTGGGTCCATGGCTTGGACAATGGGTTTCCTGTACAGATGGCAGTAGGTTTATGGTCATTTCTGTAAATGTATGATTATAACAATCACATCAGGAATTTAATTGATAGCCCAACAATAACAGACCCCACAGTAACTGGAAACACAAGCTGTGTTTTACATTTATATCTTTTCATACAGTCAGATGGTTTTATTGCCCTGGAATTTAATGCATTTTAGATTTGCTAATCTCTCAAAAATCTATACATCAGTTTAGTCAAAGGATTAAGGTTTCTTTAGTAAATCAAAAATATACTGCTCAATTAAGTCAATCTTTCACATCAGCTTACAAGCCTTTGGAGATTTTTAACCTTTTTCAAGTAGGATTTACGTTTTTACAACAATGCCAGAAAACAGAAAGAAATACCAAATAAATAGGCATTACAATTAAGTAAGGCCTGTGGAAAGAGGCATTTTTTTTTCATCAAAATATCTAATATTGAAAATGTTGATGTTACAGGTGAGGCACAATGAATTCATAGGGACTCGATAGTTTTATCCTTAAAGTTTTAATAAATAGATTCAGGTCAGTGAGATCTGAGACCAAATTAACTCCAAACTTGATATATTTCTGCAGAAGTTTTCATTGTTCATGATGTTATGTCTGATACACTATGAATCATCAGAAATGGTGTCAAGAGGGGAGAAAAAAAACCCTCACAACTTTTGAAACATGCAGAAATCTTCGGCTTCAGGGCACAAACTCAGTGTCTGCGGAACAGGAACTGGGCAGAAATTTTCTGTCATTGGTAGTGTTGGTGACCTGTAATTCCCCCAGTGGTCATGTGAGGATCCACAGGAGCTCATGGTTGTCAGTATATTTATTTCCCCAAACCTTTCAGCTGTAGGGCAAGTTTACTTTATTGACTTCACAGGCAGAGAGCTGAAGCACAGAGTCCCATACGTTTGTGGGCACTCACACACTCAAAGCTATTGGGCAGAAGTCAGACGGAACATGCTAAAGGGGAGAACTGAACAGAGATTTTCCAAGGCCCCACATAGCACCCACTGCACCTTTTCTCTGGTTATAGGCTGCTCCTAAATGCACAGAGGTGCTGAAGCCAGTGGGGCTAATTCCATAGTCCCTCAGTGCAGTGGCTGCTGTGCTCCTTGAACAAGGCCCTCCTTCGCTGTGCCAGTACACACCTGCATTGGTTTGTTGTGGTTGTGCTGCAGAACAGATATTACCTGTTAGAAACTTCTGCAAACTTCTGCAAGCTGCCTTTGAGCTAAGTGATTTATTTCAGAGAGGCCTGGGAAGGAGAAGAAAGAGCTAAGCCCAGGGTCCCTTATTTGTGCTGTGTGCCAGTGCAGCCCTGAGCTTGCTGGGCATGAGATGCAGCTAAGTTTGGCTGCAGTGCAAAATTAATTTGCTGTGCAGCCCCTGTGTAAAAATTATTATATGAGTTATAATAGCAAAGGCAGTTGTTAAGGCTGAGTTCTAATCCCCACTCTTGGCTAATAACTTTTTGCTAATAACTTTCTCAAATTCTTTTTGCTCAGAAATTTTCCGTGCTTGGTGTTTCCCCTAAGGTGAAGTTTTTGGAAACTCTGAGAGGATTTTGAGTTATGACAGCGTGAATAAAATACATTTTTCCTCCTCATGTTTTAATGAAACTTTTGCATTCTGAAAAGCCTCCGAAGCAAAAAGCTTCAGATTTGTTTTGTAGCCCTGAGTGAGGAAAGAAAGCAGCATAATTGATGTCTGCAGAATATCCTGGGTCACAGAACTGCAAGACTTGTGCTGACTGTGTGTGGTCACAGCAAATTTAAAAATGAAGGATGACATTCTCAGAAGTATCTAATGGTTTAGGCCCATTTCAAAAGCAACATTGACATTTAGGAGATTAAATGTCATAGAATCTCATAGGATCGAGACACCTGACTGCCTCTTGAAAGTAAAAACCTGTTTCAATAGAGCTGGGCAAGGAGTGTTTCTCTTTTCATGAAGCCTGGAATTATTTTGATCCCCAGGTTGGACCAGGAACCTACCAACACTACATGAGTTCCCATGATGTGCCACACAGCTGAGCCACAGAGGAGCCTGTGGGGTGACCCTGGGAATGTGTAATGAGGGATCTCCCCTCTCTAAGGATGGGAATCCTCAGCTACGACTCCGGGGGGGTCTGTGTGCTTTGGGGACCGTAGGGTTGAGGAGACTTGGTTTGAAATATTCTGTATCCTTACAAAAAACTGAGCCACACTGGTCCAATCTACATCTCTCAGTCAAAGGTTTGACCACTAATCTTAAATGAGACAAGTGAATAAAACAAAACCAATTTTAAGCAAACCTTTACATAGAAAAGTGTTGCATTCTATCTCTGACTTTTTGTGCACTGATCAACATGGTTTGGTTTTCATTTCAGTGACATCTCAAAGAGCTTCAGCTTAGGTATGTAAAACACATAAATGTGGCACTCAGGGCCTTGGTTTAATGGTGAACTTGGCAGTGCTGGGTTTATGGTTGGACTTGATCTTAAAGGTCTTTTCCAACCTGAAGGATTTTATGGTTCTTTAAACTCAACTTCAACTTGTCTATTAAAGCTCTAAGATGCTTTCAACAAAAGAAGCACAAAAAGTGATGCTTCAGTGCCTCCCATGGCTTTTCCATTGCTGTTGGCCAGATCTGAAAAGTCTTTTCCATGCTGCAGGAACAGATTTGTGGCTAAGTAAATTTACTTGCCTGCATCTTCTGTTTTCTTTCACTATCATGTTGTCTCTTTGTGTAAGTGCTTTTCTAGTAAAGGTCTGCTGGCTGAAGTTCTTAGAGGAGCTCAATTTCCACCAAGGAACTTGGCTCTCAAATGCAAGATCCATTGGTCTGTTAATAATGCCTGCTGGAGTTAAAAAAATCTTCATTTACTGGTGCCTCCATCAGAGCTGCATTGGGTGTTGGTTCCTAAAACACCGTACCTTTACAATGAATGAAACAAATCATTGAGATGTTGCAGCTCTTAGAAATCCCTCTGTGCTTTAAAGAATTGAAAAATCAGTGCTGGGATAATGTGAAAGCTGAGGAGTCCAAAGTTCAGAGTGGGGATGTCTGAAATACATGGTTTGTGTCACTGACTGAGCCTGTGCACATGTACAGAGTGACACCAGAAGCCATTTTCCAGTTCAACTTTTCTTGTTCAATATAATATGTAATTGTTTATTTAATCTATGCTTTGCAGTATACAGGACCTATAATGGGGCTGAATTAAAACTGTGGCTGGAAAGGTCATTTTTGGAATTTTTTTATCACTTCTGGCCCTTTTGTTTTTGCTTTAACTTGGATTTAGTGACAACTTTTACATTTTCATAGTCTACAGAGGAATGGAGTGGCTGGAATGTGTGCTGGAGTGCCCACCCTGGGACCAGCAGGAAGTGATTCTCCTCTTGAATCCCTCAAAACTCTCACTCCCAACTGAATTAGCTGGATGAGCCTTTAACTGTATCCGAGTTGTTTGCTTTCTCTCTCATTTGGACTGGTTTTTTTTAACCAATGCCATTATTGTTTCCTTCTCAGCAGATCTGTTCCTGTAAAATTTGAATACAGAGCACCTTCCTTTCCTTGTATTTCTATCCTACATTTCTGTATGTCCTGTTTGGACTTGGAAATCCAGGGAGTTTTAAATTTTCTTAGGCCAATTTCCCCCAATAGCTTTGCAATGAATCTGGTCTGCATCATAAGTGCCATGTGCTAAGCAGCTAAATTACATTAGGAATTGGGGGAGTAATTATCAGCCTCGGATTATGGCATTATTAACACCTTAATACTGATAACTCTCAGCAGTTCACAAGACCTTCAAATGTTTTCTTTTTAATACTGTCACAGATTTCTCAGCAAATGCTGGAGATAACTTGACAGCCCCATAGAGTTTGATGTATGTGTCTGGAGAGGGGGAAGAAAAAGGAAAATTGAGACCCTCCAGTCAAACCAATGTCTTTAATGGCTTCCCTAGATTAAAATAATCCCTATGGGAAATCCACTATGACAACAGTTCTTATACAGATTTTCTGATTTTCCAGTCACTGCTTCTGTGCCACAACCATTCTTTGAAACTGTTTATATTAGTGAAAGGCCACATTCTCAGAGCCTTTTTTTCCCTCCTTTTTAAAAAATGTGTTTTAACTCCATTAAGAAGAGTTTGAAGTCCTCACTTTCTTCCTTGGGCATTAATGTGCCTATTAGTCCTGCATCTTCTGGATGTTTGACAACGTGAAGAAATGTAGAGATCAGTTCTGACTCTTGTATTAAAGGTCATCCAAGTGTTTGCACTTCAGTACAGTATTTATAACATGGGTGAGTTCAGCCCCTGGGGGGATTGAAGAATTATGCTGCAATACAGAAGACCAGGCAGTGACAGTGCTAAAACACGTTGCTGGTGTTAATTTAAAATCAGAAAACAGATTTGCAGTCCCAGAGTCAGGCATGCTTATTCCTATTTAGATGTAGCTGCAGTACAAATCTAGCCTTGAACAGACTCTTTTCAAAAACAAGACCTGAGGCCAGAGTCTTAACATGGGGAACTTTTTTAAGAGCCCAAGTTCATTCAGCACTTTCATGTTGGAGGAAAAAGTTATAACTTTTGATAATGACAGGAATTAAAACTACTGAGGAAATTTCAATCTGCTGGGTGGGAGACATGAGAGAGCACAAAGGACTGGAGTGTTTCTGTGGGTGTCCACTGAGAACCAAGACCACCTGTTCGTAGCAGTGTTGTACTTAACCTTTGTACCTCTGCTTCAGGTTCTGTGCTCAGCCAGAGAGCTGTGAACATGAAGGAGGTCAGACTGTGTTTTTGTGTCCCTGCCACTAAAATTCTGTCGGAACACATTGCTGTGGGCACAGGTCAGACTGTCAAATTAAAAATGCTTAGACTTTTCCTGCTCACCACCAGTTCTGTCAGGCTTTTGACTGCTAGGCAGATGTTTAAGAAGCAGCTTCTCCTGATCCCAGTTCCATTTGGTGGTGGCAGGAATCTGGCTGATCCCTTTGTGTTCCAGCCTTAAGTGTCTGTGCAATGAGGAGCTCTGCAGCACTCTGCAGTATTTCTGGAAGTCCATTGTTATTGCAGCACCCTCCACTGGTTCCTCTGCCTACTTTGCCTCTCCGAAGGATTAATCCTTGTGTATGTCATGAAAAAAGCAGCCATTTATTCCCAGTTTAGAGGGGCGGCTCAGGCATCATGCAAATATCAGTGTTATATTGAGATTAGCTAGAAAAATGCAATAAAACCTATTTTGCTGAAAGTAGTAATGACTCAAGACTGAAATTAGTGATCAAAGGCTGCATGGTGTGAGATATTTTAGATATTTAGAAAAAAAGTTAGTTCAGTCTGAAGGAAGAGAGAGGTAGTGGTGAATGGTGCAGTGGATGATGGCAGAATAGAATCATAGAATGGTTTGGTTTGGAAAGGGACCTCTAAGATCATCTTGTTCCAAGCCCTTGCCATGAGCCGTATTACCTTCCATTATCCCAGCTTGCTCCAAGCCCCATCCAAGCTGGTCTTGAACACTTCCAGGGATGGGGAACACACAACTTGTCTGGACAACCTGAAATTCAAGTGCCTCTTAGTCCGGTGTCACTCCTGTAGCCAAATGCCTCTCTGGGTTAGCAATTTCTTTTGTTGTGGTGATGGATAAGTGAAATCAAACCATCTTCAAGGGGTTTGAAACTGCACAGCTGCAGTTTGCTGTGAAGCTTTGGAAGGAGAAAGTCAAAGTTAGCACAGTTTCAATCAGGGTCAGCCCTGGGTGTGGTGACCTTTCTGCTCTGACCACCACCCAGCTGAGAGTTCAACTGCATTGACGGAATCTCAGAGGTGTTTACACGAGAGGCTATAAAAACAGTGTTGCTCCAGTGAATTTTCACACTTCCATTTGTTTTAAGAGTTAGGAAAAAAATAAATCAACATTTCATAAATTCTTTTTCTCACAGACAGGTCTACCTGAATGAAACAAGCAGTCCCACAACTTTATTTTAAGCTGCTTTTCCTGTTTCCTACACATTGCAGTCAGCAACCTTTGCCCAGGGCAGGATGACCATTGATTAATATGGAATACCCAAGTCCGGCCTGTAGTGGTAGGGATGCTCCAGCAAATAGGATGTTTGTTCCACTTGCAGGCCAAGGAAAAAGGAATTTCTGGAATGATCTGGATAAAGAATAACTGTTTCTTTTGGCAGTCTCGCTTGGACAGTCCTTGAGCTGTTGTGTGGTGGTTCTATTTACACCAGGAAAATCCAAGCAAACAGGCTGCCCTGGGCTATAAGGATGGCTTACGTTTCCAACATATTTTTCCTGCATATCAAAAGTTTGGATCTTTGCCGTGTAGTCATTTTACAGAGCTGTGAGTGGAAAGCACTTCAGTTGTGGTCAGTCTGTTTTCTAAGCTCTCCAACTCCTGCTTTTCCAGGAATGGTCAGTACAACCTCCTATCAAAGAAATACCTCTAAATTTGTCCTTTCTTGGTTTAATTCTCTACATACAGCTGCCCCTCCTGGGCTGTTTTTAATGCTTGCAACACTATTGTGTTCATTTAATCCTTGCCCCATGTACAAATAACCAGCAAGGACAAGGCTCTATACCATGATGGAGCTTTGGGAAATGTGGGAGAAAACACGTTAATTGTTTTTTGATTGTTGGAGTATGTCAACAGTCCCTCTGTGGTATAATATAGGGGGATAATGTATTTCCAGGAATCATCTCCAAGCTTTATTTACCAGGGAAATAGGAAAGGAGTTGTTCATGTTTCCCATAAACAGCTTTCCGGTGCGCCAGATGGATGTTTGCTCATTCTGTTTGCATCATGGGGAAAACAAAAATGAAAGTCTGAGATGTAAATCCATAGATTTACATCGCTCTTGCTCCGTTCAGGCCTGGGCAGCTGGATGGGAGAGCACAGAGCAATACTTTGGACCTGTGCCTGGTTCTTCCCAGCTCTGCTGTCCAGCCAGGGATGACCTTGGCTAAGCTGTGCCTCCATTTCCACGTGTGTGAAAAGTCAGTCTGTCATGATCCTGTTGGTTTTTCGTTTCTTCTTTTCAAAGTATTTTGACCCCTGCTGCTGAAAAGAGCTAGACACTCCTCTCCATGATTTACCCAGGTGCATGGGATAAAAGGAGGCTGCCTGGGAGGAACAGGCTCACTGCTTTGGAGAGCACGGTGTTGCTGGAGGTGCATGACTTTCTGAAGTGTTTACATCCTGGGCTTCTAAAGTAATATCTGTAGGCCATCACTTTGGGTTGAAAATTGATTTTATTAGGTGAAAATGAAAATGAACTGAAGAAATTAACTGCAAGTCACATTGCTGGGCTTACAAAACACGTTACCCAGCCTGATGTGCCTGGATGCAATGAATACACTGAGACCACCTACTTTGAACACTCCTCTGATTTTCCAGTTTCTTTAAAGTCTAATAATACTGGCGATGCAGGATGAAAGCAATTGTGAAAAGTGAAAAAGTCCTTGTTTGCCTATCCTGTCATCTGGGGTCTGTTTCACTGAAGCTGAAAATGAAGGTAACTTGCCTTAATGCTGTAGGACAGCTTTTAGTCTAATTGAACCATGCATCGGCCAGAACCCAGTATTGAGCCTTCAGTCTCGGGTTAATCCTTTTTATTGGCTTGGGTGCAGGTTATCATCCCTTCTTATCAAACAAGGACCCTTTTCTTCTCGCTCAGGATCAGAACTAAAAGCCAGTTGAGAAAGAAATGACAAATTCAAAGCTTTAAGCCTCCCCCCTTTCCCAAAACCCACCCTGTGGACCCACAAGGTGTTGTGCAACACGCACACTTCAGCTGGGAGGCTTGGGTGCATTTTTGTTGCTAGGAGGCTCCCTCCCCTTTCAGCTGTGATTTTTTGGAGCTGCAGCTTCAAAGTGTGTGGACTTGGTTCAATTGTTTTGCCCAGCATTCTCCGAGCAGGATGTCAGATTAAATTTATGGGCAGTGCTTAGTGTTTGAACACCTGCTTCAGTCTCCTCTGCTGGCACAGCTCTGAGCAGAGGTATGTCAAAGTCACCAATAGCCTGTGTGGAATGTGGGTCACTAATTTTTTTAAAGGAAAATAAAGAGGGCTTTGGGGAAAGAAAATGATAAACAGTTGTTTTGTATCAGGGAGCTGGTCAGGCTCCTGGGTCACAATTGTTCTTTCTGACCTTAAATTCTGCTTAAACTAACATGAGCAAAAATCCCCCACATTTATTAGCAAACTGTTTTACCATGATTACAGGTCAAATCACCAAAAAGCAAAAACCAGGTTATACTCTGCATATTTTAAATACAGGCCAAGATTTTTAAATTAAATAGGAGATCCCTGAAAAAAATTATCCTATGTATGCTTCCAATTTATCCTACACTGGGTTTTGAGGTTGACTTTTCAAAGTTACTTATTCTGGCATGGTATTGTTTAAAATTAGTATAAAAATAAAAAAAAAAAAAATCTTACTTTTTTCCCCTCTCCATAATCAGTGCCTTGCTCATTTGAAGCAGATTCTACAGTGTAAGCAATATTTTAACAGGTTATATGACAATGGACAGGAGGAGAAATTAGGTTTGTTAAAAATATAGTAGGGGATGAAATAAAATGAGATCTTTGTGAAGGCCTGGAACCTTGGTGCTTCTGCATTTGGGTTTTTTGTGCTTTCCTATGAAACATCTGGTGTGTGGGTCTCAGAAACAGGATCCCAAACTAATTGGACCAGGTCTGATCCTGTTTGGCATTGCAGTTCCCCCTTGTACAACCCAAACTCCAGCAGCCAACAGCAACTGGATGTGTGTGAGAAATGTGTGACCCAGCAGGTCTTTGATGCCCCTGGAAGAATCCTAACCTTTTTTTTTTTTTTTTTTTTTTTTTTTTTGGGATGTTCAGCTAAATTCTTCCCATCCTCTGCTGTTTTGCCTTCAAGATGCTTCCTCAGCAGGCCCCCAAAAGAAGAGGTTGCAACATCTTAAAAAACTTTCTTTCCCCTCCATATTGTTCTGTGGGAAAAGTGTAGCGTGGCTGGGATGGTTTTTTCATACAAACCAGCCCAATGCCTGCTGGCCTGGGTATCCAAAATATAGTTTTATTGTTGTGGAAAGCCCTTAATGAGGAAGAAAAAACCCCTATTTAATAAAGTGCATCAAGTGCCCTTGGGAAAAATTAGCACACAATGACTTCTTGTGCCGCCAATTGAAACGGCAGATTGGAGTAGTGATAGGCTTTACAGGAAATATTAAAAAAGCACAGATGGCTCAAGTTTACATGTTTACAGTGGAGCTGGAACAGCAGCTAAAACCTTCCAGTATAGTATAATTTACTAGAAGGTCACAGACCCAGTGGTTAGGAGTGAACCTGAAGACTATTGTAAACATGCTGTTAGGATTTGTAGAGGTTTAATCCCGGCATTTTTCGTTCTTTTCTGCAGTATTAGAAGCAATTGGCTGCAGCATTAGTGAAAAGAGATACTTAAAGCATGGAAAAATGTGACATTCCATTGGTGAGTGTGGAACTGAGTCCTTGCAGGGAGCTGGAAGGGGGTTATGCAATTGCTACTGTTACTATGTAATTAGAGGCTCTTTGGCACTAATCTATGGTTTGGCTCACAATGTGATTAAAAAGAAATACTGAAAAATGTAAGTAGAAACAAGCTGCTTCAGCAATCACAGGAGTGTCTGCTGTGCCCCCAGAGCCCTGCTCCACAGCTTGGAGGGAGGCTGACCAGGGAAGGATACCCTGGGTATCTGGGTTTATGGCCTTGCTCTGCCACCAGCTTCCTTGAGCGCCTCAGTCAAGCCAGCTAGGATGGTTTCTTATTTAAGTAACTAATGAAATGTTAATCTATTATAAAAACGATTTTATTTTCTAAGTTTGTGGCATCTCTGGTGGGATCTGGTGGAAACGTGAGCACAGCAGAGAGCAGGGCACTCTGAAGAGATTCTTCGAACTCCCTGGTCAGACTTTTCATCCTCTAACTGCGGCAAATGTCACTTCTTTCATTCTTCCTCCTGTCCATTCAGACTGTCAGATCTTCAGGGTGCAAACTGTAACATTCCAAACTCAGAAAATGGATTTAAGAAAGCCTTTTTCAGGCTACGGTGTAAAATTATGAGCTGGGATCTCCAAACGGACTAACTGCCTTTAGTGACAGGTGTCCTTTAATGATGTGGTTTGTTCCCTGCGGAAATCAGCTTGGTCAGTCAGCTTAACGACATTTTAATGTGGAACCATGTCCTGCCTCCCCTGCAGTTTGAGCTATTTTGTGTCCTTAAAATGATCCCTAGCCCATAGAAACAGGACAAGCAGCTAATCTGGCCCAGACGCTGAGAGTAAATCTGAAGCAACAAAAAGCCCTAAACAAAAGTATAACAAAATCTGGCTCATGTATTTCCCAGTTTTCAAAGCACTGGGGAAAACAGTTCAGTATTGTTATACCCTTCCAACAGATGGACTGATTGAAGCATGAAGAGGTGAAGTAGTTTGCCAGAGAAGTGGTAAAGTTTGGCTTCAGACATGGGTGTCTTGATCTCCCAGTCCAGCGTTCTGTCCTTTGGAGCAGAACCACTGGGCTGTGCTCTGTAGCCTCTGCATTTTCACAGATATGGTGGCTCACCTTGTGCAATGAAATGCCACTGATTCAAATGACATCATTCCAAGTGCTGTCAGCCCAGGGGCTGCTTTCTTATTGTTGTTTTTTTTCCTTGCACATGTACATGCAAATGTGAACGGCGTTATTTTCATTTAACAAGCTCCTGTGATATCATTGGAATCGCTTGGTAGTTAAATCATGTTAAATTAAAACTGGCGGCTGCTGCTGCCTCATCACAATCAGCAGTACAATAGGTACCTTATTAACTGAATATTTACTTTGCAGACATTTATCTGCCTCATCAGAAAGTTGACTTCACCTGGGAATGTTAAAATGGGTGAGTTGAAGCTGGAGCTCTTGGCTAATCTGGTGCTGATCTAGATGGCAATATCTTCATGTGAATTTTACCAAATGACACCCGCATGACTCACCCCAGAAAAATCTCAACCAATAACATGAGCTCATTAAACACAAATCAATCACCACAGCAACTAAAACCATAATGTGGCAAGGAGTACTTCAAAAAGAGAAATTTGGGTGAAAGTGCCCACCATACCCAGCTTTTCAAGCTGAGTCCAGTGCTAGTGATGGTTAGGCACTAGGGAAGATGGTGAGGACACAGCCTATGGCAAGTGTAGAGAATTTCTGAAAAACCCATATTTTGTTGACTGCACAGCATTTTCCAACTCCTTGCAGAGAACTCGCTTCAGGGGCTGGAAGCCTGGGAGGAAGCCTTTCAATTTAACATCTGGTGGTATTTTCAACCTCTCCACTTCTCCACTGGAGATGGAACATGCCTGGAATACTGTGTCAGGGGCTGAGGTCTACATGAAGAGAGAAGTGGTGTGCAACACATTATTAGCTTCAGCCAGGTCAGAAGGAAGGAGTCCAATTCCAGGACCCTTGAGGTCAAGAGTCAAACACCTTCTGATTACTGGAAGCTGTGATGATGCTGGACATCATCAGAAGGGAGACCTTTGGGTCGAGCTCAGAGCTGCTTTGGCCTCATGCAGCCTTTCTGTGCTTACCCTCAGCTTGTTCTGGGAATTCTGCCAACCAAAATTCCCTGCTCACTGTGTGAGTAGGTTTTAAACATCTCAGCCTAATCTAGAGGTGTAGTTTGCCACCATTTCTAATGGCCTTCTATGGATGCCAGGTTCAGGAGCCATTTTCAGCTGAGTAGCTTGCAGCTGAATAGGACTTGCTCTCTGACTGATCCCTTTGCCAGTGGGAATGATTGGGCAGTCACTGGAGAATGCCATGAGCCAAAGCCAGCATCACCAGCCCCGGTGATTTTCATGGAATCACAGAGTGGTTTGGGTCGGAAGACACCTTAAAAATCTTCTCATTCAACTGCCTGATATGGGCAGGGACACCTTCCACTGTCCCAGGCTGTTCCAAGCGCTGTCAAACCTGGCCTTGAACACTTACAGAGATAAGGAATCCACAATTTCTCTGGGCAACCTGTGCCGGGGACTCAGCACTCTCACAGGGAAGAATTTCTTCCTAATAGCTATCTAAACTTACTCTCATTTTGTCCACTATGTGTTTTTCAATATTCAGTGAAAATAGAGTTTGAGTTGATCTGCATGGGATTATTTGGTTTCTGTTTGTGGGTGTATGTGGGGGAGAAGCAGCTGCAATTCTCCTACTCATTTCCCTGTGGGGGGAGAAAGGTGATGTCCCATGGGAGACAGTTCCCCTCAGCAAGGTCTCCTCGTGTGTCCAAGACTCATTTCCCAGTTACTTACCAGTAAGGCTGATGTTCACAATATGCCTGAGGCTGGAGAGTTTCTGCACTGGTGGATGGAATCCTCATGTCTGCAAGAGAAGGAACACAGAGACAGGATTTATGTCCCAAAACTCACAGGGAATTACAGATCTATCAATTGCAATGGGATCCAGACTGGATCATGCTGAGACCACTGTTGAGTGGTTGTGAATCAATGGATGTGACAATATCAGACTTTTGCAGAGCTGCAGTTAAATGACATGCACACACATCCATATTTTAATACACAGACACACTTATGTAAGCTCATAACCATCTTTTCCTGGTAGCAGCAGCTTTAGTTTATAGAAAGAAGTTGAATAGACAGACCCTGTCCATCTCTAGATCCATATGTTTACATGGGCCAGAGTTCCCTGTGATGTAAATCAGTGATAGCCATTAAATTCAGTGATGGATATGAGCTGAGACTGGACTGTTTCTATTTACAGCACAAGCCCTGCTGTGTTTTATGTTTTGATAAGAACCGAAAATAAATTACAGGGGGGAAATATGTTGTAGTTGGTCAGCAGAGAGAACTTCTTAGGCAGAAAATACCCATGTTAAAAGGGCTTTAATTCCTGACAAGAAGGTGTAACAGGGAAGCACTAGGATTTGGAATTGACCTCAGCAAATTCAAATGAGAAGTAGAATATTGTGAAAATATAATGTTGGTTAGAGGGAGATAAACTGTCAAAGGGAAGAGTGGGTTCTCCGTGTGAAGTGTTTCTTCTTCAGAAATTAATTACATTTTTTTTGAAAATGCACTCAAGACAAACGTAAGTTAGGGGCATACACACAGAAAACTTGACCTGTGTTAAACATGAGATCAGCTCTAAACATTCTAAATAATCTCTTCTGACCCCTAATCTGGCCCATGAAATCCTACTGTGTGTTTAGATAAATCCTGACACAATTAGTTCTTGACCTCAGCTGTGATTTGGTGGTATAATAATTATTAATAACAGAAATACACTGTAATAAATTTGAAAAGTGAAATTTTGTCTTCATATATAAGAATGAAAAATGAATTATTGGTATTAGCTGTAGGTGTGAGTTCAAAATGATGTCGTTAGCCTGCTTTTGGTTATATGGGTGAACAAGCACTTCAGAAATAAAGGACAATTTTGGAAGTGAAAGCAGAGAAATCCATTTGTGGCCACAGCTTGAAACCAGTTGTTTCTCACAAGGATTTAACACAGTTTAAAAGAACCTTCAATCAGTGTCCTCAAGTTGTCCCCCTGTAGACAAGTCTGCGGTCATGGTACTCCTGCTTGTGCTTTCCAGAATCTCCACACCAAAGCTGTTTCCTCATCTCTTTCTGATGATGATAGCTCTGTCCTTTATCTCCAGATGACTCTTACACTAAATGCAGAATACATTAAATTGGATCCCTCTCAGTTTGGATGAAATTTATTACTTCAGGGCTTAACATTTCATCTTGGCTTATGATTAGGAGGATGAATGCTGATAGAATGTTGTCTTCATTCTCCAGGAATGCCGGAGTGGTAAATACAATGTCTTGCTGAGCACAGTTAGGACCACACCAGTTGTTGGTACTACTTCATGTGTGAATCTTTTTAGAGAAAAAATCTACTGCTGGAAGCACCCTTGCTAAGTTAGGGATAGAAGCATGGCAATGGGACAGTGTCACAGGGCGGGGAAAAAAAAAATCCTGGCACTGCGTAGTCTGCACCTTTGGAATTTACTGCAGATTTGCTCCAGTGTGGAATTAGTATTTGCAGGCGTAGCTTGGATGATTTAAGGTTTTTATATTGGTGTTTCAAGTTTAAATTCTCTTTCTGTCACCAACTTCCTGTAATAAGAAATGTTAATCCTGCCCAAACCCTGTTAAAATCCAGGAGAAATTGGCTGTCACATCTCTGGATACTGTTACCTAGTTTGGCCAGAGGAGGTGATCTCCCACTACGCGTGCAGTGCCTAAAGGATGAGAGTATAAAGAGAGGGACTCTCACGTGACCTGCCCCTTACAACTCTTTGTGCTAAGGAAAGAGGATCAGACTAAAATCCATGTGAATAAATGCATCATGTCAGGAAAGGAGAGGGCTTTGGTTTTCCATTCTACTCAGCTAAGGCAAACTCCACCCTGGCTTCAGAGAAATCACATTGGGAACAGAATTGTTCCAGGGGTTACAAACAGATGACACTTGTGTGCTGCCACAGCTGTGAACTTCTGAGTTCTGTCTAGAGCAGTTCAGTGCCTTCAGCTTTCAGCAGGAAATTCTGCTACTCGTGTCTCCTGCAAAGATGTTGAAACACCACCTTGAATAGTCAGTGATCAGCAAATATCATCTGTTGTTCTGCCCCCAGTTTGTTCTGCATTATATTGTCTTGCTGAATTATATTTCACTGCGTCCTTTAGGAGAAGGCATATTAACTTGCCTCAAGAGACTGGAAAATTCAAGAATAAAATCCCTCTGAGACTGTTTAATGCAAAGGCACCATCTGTGGCTCACAAAATTCACCACTTGGGAATGCACAGCTGGGGGAGTCTCCTGGGTGAACATACTTGGCTGTGTGACTGCTGTCACAGAGACAGAATCAGGGGGTCAAGGGACTTGTGATGGCACTTGTTGCTCTGTTCCCATGTTGGTCTCTGCTTTCACCTCCCCACTTACTTTGAGGATCCACCCGTGGTGCTCTGTTTCCCTATAAATGCCTCTATGCAGGCAGTGATGATGGGGTTACAGGCATTAATGATCTCCCCTTGCAGTCCTCACTGAGGTCCCTACAGGTGCTGTACAAGTCTCTGCAACAACAGCCTTGGAGCCAAAGGGTGGGGTTTTCACCTTCATCTCAAGATTGGAGAGGAGAAGTGCTTGCACCACCAAATCCCTAAGACACTCATAAATCTCTCTTTCCCAATAGACAAGGCAGATGTATAGTGGGAAAGGAAAACAAATGAAAAGAGGAGTGAAGGGATTTGCCTGCTGTCATGAAGCAGTTGTTGGCACAGCCAAGTATGGCATTCAGGGGATTTTTTAGCCTTTCTCCTGTGCAGTGGACATTTCCTCCACTCTACCACTGTCCTTTCATAGAAATGCTCTTGTAAAACCAAATTATTTAAGAGCTTTAATTCAAATACTGCTTCTCTCCAAGCACCAGGTGATGACTCAGAACAGTAAGCTGTCATTTCCATCCCTGAATCCTGCATGTTCTGGCAGTTCCAATATGAAAGACAATAGCTCAGGACAAGTAGTTGCAGTGATTCCCATTCTTGACCACTTTTCATCACTTTGGTGATCAGAGATGCTCTCTTTAACCCTGGCTCAGCCTCTGAATATTCCCTGCTCTTTTTAACAGCATTTGGAGCTGCTGAAGCTGCTTTGAAGGCATGACTGAGTTAAATCACCTATAAATCCTACTTGACACAGTATCTATTTCAAGGTAGGGAAGTATACACTTAACAAGTCGTTCAGAATCATTAGCTGGTGCTGGGAGAGAGGAAGTATTTCAGTCAAAGCTTACAAGCATTTTGTCTTACATTAGCTTTTGATAAGACCCCAAGGGCCCAACTTTTGTCTTTTTAGTGTCAGAGACATCACACAGGACTCAGAAATCAGGATGAAAAATTCACTTACAAGAGAAATTTCTCAGAAATCATGGATGCAATTGAACAGATGGGATTGAAGGCATTTAGTGTAAGTAAGTAGTGGCCAGATGTGGAGCTCCAGGGAGGAAGATATTACTCTGTATACCTGGCCCACATATAAAGTAGACAGAATGTAGTTTTATCAGGAGTTTGTAAGAGTTACCAGCTCTCAGTCGTTGTGTCCTGGTGTTAAGTGTATTTAGAAGCCTGCAACATGTATTTTTATTAATTCATGAATAGTTGAAGGCCATTGGATACTGTGCTTTGACCTTCTAAACAGCAGCAGGGAATCATTCTCTCCAGGTGATTGTGTGATGAAAGCAGTAACTCCTCTTGAAAGTGAGCATATTTTAAAAAGAACTGTGATTTGTAAAGATATAATCAGAGGGTTTGCCGATCAATTACTGTGTCTAGGTGTGGGATTTTGGGGTCAGCACCTTTGGTTTGGTATGTTGTACCGTGCTGAGCCCTCTGGTGGTGCTCAGCAAAAACACCCCACGGTGCTGAGGCTGTAGGAATCAGCCAGACTCCTCGCTGGTGTAATGGCCTTGGGGCTATTCAGGATGCAGCAGGAATGAATTGTCTGTCTTTGACAGAAGTGAGTAATCAGCCCTCTCGTGTGCCTGGAAGCACCTGGGTGTGCTGGTTCTGTCTGACTCAAACAATAGCTTGGGCACAGGAAAGCTCTGCTGAGGAAGAGGAGACAGACCCATTGTTCCCCTTCTCTTAATCTTCCTTGTTTGGTACATTTTTAAAACATTGTTGAAGAGATTTGCAATTATCACACAGCTGTCATGAAGCTGCTCTGAAGTTCCTTCTCAGCCCTGAGTATTCCATCTGCTGTCACTGCTTCACTGTCAGTGTGAAGGACCGAAGTAGGTTAACTGTCCTTCTTTTTGGTTGGATACAGCTGAAAAATCCTTATGTGGTGCTCTCTGGGGATAGTTTCCTATGCCTTTCTTATCGTGCAGGACCAACTTAAGCATGACTGCTACAGATCAGTATGTACCAGTATCAATGTGTGAGCTGCAATGAAGTCTGAACATGCTGCTGCTGCTAGACTTGTTTGCTATGGAGAAAACTGGAAAGAAGGAAGTTGGAAGCAGAGAAACAATAGGCTGGGGAATGCTGATGACGGAGAAGAGATGATTAAAACTTACATCAATGTTTCTTGCATGCAATTTTATGTTGAGTTTGCAGATTTGGAAGTTTTGCTGATCATAATATTTCACCTTCCTGTCAAACAAGGGCAGGAGATTTGTCTTAATCTTTGCTTTGCTACCCAGGGCACCAAGGGCTGGGGTCCAGTCCCTGCACATTCTCTGCAGTGCCCAGAGCTCCTCCATTGATTTATTAACAACTATCAGTAAAACCTTTCTCTTCTCAGTGCCACATTTGATTGTAATCACTAAGAATTTGAATTATGTGCCAGGCAAGCTGTTGATGTAAGACACCCCTGTGCACCTGTCCACTTAGAAGGTTGATCTTATATCAGTCTTTAGTTCAGGAAGTGGCTGCTACTAATAATTTATTGGGTGCTGACAGCCTGCTCTTCCCTGTCCAAAATACCTCCTCTCTCCAAAGGCTGCGTACCAAATGAGGCAGACAGTGCCCTATAAATCATGATCAAATACAGCCATGCTGCAGTGATTCAATATGTGATTCATTTAAGGTTGGAGGGGAGGAGGAGAGATGGGAAAAGATGGGATAAAAGCCCTTTTCCTGAAGAATACGAAGCGTCGATCACAGATTATTTTCAAATAGATTTGCTGGCGTGAGGCTTATGCATGCAGGCAGGAACTGGTTGTCTTGTGAACTGTCTGCTTTATTCACAGAAGCAATGCTTAGATGTCCTTCTCAGGAGCTACTTAAAAAGCAGGTCTGTTTATCTGTAAAGGGAAGAATTATACATGTTGCTCTGCTTTTCAGCCCTAAGGTTATGTCTCTTCTCACCAAGGTCTTGCTAAGCATTTGTTCTTGAATCAAAAGATACTTTCAATTGATGAAAGCAATTAAATGATTTGACAGTGGCTGTCTGTGTTAGGTCTGTCTTTAAGGATTGTGGTGTCTCAGAAATTCTACACTGAAGGCTTCTGATGTGTGTCAAAAAACTTGATTTAAACTCTGATTCTGGGGCAGTGTGTGTGTAATGACACAGGAAAGGAAGTCTGTCTTTCAGTTCTGCTGTCTGAAGAGGTGTTCAGAAGATTCCACAGCTTTTGTCAGAGTTGCTTTCTTGTGTGAATGATTTAAAGGTTCAAAGAGCTGCTTCCACAGACCTACGTCTGAGTGTCTCGCCTCCCTCAGGAGTGTCAGCCCAGCCTCTGCTTATGGCCACTGAGTGATCCCCCTGGGAAGTACAGGAGTCCATGAGACCACTGTGAAGGAACCTGCAGAGCACAGGAACTGCAAGGTTCTGAGTTTGACCCTAAGTTGTGTCGTAAATATTTACCCCAAAGTTGTCCAGTTCTGGACAGATGTGGAAACAAGGTACAACCTGTTCAAAGCCTGGGGGCATCTCTGCTTTGGAAAGCTCTGTTTTCCCACAGGGTAGGTTGCACGTTGTGCTGCCATTTACTGGGGGTAAAGTCTTTTAAGAGCATCAGCATGATTTGGGAGTCTCTAGGTTCTGACTGACATATGACACTTGATACAACTGCCCTTGCTCCTCTAATGGACACTGTTGTCCTGAGACAGCAGGACCTGACCTACTTGGAATTGCCACTTTTTTCAGCCTGACATGTTCAAGTTTACCTGCAGTCTGCTGTCTTGGCTTATTTTTATGTGTCAGCCTGACAGTCAAGGGTCATGGTACCTCTGCTCTCTGCCAGCTTCTGTCTGAGTCCCACACTCATCCCCTTGCTTGTCTGTGGGACATTGGGGATTGTCACACAGCAATGTCCCCATGGCAGCTGCTGGCCTGTTGAGCATCCTGACTGATGGGAATGGCAGCACATCTGGATCCCACTGGGGCTCTGTGGGGGGCCTTGGCTCCCTCTCCCTTCTGTGCAATCACCAGGGAGCCAGGGAATGGATTCTTGCACCTCCAATGCTATGGCCAAGCTACAGTTCTAGCAGTTCTAGAGTCCAGAAATTCCCCTCTGCATTTGGTCCATGCAAGTGATACGTTCAGCATGCCTGGATGGACAGACAGAGCTTGTCCACAGGCTCTGCAGGACCCTTCTGTACAGGTGCCAAGCAGGAATCTGCATCTGTGCTTTGATTTGGATTGTGCTTGAGCTTTCAAAGGGACTCTCTCTACTACCACACAACAATTCACACCACAGAGCAGTCCTGCTATAACATCTGCACATAAAGCTCTAATCTTTGGCAGGCATCCCATTCATGGGTGAGGCTTAGGGCTGGAGTAGATCTCAACACTTTATTTTCCTAGATCCTCTTGTATCACTCCACAGTGTCTGCTGATGTCACTGTAGGCTTAGGCTGGTCTTAAGGATGGCTGCAGTAATCCGTAAAGCCCGAGGTTCTTTTCAAAACAGGGTCTGTTTTCAGATGTACTCCAAAGCAATGTTGCCTGTCATAAACGGCAAGAAATCTTCACAAAATTAGATAGCAAAAAGATAAAAATCAAGAAGTTCCAAATTCTCCTTGCTAAATCGGGACACGGACCTGGATGACTCAGAAAGAATGGATTCAGCCCTCCCCTCTCTTGCACCATGTGTGGTATTTCACAGCAGCACATCCATGGTGCTTCTCAGGTTACCAAACCGCAGTGGTAGCACCTGCGGGCTTGGGGCATACAACAGGTACGTTCCTGCAGGGCCAGGGGAATCTCAGCTGCTATCAGGGAGGCTTTTCCTCAGGGACAGCACAATGAAACATTGCCTTGACCACAGGCACCATTTTGGGTTCCTCTATCCTTGAGAGGGCAGCAAAGGCTTTAGGGAGGTCACCTGTCCCCTGAGCCTGCCACCCTTGCCCAGAACGAGGTCACCTTAGCCTGTCTTTCACAAACAGGTGAATGTCCAGCACCCCAAAGTCAGGCCTATGTCAGTCATCTCTGGGGTGGAGGGATATGAGGTTATTCTGTCAGGGAATTGACCAGACTTCCCTGCAGCACTGTGGGGAACCTGTGCAAAACACACTGGCTGCCTCTGGCTGTGGGTGGACAGGAATCCCCAGCATGAATTGTTCAAACTCTTCCAGCAAAGGAACGGACTCCTTCAAATTTCAGGCACAAGAACAACTCTGAAATGGATAGTTTTCATCTCTGAGTCACTGGCACATGGCAGCTTGTCTTCCTCTCCTATCCTCAAAATTTCCTGGTAGGGAGTTCTAGCAACCTGCCGAGTTGTGCAGCAAACTGGGGAAAGATCAGGCACTGCTTGTGCTCTGCACCTACACATACAACATGTAGTAACAGATCCCAGCTGGAAAGAGGAGCCTTGTGAATTCCCAGCACTCAATATACTTGTCAATACACATTTATTCTCAGTAGACTTGGACTTATGATCTAATTAGGATTTATTAGAAGGTAAATGATCTTCTTAATAGAAAATACAGTTTAAACTGATGGGGGTTTTGTATAAACACACACGTGCATACACAGAGGTTTGTATAAGATTATTACCCAAGCTCTTGCTGTAGAAGCCAATATGAATATTTTTTCTAGTGAATCAGACAAAGGAATGGATTATTTTTCTTTTTATTAATTAAAATATATTTCCAGTCAAATTGATTTGAGTGTCACTGGTTATGAGTATCAAAATAATGGCTGTTAGAAAACCAGGCATTCTTTCTGCAGCCAGAGCCTCAAGATATGCTTTGTGGGCCATTTCTCAGTCTTGTGAAGAACTGCTGAGGTGGTGAGGCTGCTGGAGCAGCCCATCTGTAGCTCCAGGAGCATGAGGCTGTGTTTTCAAGTACTCCTGACATTAGTGCCACCTGAATGATTTTAAAAAATCATGAGGTATCCCTGGACAGGTTTGTGCAGTGAGGTCTCTGCATCCACAGGAGGTGGGACAGGTTTGGAAGCATTCCATGCTCTGATCCTTCTGCATAACCATTCCTGACTCGTGATGTGGGTTTGCCCTTCAGCACTCAGTGAACCAGTGTGCAGGCAAGCTGGACCATTCCCATATTCCCATTGCTTTACCAGCCCATCCCATGGATCTTTTGCATGTGGGAACAGCAGGGGAGATGGGAGATGGGTTTGGGATGGGAGAAGGGGTGAGTCAGTGAGAATGGCTGCTGACGTGTTCTACACAAGAGAAATGCTTCTCCTAGGCATGGAAGAGGGGAGGGGTGGGGAGGGGAGGAAGGGAAGGAAGGGAAGGGANGAAGGAAGGAAGGAAGGAAGGAAGGAAGGAAGGAAGGAAGGAAGGAAGGAAGGAAGGAAGGAAGGAAGGAAGTCGCTGTTCCTCTGCCAGCAGGATTGCTGCTGCCCGGCAGCGTGACTGCCTGTGCCGATGAGCTGCTGGAACAGTCCCTGGCGAGGTTTTGGCTGCAGCACCGCCCAGCACTGCCCCGGGTCGTTCTGGAACAAGGTCTGGAAGCAGCCGTGTTCCCAGGGCTGTCCCCAGGGCCTGTTTGCATGCAGCCTCCCTGTTTTGAAGGGTAAGGGTGTTTACTGGCTGAGACTCCTGCCAGCTGGCCTCCGTGCCCAGGAATGTTCCCAGGCACACTTCATTTACTTGTATAGATAGAAGCTAATGTTACCAGCTATCATCTGTCCCCGAATCCCACAGCACGGGGCTGGACTGGCTGGGTGCTGCACACAAAGCTCTTGCAGCAGTGCCTTCTGCTGCATGGGGTGTTTATGGCTTGTGTTTGAAATCGGGTCAGGTTGTCTTCACTGAGAGCCCCAACACCACCAGCAGCTTTGTCCCAGACATGTTCCTGCTGTAAGGGCTCCAAGCAATGCTGCTGTTGGGACTTCAGCAATGAACCCACCCTTTATGGTCATGACTTTCAGTTCATCAGCAGCTCAGATTGCCTTGCTGCATGTTCTTATTTACTTCTCATTAACATTAAGTTTACTTTGGAATTGGTGCTTTCAAAAGCAGGAATCCCAACCCAAATGAACTGAATGGAAAATTCACACCGATTCTATACGGATAGGATTTTGCTGTAATTTCCTGTCATAGAATCACAAAATGGTTTGGTTTGGAAGGGACATTAAAGATCATCTAATTCCAACTCCATTGCCAGGGGCAGGGGCAACTTCTCCTATCCCAGGTTGCTCAGAGCTCCATCCAGCCTGGCCTTGAACACTTCCAGGGATGGGGGAGCCACAGCTTCTCTGGGCAACCTGTGCCAGTGCCTCCCCATCCTCACAGTCAAGAATTTCTTCCTAATATCCAATCTAACTCTAGTCCCTTTCAGTTTGAGGCCATTCCCCCCTGTCCTTTCACTTCGGGTCCTTGTAAAAATATCCTTCTCCATCTTTCCTGTAGGCTCCCTTCAGGAACTGAAGGCAGCAATTGGGTGACCCACAGCCTTTTCTTCTCCAGGCTGAACAATCCCAATTCAGTCTTTCCTCATAGGAGAGGGGCTCCATCCCACTAATCATCTTGGTGGCCTCATCAGGACTCTCTCCAACAGAGGTGATATCCATCAACTAACTCCCTGTGTTCCTGGTTATTTTATTTTAGATGCACTTCTTGTAGTCTTTCTAGTTATTTTCTTCCAATATCTCTCATCCTTCCGAGTCTCACTGTATGATTTTTCTCCTCCTTTTTTGCTGTTCACAGTTCTTTTCTTCTCCTAATCCCCAGTCCATCTCTTTCTTTAAAAAATCTTTGAACTTTTTTGATGTAGTTACTGAAGCTGTATTTGCAGAAGTTTAGGGCAGCAGAGATCACAAAAAAATAACAGGTCTAGTGGAAAAATAGAATTTTTGCATGACAACATCTCCTTTCGGATCAATAGCAGTGAGTCATATGCCAGGGGGTCTAGATGGGTGTGATTTCTTCTTTAGTAATCTGGAGGAAAATAGAATGTATTTTAGGATTGTCCTCTGTGTTCTATTCAAAGACTGGGGGATGCTTCAAAGACATGATTTACAGTAAGCTGTTAGTCATAGGTGAGACAGTCACCATTTTGTGATGTGGGACTGATGCTGATATTTTGTATATTCTTTATTAGGTGTCTGTAATTACACCTTACTGTTGACCTCTGTCTCTAAGCCAAGGCAAACCAGACATTTTTGCTTATTGTAGTGCAATTGTTGCACTACAATAAGTGGTGCAACACTTAGTCAGGCACAGTGATGTCACCTGCAGATAATGTTGGGGCAGCTTCTTCCCTCAAATGTGGTGGCTTATTTTGGGTAGTTGGAAATAATCACCAAGTCTTGTGTTCTCAGAAGAACTGCTCAGCTTGGTACAAGTGACTGATGTGCAAATAGCAGACCTGGGGTGGTTTTGCAGGAAATAAAGAAGCAGGGAGCCCTCCATGGTCTTTAATCTGTTATTTATATAAATGATAAGAGGTTGTGGGTTTGAAGGCAAGGCTGCTGCCTGATTTCTCCCTGGGAGCTGAATATCTGAAATGCTTATGGTATTAAACTCAGTGATTGCTCCTTCTGAGCAAGTTTCACTTGGATCCAGAGTGTTAGTAGTTCAGAACAGTTGCACTGACCTTGTTTTAAATTCAGATGTTCTATCTATCTATCTATCTATCTATCTATCTATCTATCTATCTAAATATATATCTATATATGCCCATTTTGATCCAGTTTTCTGATTTGGTGGACAGAAGCAGTTTCAGTGCATGCTGTGATGCACATCTCTTGTATCTCCTGAAGAGATGCATTTTATTCTCCTCTGGACCATCAGCTCCACAGCCAGATTAGCCACCTCTATGAGGAGAAAGGACCAATGGCCCAAAGGAAAGTTTTATGGTTTAATGAAACAGTAAAAAAACCAATTTTAAGTTCTTAATGAGAGAAATGAAAATTAAAAGCACACGGTAGTCAGATCTTTATGATCCATTAATTCCTTTCACTTGCCCTGCAGAAAGTACATGTGTTCTGCAGTAGTTGGGCTGATCCTGTTGGCAGATCTTTCATTTAATGTAGTGGTGCAGGATCAGGGATTTGGGAAGGAAAATGGGAATACAAGAAGTAGATGAGACCTGCTGAAACGTAGATCCAGCCATCTGCTATCTGCACATAAAATCACTTGCAGCTTTTCAAACCTCCATCTCTGATGGATTTCTTTGTCCTCACAGCCCCCCTTGGTGAGCTTTTCTAGTGACTCAACTTCTTCTCCTTTTTGCCCAGATTGATTCACTGTAGATGCTGCTTTTCTTGAGTCAAAGTTGTTCTTAGCTCTCCTGGATCTCCTCCCTGCCCTGCATCCATCTGCCCTACATGGCGACAGAGCAACATTCCCTCTGCCTCTCACTGTCAGCCACCACAGCCAAACCCTTCCTTCTGTCACCTGCTTATGCTGCCGTGTCCCAGAATTCCTCCTTAGTACTGGAAGGCACACAAGGTAACCCCAAAGTTACCTTTCCAAAGTTCCCCCACTTTGGAAACCACCTCAGCATGCTCTGGTGGTGGCAGCAAACAGGACATGAGCTGTGGTGTCTCACAAATATCAAACCAAACACGGACTATGTATTTCTGTAGACGGCTTTTTGTGTTCAGCATCAACATTTCTTCAAGGCAGAATCTGTCGGTTTCTGTGGGCAAATTCATCACCAAACACAACAGGATCATGAACACCAAAGGCTTTTAGGGAGAACTGTAATGTGAATAATTGTCATTACAGCAGCACTTCCAAAGTAATAATTTCCAAATGATTTTATCGTTTTGCTGCATAAGTCACACAGTACCCAGGTAGGCTCAAATCAAAGTATTTTGACCTTAGTACATTTGAGCTAAGCCTTTATTGATGGAAATTTTCATGGAACACGTTTTCTCATGGAAATTTAATTTTCTCCATTTGAAGTTGTATTTCTTGCAGATGAAGTGAGTGTGCTTGTTCATTGTGAAGATAACAATACAGCCAATGAATTGCATATGCCTGAGTAAACTCTAAACACACAAGCCTAACATGGAATATAAATCTAAATGTCTTGCACATGCTATGCAAATTCAAGAGTCTTCAATAGGGCCCTGTTTCACCAAGGAGCTGATTCCAGAAAAGTCTGAAAAAGCAGTGGAATAACTTTAACATTATTAATCCACATAAAGATTCCTGAATATAGTACAAAATCACTCATGTTGATATTGGCTCCCCCCTAGAAAGAAAAAGAGATCAAAGTTTTTTTTTTTTTTCCCCTGAAAATATTAGCCTTGAGTTTGTTTTCAGATCTTTAATGTAAAATTGCATTTACTTTCTATGTTTTCAAGACTGAGGCATTATTGTTACTCCAGTTCAGTAGGCTTTTTATAATTCTTATACTTACATTTATTTAGCTCTTTCTGAATGGCAAGGAGAAGATTTTCCCCACAAAAATGGAGGGTCTTTTCAAAGGGGGAAATACCTTAAAGAACTGCACCTTTATGGTTATTCCTAGATTTGTTTATAAGGTTACAGCCCCATAAAGTATTCAGAAGTAGTTTAATGGGTAAGTTGAAACTGACTCGACATAAATTGCTGCATCCTGATGCTTTGTTAATTTTCTGTTCTAGCATATTGTACTTTTTAGTGCATTGTAGTATCAGATTACTCAAACAAGATGAGAATGATCATTTCAACAAGAGTAGGACTAAAGCTGAGTTTTTTTGGAAGAATATTGCACATTGTCTTTTATTGTTACAATTTCAAAATGGTGCCTGTGTGTTCTTGTCAAAGCACAGAGAATTATAATGCATCTTAATGGGATGTATTTGTTTAATATCTGCAGAGAAAAACCCAAAGTAACCCTCTCTAATGCATCTTGAATTTCTGCTTTAAATCTTTATTCATCAGGGACCACCCCGACTCTGGCGTTTAGTACTAAAACCCTACCAGTCAATGCACTGCTTCACTTCCAGGCAGAGCCTTACATGGGGTGAGAGGATGTGGAAAAATCCTTTTCCATTCCCATTTTTCAATCTAGATTTTCTATCTCCTCCACCTCCCAGGAGTGACAATACCTTTGTTGTAAACTGCTGGTACTGCACAAATCCGGGCACCCCAGCTCCTGGGTGACACCAGCAATTCTGCTCATTCTGCTGAGAAGAAATGCTGTAAATTCTCCTGGTTCCCCAGGGTCTTGGGAGACAGCTGGAAAACCACTGCATGGTCCATTCTTCACAAGGCTTGAGAACTGAGGGGAAGCATCTCTGTCCAACCTTTGGCTCCTTTTTCCTGATAAGAAGAACCAAAACAGTTAATGTGGAGGAAATGGTGAGAGCCAGGATGGCTTCTCTCTGTCCTTCAAAGTTAGGACCCTCTCCTGCAGTCCTGGTGTTAGAGGGGAGGTCTTGCCTGAGTGAGGAATGCAGCCCCAAATGAGTTCCTTACTCCAGGATGTTAATTGCTGTTGAGAATATGGGCTTATTTAATGAAGTGATTTGTTGATCCTAAGAAACTGCTTTATCTCATCAAGTCCACAGCACAGGAAATCTAATGTGAAGGTTTGGTCCCAGTAAAGTATGCTTGGCTTGAAGAAAAGAATCACACTTTGGAAAAAAAGGAATAATGGAATGTTAAATTACTAATGGCTTTTACAGCTTGTTTGCAGTTTGATCTTTCTATGCTGTAAAATTATTTCAGTATTTAATTTCTGGGGCTTAATTTGTGCCTTTGCTTGGGTTATTTTTTAAAGAATTTCTTCTGCTTGGAAGAGTTTGTTTCCTACAACAGAAGAATAGTATTACAATAGATGGTTTGCCTTTGGCTGCCAGAAGCCCCAGCTGTTGGTAGGAGGATATTCTGCACAAATGTGTAAATAAAGTTAAGACTGTCGGGCTTCCTTGAAACTGCATGAAAACACAGCTTACCTCTCCCAAACGTCCAGTCCAGGAATGTGATTCTCTGTGTGCCACCTTGGCTTTTATAGGTCTGTTCACACACCCCAGTCAGATAAATGCTCGTGTGCTTGGCTGGATCAGAGTCATGCAGCTGTGTCTGCTGTGGGCTGCAGCTCCTGTAATCCTGCTCAAACAGCCTTTAGATGAAGCTTCTTGCCATTGCTGTGGATATGGACACGGGAAGTTGGAGCTCAGCATGTGGTGCCAAGGCCTGGGCAGCCTGTGCTGAGCCTTGGCCACACAGAGCAGCCTCCAGGCAGCTTGATGAGGTTATGTTGGCACAAGCTGTGGGAGCAGCTTCCAGGTGCTGTCAGAGAGCTGGGAGTCTGTGAGGGTACTGGTGGGGTCACTTTGTACCCTGTCGTGGGGGTAACAAGACCTTATGGGCACACAGAGGGGCAGAGTTCCACCTGCTGACATGGAGCTGGTGTCTCCATGTGTTGGTCTCCTGTTCCTGACATCCCTGGATTTCTCCACATGTGAGCTTGTTATGATCCATACCTTATTCTACAAAAGGGAAGCTGATGCATGGAGACCTGAAATGATTTGCACAAGGTCAGGAATGGTAGAGCTGAAGACAGAATCCAAGTCTCTTGAAGCCACGCCAGTACCTCGGCCACAGGACCACCATTCCCTTAGAGAATATTTTCCTTTGACTCTAGCAGCTTTTGCAGCTGGCTGGCTTTGTAGAGCAGATCCAAGGCTCACTGAAGTCAGTGTGAGTTCACTTACTGATTTCCAGCAGGCTTTGGATCAGTCCCATTAGGTGCATTTTTCCTATACACTAGAAAGAACATGCTCCCATTACCTGTCCCAGTTGTGTGTTAGGGAAGCTGTAGGGCTTAGAGATTAGGGTTGTTTGTTTTACCTTGTAAGGACCCCTGGAAACTCTTTGAAAGCACTGATAAAAACCAAGGTTATTGCTCCCATATCCCCACTGGAAATTTCTGCTCCCTCTGAGCACAGCTACATAAACAGCTGATTTGGCATTTAGCACAAGAGAAGGAACAGAAACGCCTGGCAGGGTGGTGGGAATGAGTTACTGGAGCTCATGGGGGTAGGGCCAGAACCTTGGAGCAGAGCTACTGGTGGTGGAAGAAGCTGGATGCTGAATCCACTGTTTCTGTGGCTGCAGCCTCTTTGAAGAGATGGGAACTATCAGATGTGGGTGGGAAGGGATCTCTTCAACTGCTAGTAAAATGTTATGATCAGTGTGATCACTGATCACCCAGTTAACCAACAGCTGTACGTGAAGATTTCCTTTAGTTCCCCAGCATCAACACTATCCTCTGCCATTGCCCCAGACTGCAAAAATGTTGGGTGGGAATTCACTGCTGTTTTTACATTCCCATATTCCCTCACCTGTGCTAATATCAGTTTTTCTTAGCAGCCTTGTCTCTGCCCATGAGGAAATCAGTCCTGTTTATTATAAGACTAGTGCCTTCTGTGGCATGGTTTCCTGAGGTTTCCTCTGTGAGGGAGGGAGAAAGCTGAGCAGAGCTGAACACAAACCTGGTGTGCACCAAAACCCACCAAAACCTGAGCTGTATTTCTGTTGACTGTATTTGGCTTTTGTTCTCACCCAAAGACCATTGAAACAGTCACTTAGAGGAGGCTATCTACTGCAACTGCAGAACAGTCATTAGCTTTATTTAAAATTATATACATTTACTTTATATACATTATGTACAAGCAAAAATGTGCTCCTGGCAGGTTTTCTGCCTGTTTGCTGGTCCTGCTGAGGACCCCGAGTCGGTATTCATCCCAGTTTGCATTAGATTCTTTGTCAATTGTTCAAGCTGGAGACCTAATTCCTCTGTGGGCCTGGGAGCCCTCAGTAATCAGTGGAGAAAAAATAGTTACTTCCCAACAGCAATTCAGAAATTTAGATGGGATGTAAGTACCTAAACATCTTCAGTCATTTCTAATGAATGTAAAGGGATTCAGGATAGGGAAACTCCTTGTTTAAGCAGTTTAGCAAAGTGCCTGAAGTTAGATGAGATGGATCTGTGTGCTGGTGAAAAGTGATTTCTCATGGACCTCAGTAGACTTTCATGGAGCTGCTTAACTACAGATAGGTTGTTTAATAAGGAAAAGAGAAACCTGTGGGAAAACAAAGAATACCAATAATCACACATACTTACAAAGAGTATCACTAATCACACATACTTACATCTGGCAATAAAGTTTTTTGAAAAAAAAATCAGTACAGCAGCTTGTTGCCTTTGAAACGTAATGCTACTAAAATGTTCAACATGAAGTTTCTATTTTTAAAATAGCAGTTGAAAGAAATGCACGAGATTAATAGGAAGCTAAATTGAAACCACGTTGGTTCATAGGTAACACGGACAAACACCGAGTTAATGGAGGGGGCTGTGTGTGTACTCCAGTTTGGGCCATTGCTTGTTTGGTTTTTATTTTGTCTTTCTTAGGAAGCAGAAGGGGGTAGAAATACTAGCCTGTTTAATCTCTTACTTCCTTTCTTAGGCTGTTGTTCAGTCGAGTTTATTAAGCCTTCTGAAACAGCAGCTTATGGCAAGTTAAGCCATCATCTGCCACACCAATACATAGGGACTCGCTGATATAAACTGTTCTCCAGCAGAAATGGACAACAGTCTGCCCATGGGAAAGCCTTAAACACAAACAAGGGGATATGTAGCAATCATGGTGGAAATTGAGGTGTGAGTATTGAGCTATTGGCCTGGAAGGGAGAAACCATTTGACACACGTGTCCAGAAGAGCTGCAGGTCTCTGTCTCTGTTGTTGGAGCAGATGCAGCTGAGAATAAACAATTCTTGTCCAGCTAAAAAGCAGGAGAGAGGAGCTGCACCTCCAGGGAAGTGTGCACAAATGCATATGGGATTTTGTTCCAAAGTGACCACAGTCTCAAGTTAATACCCGTAGATGCCATTTCAGAGAATTTGATGAACTCAAGTTCTTGATATTAGATAAAAAAAGGACATTGAGCAGGGAAGTAGAGTGTTGGTAGGTTGGACCCTGGAGTAGAGCTTTGGTTTCGTTGGCACTGTTGTGGCCATTTGCAGGATGTCAAAATCTGTCCCACTGACTGCAGTGGATTTAGGATGATAGTTGCCAGCAGCACAACAGTCCCACATGGCTTTTATTTTCTCCCAGATTATTAATTTTGTTTTAAAGTCTAAAGGAACTGTCTGGGTGGCAGTAATAGAAGAATGAGCACTGGAGGACCTTGTTAGTAGCCCAAAGGAGAATATGCAGATAGTGGCTTGATTCAAGAATTGTTGGCAGCAGCAGTGAATGTTACCAGCAGGCACTGTTGGAGCTGAGTATGGAATAACCTGCTGTAAATAAACGGCACACAATGTCCAGAGAACATTTACATAAGGGAGACGTCTGTAAAATATTAAAGGAGTAAATGTAGAAAGGAACTAAGAACTCGTTGGAACTGAATGACAAGATAAAGCCAGCAGAATTTCTGCCCCGAGGCACTCTCAGTCAGCTCCAGCAGTCTCCTTCCATGCCAATATCACCTCCAGACATGTTTCCCAAAACCAGGTTTCTGGCTATTCTTCTGAGGATGTTTGATTTTCAGTTGAACCCTGCATGTCTCATAACAAGCTCCAGGTCTGTCACGGTTTGTGTTCCATGAACCTTATTTCTTAGATAATGGAGATTGGGATAGAGTCAGTGATGAGAACCTTGGGGAAGGCCACAGATATATGGGGAGGGATCTGCTAGTGTTTAACAAGAGAACATTAAAGTCTTTCCAGTTGACTGCTATGATTGCTCTGATTTTATATATGAGCAAGTTAATAGATTGCAAAGCTTCAATAACTTAAGCTTTGCAAACATACACATGAATGACAGAAACACAGGTGCAAATTTTATGATGACAGCATTGCTAAATAATTTTTTTTTTTTCTGGACAGAACTCTCCATTATTAAAGAAAACTAGACAAAAACGTCAGAATTTTGAATGTTAGATGAAGAAATCCCAATTTTTTCTCATTGAGCAGATATCCCATTTTCTCAGACACTGACCTATTTACTCAAGCATTTTGGAGTCTCAAAGTTATTGTTTAGGTGTTATATGCTATTGGTAAAATTGGTTGGAAAGTAGAACTTTCTCTGTTAAAACAAAATTTGAAGTTTCAAAATGAGTTTGCACACCCCATTGGGGGATCAGGCACTCTATGAGGTTGGAGTGAGTTGGGCACTTGCCGTGTAGGGAATATTCTGAGAAGTTTTACTTTGGAAGCGTCAAAACATTTTGATTCTGAAATCTGAAAATATGACATTTGATAGCAGTGATTTTCTATTATCATATCGTAAAGTATAACAGTGTAAGCTCACTGGGGTGTAACAGTCTGCACACATGGTATGTATTAACATTTGTTTTCATGTAACATATGTATGAGTTGAAACAATGAAATACAGTGATATGGTGAGAATAAAACACATGAGTCAAGATTAACTTGGAAAGTTAAAACATTCAGCTATAAAACAATTTGGTTTCACAAAAAACGGTCTTTATTATGTAAAAACTACTACATCAAACTGCTCCTAGCTTTCAACCAAGTTTCATTATTATAAGTGAAACCAGTGATGCCCAACAATTTCCATTGTGGCAGCCTCTAATGCTGTCAAACTTTTACCACGCATGCTGAAATCATCCATGCTGAGGGCTGCTGTAGGCTGGGCTCCCCTGGAAATGATCGGCAGAAATGCTTTGGCAGTTTCTGAGGCTGAGCACAGGGAAGAATACATGATTTTGCTTACATTAAAACACTACAGCTGTTTCAGAGAAAAGTATTAAAAAGGGTACTGGGGTGTTTTTTCTGCCTCCCAAGCATTAGCCCTGGTTTGGCCAAGGTGTGAACTCGTGTCATGTTCACACGTTCTCTATGTAGCTCAGGAGCTCTGTCAGCTCAAGGAGGGATCAGTGAAACCAGGGACTCGTGTCTGGTTTTTTATTTCACATTTGCTGCTCAAATATGTAGGCAGGGTTTGGAAGGAACAGTAGCTTCAAGTACTTTGTGTTCTTGATTGATCCAGTTAGGTAGTTGTGCCTTCCTACTAGGGGAAAACCAGCTGATCTGCAGAAAAGTCAGTTTGGTACATGGAACATCTGCTGTTCTTCCTCTTCTGCCTTCACCCTCAAGTCCATGTTTTGAGGCAGGCGCGGTGAGACGATGCTCTCCTCCATGCCAAAGCAGAGCCCATGATGCCAGAGATCTAATCAGGTGGTGACACCAAGGACTGGCAGGGATGCTTGTGAACATGGAAAAAGTAGTTCTCCTGGCTCTCCCAGACATGTGGCTGGCCAGAAGCAAGGTTTCAATTATAAGCAGGGTTAAAGTACATTTGTGTTAATGAGAAATCCGTCAGCCGAGGTGCAGATACTCCAAGAATACATGTGATGGGATTATGTGTGTGTTGCTAATTCATTTGACATAGCTGCCCACTTGAGTTTGGTAAATTAAGATGGATAATCCCTTTTGGCTGGGAAGTGTCATCACTGAACCCAAATGTCTGCTAGAAGTGTCAGATGTTGTGGTTCTTGGGCTGCTGGGTGTCAGGAGACACCTCAGAACACCCTGCCAGGGTCTGGGATGGAAGGGTGGGTGGCAAGGTGCAGGTTGTCACTGCTAACATGGAAAGAGGTGGCTTGTCAGTCTTGCTGCATGAAAAACTTCAGGACCCATTTTGGGGGGATTTCTCAGTGTTTTGGAACAGCAGAGCTGCTGTTTCCTGACAGCCCTGGGTGCCTGGGCATCGGTCCCCTTTTGAGGAGAAGAGGGGTTCTCCGAGGCTGTGAGGAGAGATGGGGCGCTCCTCCCTGAGGCTGTGAGGAGAGTACGGGGCACGGCCCGGGCTGTGAGGGGAGGACGGGACTGCCCGGGATGTGAGGGAGAAGGGGTTCCCTGAGGCTGTGAGAAGAACAGGGAGCCCTCTGAAGAGTGTGAGGAGAACTGAGGGCTCCTTTCTGAAGCACTGAGGAGAGGAGGGGGCTCTCCAAAGCTGTGAGGGGAGGCAGGGGCTGCTCCCGCCGGCCACAGCCGGCTCCAGCAGCCCCACCCCAGAGCAACCTGAGTGCAGCACTGAACTAAGATTATCTGAAGGATTTTTAATTAATTCCTGCATTTTTTTTGCAAATTATTGAACTCCTCTCTTTGAGAAAGGTAATGATATTTTGTTTGGTTTATTTCTATTGATAATTTTTACTTAAACAGGCATCAACAATCAGATACTCACTATGGGTTCTTTTTCCTGAAACCTAATTTCTTCCACCCAGAGTGTCTTGTGGGAATCTCAGTGCCATCCAAGCATGAGCTCCTGTCTATAATTCAGCTTAGGACAAGCTGAGCTGTCATTTGTTTGCACACATCAGGTCTAACTTTCTCCTTTGGGCTCCTGCTTTGTCCCAAGGGACCTGCCACTCCTGCCCAAGGCCCTCAGTGCGGTGAGGAATGTAACCTGGTATCCAGGGCAGGCTGCTAATTACAGCTTTAATTTTATTGTGCTTAGGAGGAGACAGATATCCAGCCTTCCCTTATTTGTAAGTATGGATCTGAAGAAAGGCAGATAAGGTGTGCTGACAGATGGGACAGCCCGATGGCAAATTGCCCATCAGGTGAGTAAAACCTGCGACTGATGAGCCCCATGAAAAGGTGACTGTTACTAGAAAACAATATATGTGGATAGATAAAACTGTATATCTACATATATATTACACACACACATGTATATGAATTTGTTTCTATGTGGTGTTAACAGCAACAGTTCCAAAAGAGTTTAGAAAATAAGCAAACGTGTGGTTTATATTATTCCTGTGTATACACTTTCTTACCGAATTCTTCATTTCCTCTGGGGCCGCCTTAAAGAAGTTGCTAATGTATAAGCAGTGCAACTTATAAGAAACCAATGGGAATCTAAATAATGTCTTGCAACGCCTAATTTTGGTGATAAGTTAAAAACCCCTGCACTTCGTGGCTCAGAAATGACCTATTATTTTACAAGAAATGAAGTATTATTTTACAATAAGAAAATAAAAGCAAGGGTCTGCTCTTAGCTGTAAATACTGAAAAATTATTTTAATTTTGAAAATGGTTAACTGTGGTTTTGTTAGTTGCAAATTGCTGCAGCTCCATGGCTTTGAAAGGGGGAACAGCTGATTTATATCAGTTAAAAATCTCTCTTGGAGTTCTTGATGTTTTGTTCAGAATTCTTGGATCACAGTACATTAGAATTCACTGTGGTGGATTTACCATAAATATTCAGGTTCTGTGATGCATTATTCGTTGAACAATCCCATTAATTTCAGAGGCTGAAAAGTACTCAAGAGGACCAATTCCACTGGAAAGAAGAAACGCTGATCAGCTTTGTACTGTGGTTCTGGGGAGTACCAGCACAGCCTGCTTCCCAGTGTGGTGCTGAACTGAGTGCTGCAGCAGCAGCTCTGCTCCTTGTTCTGTGTGCTATTGTTCACCAGCTCTGCTGGGTTCAATGCAGCACCTCTTGGGATGGGCAGGAGCCTTTCCGCTGACCTCATCAGGCATTTGGTGTTCAGGGATCTTGAAGGAGATCAAATGGCAGCTATTAATGTAGCCTGGCCTTCTTCCAGCTTTAGTTATTGCCTGTGGTGCTTATACAACCTGTTTGGTACCTAATTTTCTCTCTCATTTCATAAAACAGAGAATGACTCAGCCATGCTATGCCACTCTGGATTGTTTGTATATTGTCACTTATCTTTGTTTTCAAAGGAGCTAAATCCAACAGTCATCCAGTTACTGACCCTTTCTATATGAGTTTGAGCCTCCAAAGGCTGCCTGTTACCTTTATATGACTAACCAGAATAATTATGAAAGTTCAAATCCTTGTTCATACTCTCTTAAAATGCTCATTTTCCAAAACTGGGACAAAATGTTTGGTGCTGTTGGAAGAAAAACCTGCAGAACCTAGGATAATGGTAAGGTTGATGGTAAGGTACTGATGATGTTTCAGAAATGGAGCTGGTTGAAATATTTCAGATTTTAAGATGCTGTTGGTCTCTTCAAGTATAAATTTTGGGCAAAGGAAAAAAGTGATTAAGGAAATAACTAAAAAAAATATTTCCATTAAGTAGTTTACACATTTCTGCACTTTTAAGATTTGAAGAGGGGAGGCATAGATGATCAGGAGCAACCAAGTGTCAAAGGCACATGAGTTTGGTATTGTAGATGCTGAGTGTGTTTCGGTGCTGGTCACTGACGAAGCAAGACATCCACCATCTGGAGTTTGGTAGCTCTCATCACACCAGGACTGTGCTCCCATTTTTCTCTATTTCCACCAGCAGTTTGTTCTGCTTGCTGAGTTTTTTCCTTCAGGTTATTTGAGGGAAACAGGTGTTTCCCAGGGAGCCTCAGTGCTCACAGCTCTAATCGCTGTCTCTGACAAATGGATCTTTTGTGCTGTCTGGAGGATTAATAGAGGGTTAGGTGCTTAAAAAAATAAACAGTGAGTTCAAACAGTGGGAAGGAGTAAAGCTGTGTGTGGCTGATGAGCGAGGTGATGTCATTTATTTAGCCGAGGTGATACAGTAGTCAGAGATGCCATGAGGGGAAGGCTCCTTTGAAGGAAAGAGGGGAGCTGTGAGGCAAACCACAGAGGAGCTGTTAGTGGCCAATGGAAAAAGGTTGTTGGGTTTGAAGCCTCGGAGCTCAGGTGCAGTTCAAGAGAATAGGGGTTCATTGTTAAGGCAAGGATCAGCACTCCCTTTTATTCTGTCCTCTGCCCCCCTCCTCCTCTGGCACTACAATAATAATATCTTGTCACTCTTAAGACATGCTGGCACAGATCGTGTTCACTGATGGATGTTCGCTCAGTGGACGTACTAAAATGGTTTGTTTCTGTTGATGTATGTCTTTGTAGGCTTCTCTAATGGGAGTGTAAATAAATGAACCCTTCAGCAGGGATTTCTTTCACTGCAGTCCAGTTTAACCTCTGAGTGCCTCGCTGCCAGGAGTCACTCCAAATGCTTTACTGCTTTACATTGCTGCTGCCTTTTTCTGGAGTTTCAGGTATTCCATTTGCTGCCCATTTGCACAGGCAACTGGCTATATGTGGATATAATTAAAATTAATGCAATTAATTTTTTATAATGAGTATTTAGTAAAGCAAGGCTGAGAAATTAGGATGAGCAGTCAAGAAAGGTAAGGGCCTAATGTTCACTGAGACAGTTAAAAAGATTTCCCATTATTTCACCTAGGGGTGATAACAAGCTCTTGAGATTAATTTCTTTAAAGCTGTGTGCAAGACCTGGTTTATATGAGGTTGTGGATCATGGAACTAGAACTTTGTTCCTGTGGTCAGTTCTCACAAGTACATAAATACTGTAGTGGTACTTTTCCTCAAGACAGTGGAACTCAAAGACATCTTCAGAAAACACCCAGAATGAGTGCATTATAGCGATAAACCAAAAATAGCTTTACAAAGAAGGCAGTCACTAATGTATTATTCTCTGGAGATTTTTTCACCCTAAGTGTGTGGGAATGAGAGTTTTGAAAGCTAGTCAGCATAGTTTTCACAGCTCTATTCTAGAGTTTGAAGTGCTCATACTTGGCACAGTTCGCCTAGCCTGGAAGTGTCATAATGATTATCCTGCATTTAAAGAACCATTTAATGATCACTGACCAAACCCCCTTTTTTTGAGTCTCCACTTAAAAAAGCTTCTCCAGAGAAAATTGTACACCAGGAGCAAGGAGCTTCTGGTGAAGATGGAAATGGAAGGTAACAGGCCTAGTGCTGACAGGGAAATTTCAGTTGTTACTTGGAAAAATTACAAACCTGGTTGCAGTTTTCCCTCCATTTCCATTATCAGTTGAATCAGTCATGGAATAGGATATGCTTGCACAGAGAGAGAATGTCACATGGCTACAGAAACGCTCTCCAAGTGCAGAGATCTGACATGATCCGTGTAACCTCCTAACAAGTTGTGTGTTGGGACAACATTCTGTCATGTCATACATCTGAAACAAATACAATTAAAAGCAGCCTTCTCCCACTTCAGTCTCTGGCATATAGGAGATGCAAATGCCGATTTTGCCAGGAGACCCAGCTATTGGCAGAGATCAGCCCTTCCTGAAATGCTTTTGCTGATTCTTGTCTATTCTATCTGCAGTTTTCAATGCAAATGTACTCATAGAGAGAGAAAATCCTCCTTTTCAAATATGCAATTTATTTTTCAGCTTATATGTTTGCTGACCCTGCTAATAAAGTGCAATTTAAAAGCTGCATTCTAGAATGGGGAACATTGTCTCTCCACCCCTTCTCTTATGTGTTTATTGTAGTGAAAATGTAAGGACTTTGTTGGAAGGTTGGCCATGAGGACACTGGAACAGAGCATCCAGTATCTCCATATCATTCCTTCATTATTTATGGTTGTAGCATAGTACATGCAGCACCAGATGTGAGTAAGAAGAAGGAGGGGTGCAAAAGAGAACTTCAAATGACTGTGATGAATAGTTGAAAGTGAACAGAGGGGCTTTTAAGGCTCCTTTAAAGAAAGCCTAATGCTCTGCTTCCCTAAGCAGCAGGCTACTGATGATGGAAAAGTCACAGACATACCTGCAGAGATTTGGGAAGCTCTTGTTTCAGTGGGTCTTTATGGCAGCTAAAAAAATAGAATTCCTGTGCTCCTGCCAACTAGGTTGGTGTGTCCAGCTCACTTTTCTCCTTTCCATTTTGCTCTGTAAGGACAACATGCAATGACTTGGACAGTGCTGAGCTCCAAACCATGTCTATCCTTATTTAGCCACCCCTCCCAAGACCAGGTCCTACTTGTGTCTGGTACTTTTCCATACTTGAGCAGTACCATCTCAAGGACTGCTGTTTCTTGCCTGCATTTCTGCTTCTGACGGTGGCATAAAATGCCAGGCCCTGCAAGCCCTGAATCTTCTTTGCCTCATTAAAACAAGTGGTGACATTTTCTTAGACATATACAACCTGCACTTCCTTAATGGCACCCTAGCAATCCAACATTAGTATAAATCAGGAATGAAGAGCCTTATGTCCTCTTCCTGCATCACCCTATTTTATAACAAGCTTTCAAAAATATTCTGAATTCAGGCTAACAATTACTGGCTTTTCCAACCAACAAATGCCTTGATTAATTTTTTGTTTCCTTTTTTTTTGGTAATATGTTTTGAAAAATACCGCAGAAATGTCGCAGATGTAAAGGTTTTTTTAAAGGAATTCTTGGAGCTTTTAAGTGAGTCTGTTGTTTGAGCACAGCTGAAATTGTTTAGAGTGGAATCAAACAGCCTTTGTGCACTCGGGGCTCTGCGGGATCACGTCTCCGAGGGGGATGCAATGTGTGGATGCCAACGTTCAGCTGACACTGAGCTACTGCTTTATGCTGTCCCCCCATGGGCTTTTTCCCTTGTACCACTGCCTCCATGGTGGTGGGGGTGCTTCAGGATGAGCCCTGAGCGTGGCTGGATCCTGGAGGTGAGGGGGAAGGCGATCAGGGGCAGCCTGTGGGTGTTACAGGGAGCGGGCAGCGAGGGATGTAAAAGCCGGTGGGTACAACCACCCGGAGCAGCAGCGCTGCCTGAACTGAGCATTTCCTTGGTTTGTGCTGATTGCACTGATAGAAACTTGGCCTCAGAGAGCTTCAGCTCCTAAGTTAACACTGTTCTTGTGAGGGTGAATTCATCGCCAGAGCAGGCCACGCCTCTTCACACAGGCCTGTAGGAAATTGTAAAGCAAATAAGCGCCGTGGTGCCGAAATCAGAGCAATGGCTGATGGAGCCCCGATGGGGAGAACAGCCAAACAGCCTGAATGAAATGTCAGTAAGCATGAAAGTTAAAAATACACTTCTCAGACCTTGAGGACACTCTGGGGACTAAGAAGCTATATTGATACTAGACTTCAAAAGTTCCAAATAAACAGTAGGATTTTCTCAATCCACAGAAGTGCATACTTGTGATGTCAGAGCAATGTTATTTCTGCACTGCAAATCTCAAGGCACATGCCTTAAAAGCCAGTCCAGATAAGTTGCAACTTATTTAATTTACATTTATAATTGCTCTTATTTTATTTTCTTGTATCTTAGAAACTTAGGTTTAGATTCATACTGTGAATCCTAAATTTACATCTTTCTGAAGAGAATGCTATTCTCTTTAGGGTAGAGAGCATGTCTTGTGTGAGAGCAAGTGATATTTCAGAGGAGTAGCATTCATTCTGTGCTAGATGATCTTGGACAATTGAAGTAGGAATGATTACATTGATTTGCTTTGGGAGATACTTGTCCACAATAACAGTGAGCTTCTAAAGCCAGACATTTTCCTGAAAGCTCCTCATTCTAAGTGTTTGGAACACCAGCATGTCCCTTGTCCCAATACAGGTGGCTTCCCAGTTCTCAAATGCTGGGCAGGCTTTTTCTTTTTTACTGTAGAAAAATGAGAACTGTAGATGCCGTTGCCTGGATGGAAAATGCTGGAAATAGCTGTAATTCTGGTTTTCCCCTCTGTGTTACACCCAGGAGTTGCTTTTGTGGATGTATTTTAGCTCACTTAGATTTGACTAGGAGAACTTGGAAAGATTGTAGTGTACAAAGAAAACATTTTATATTTGTGTCCTTTTGGTCTTATAGCAAAGCTCAGATAGAACCAAAGGCATGACAAATGCCATAAAGAAAATCAAGTGTATGGATTTTTTGATAGTAGACAGAGCCTGTGGAATATTTTTCCATGATATAAAATCCTTGAATTAATTTGTTCTAGGCTGAATTAATCAATAACTGTAGCCCATGTGTAGATCAGAGTGGTGAATTGTAACAGTACTCTTAGAGGTAAAAACCCCAAGCACTGATCTAGAGGAAACTGAAGAGCTTGTATATTTATGAAAAATGGCAGCCTCCTAACAGGGAGCCAAATAATGCGTTTTATGAGTTTGTGAGTGTGGCAATTGACTGCTGCTGGAAGAACAACCACACTCAAGGCAGCAGAGTTTTGGCAAAGGTTGATCTGAGTTAAAATAGCATCTGCATGGCTTCATGGGAAAGCTTAATTCTGAGAACATGAAACTCTGTTCTACACATGCAGGGAGCAGCATTCTCCTTGTGTGATTGTTTCAGTGTAAAAGGGAACGGCCATGTCTAAGGGGGAAGGAGGAGAATTTCATTTCAGTACATTATATGAGAGAGGACACTTCACTTCCCAGAGCATGAAGAAAAATGCCCTCTATAACTGCATTTTTAATACAACCAAACTCTTAGCATGAGGACAAAGCTCATGCTAAGAGTTTGAGTTTTTCCGTGTGCATCCCACCATGCAAACTCCCTTAGTTAATCTCATCTCTGTGTTCAGTAGGATGTGGGGGCTCTGGAGTGCTCGGTAGCACTAAGGGGAGCTGCTTTTACAGCTGGATTTGAGCTCTTTTATTGAGAACTCCTCGGAGGGCTGGGCGCTGCAAAGTAGGACACTTGAAAGCCAGGTGCTGGGGAAAGGGAAAGTGCTGCATGAGCAAGAAGTGAGATTATAAATTAGAGTTCAGCTCAGCACGTTTGGAGTCACATAAATAGTGTAGGGGTTTGTAAAAGAACGCTCTCAAGGATTCAGAATTATGGCCAAAGAGGAGGGAAAACATAATGCTTTAATACCGTGTGATTTATGCACCAAATAAGTTTGAATTAGTCACCAATGTGAAGTGGGTTTGGAAAGATTAATAACCCTCACCCAGCACTTATTGTATGATGATCAGCCATAAATCTTCTTTGAGCGAAACGGGAAGTAGCCAAATCCTTTCTCCCTGCATATGGGCAGTGCTCGTGCTGTTGTTCAAGGGCTGCCCACTTTGAATTCTGCTTTTTTTCTTGGGGTGAGGCTATGGATTACTCATGGCAACTTGGGCATTTCCAGTTGGCTCAGAAGATACATGCTGCAGATGGGCCTGGAAAGGGATGGGATAACTGTGTGGAACTGGGAACTCTTATTTCCCTGGGCTGAAGCAGTGTACAATTCACTCATTGGAATGGGCACTTTTGCCCAGAGTGGACATAGAAAAGGTGTGAAAATGCTATGGATTGCAAACTCAATGTTGTTGCTGTTCATGATCTGACTATTTTGGTCCTGAATTACTTCTAAGATCTTTTTCCTACTTGTTGTGATTGTTTCAAGTGGAAAACTTTCCATTAAGGCTAAAATCCTGTTGTACTTGATGCTTTGCCCATTTGTATTTGTGCCAAAACCAGTATGACTTTTGATTTCTTCTGAGCATGTGTCAGCTGGTGACCCACCACACCTTCTCTTGTGTGGCCTATATAAACCAGTACTGACCGAAGCTTCAAAGAATGACTTCCCTCCCTGTAAGACTCTACCTCACACTTATTTCCAATAAACTGCCATCCTCTCAATTTTCCACAAGCAACATGTAATTGAGCAGTAACCTCAGTGTATGAAAATCTGTGTGACAGATGAAAAAAACATCATTAGACCAGAGGCAGCTGGAGTGCAGTCATGGAGTGTAAAGAGCTCAGCTCCCCTAGAATGTCTTTCATGGATATTTAGAGTTTAGGACAAAAAAACTTTAATGGATATCAACCCAGGAAAGAGGGAGAGCTGTTTGAGGAAGCAAATGTTGAGGAGGGCTGCTAGATCTGCCAAGTACCTGCAATTCCATCTGAACAGCCAGATTTACTTAGGTAGCTGAGGGTGATATGTCCCAGAAGATGCAGAGTCCATAAGACACAGGGAGTCCGCTGCATGGCAGAACAGGCTGCTGCTGTGTCATAAAAGGATACCTTTTGTTTCATGCAGCCTTTATTATTTTAAATGAGTGTTTGGCATTGTTTTGTTACCTGAACTTACTCAGCTGATATTTAAAACAGCTTTTTGCTGCAAACTTCCTGGACAAGTAATTGTTCTGCATAAAACATCTTGGTGGTCTGAAGCACAAGACTGTGAGGGACACTCAGCACTTGTTCTACAAGTCCATCCTGAGAAATGTCCAAGCCTTCCCTTCCCCCAGAGTGCAGCAAGGAGGTTGTTGTGGTTGCTGGGAAGCCAGGAGGGGGGATTAGAAGTGATACCTGCTCTTTTCAGCTTAGCTGAGCAGGCCTAGAATGCCGAAGTAGTTCCTAAACCAAGAGTCCCGTGTGTGCCCCCACAGCTGTTGCCTAGAGAAGTTATTCCAGAGGACCTTGGAACAAGCTGGAATACCCACATGAAAAATCAAGTGAGAATCCTCTTAGTTTAGTCTTACCTTTTCCAAGCTGACATGGAAGTCAAAAAGCTCTTCAGCGAATCTTTTCCTGGCAATACTTTTGGGAATAATGATTGTGGAATCATAACCATAAAAGGCATTAAAATACTCTTCCTAAGCACACTTCCCCTGGGCACATCTGTGGAATGTGATTTTGAAATGCCTCAAATTCACACTCACACAGAATCTGTCACCGTTCCCTGTGACCTTGATCAGGAGCATTTCTCTTAATGCCTGTTATGCTTCCAGATAAGCAGAGCACCTCCCATTGACCCAGGCAGGTCATTATCCTCTTTCCCTTTATCAGGAATCCTTCAGCCAATTAATCACATACTGCTCTGCAATCTTGAGGCTCAATTATGCCTGGACAAGTGTTGCTCAGCTGTTCCTCCTGCTACAGATGTGACATATCCTGAGATTAGCTCCGATTCACAGAAGTCACTGATTCTGTATCAGGCGCTAAGAAAAGCAGGGCTGTCTGGGAGAGAGGTGACACCATCTTGGAAGCATTTTATCAGACAGTAAGTGGAGATGTCTAAAAAATCCTGCTTGCCACTGCCACATCACAGCAAGTCCTTCTCACTGGCTGTTGTCTCTCAGCCTGAGACAATTTACTAGTATTTTCTAGATGGAGATGTCAGCAGACTAATAAACTGTTAGTAGTGCACTGATGACAGACAGTAGCTAGTTCTCCATTGGGATAGTAGATAGCTTAACTTGGAATCCCTGTGAGAAACCTATTTTCTCCTCTTTTGTGAAAACCTGTTTTATGTACATCAAATAGCTTCTAGTTTTATTTTATTTTCCTATTGTTACAATTTACTTGGGATACTCCATCGCGGATGTGTGAAAGTGAAATATTCTGGTGTTATTTTTGATTAGTCCAAAAAATTCTGCCTTAGGTTTTTTGTTTTAGTTGTTTGTTGTTTGTTGTTTGGGTTTTTTTCAGCAGCTGTGGCTTGACACACTTAATTGTTTTTAGAGGGCCTGGGTCAGAATACATTATGTAGCCCCCAGAAGTACTATGGGACACCCACTGAAAGTATCATCAGCAAGATGTGCCTAATCTTGGCAGTATGATTCTATGTTTGTGAGGTTGTTCTTTGTAATAATTTTCAGCTACACAGAAGCTCAGCAAACATTTAGTACAGATGCTTGCAATTCTATAAAATTGTGTTATTCTCTTTAAAAAATGGCCTTTTGATTTCTGTAAGCAGACCTTGTTAAAAAAATCTGAGTTTTGAATATTTAATTGTGGTTCCTCCTGTTTTTATTTTTCAAAAGCTCATTTTTGAACAAGATAAGCAGATGTTGAATGTGTAGTTGTTTACTATGGAAAATCATAAACTCTGCAGAATAGCTACCCTTTATCAGTTTCAGGCTTCAAATAAATTCTCTTAGAAACCCCTATGGAATGAAAGCATTTGCATTTCCCCTGTGGATGGTGCCACAGAGAGTCAGTGAGCAGATAGGATCTACTTCTGCACCCTGCCCTTGCCTGGGGGCTTTTTGCACGCTGGTGTGAATGCAGGGCACGAAGGCAACTTAAATAGGATTTGGGGCTGTGGAAGAACAACTGGATTTAGCTGGGGCTGAGGCAGCTGTGAGCACACAGCAGGACTGTGTGTGAGCTCACAGGGCTGAGCTGGAAAACTTCTGTCTTAAAACACCCAGATATTCTGCCCCTGGTTTTCTGCAGACAGAGCCATTGCTGTGACCTCTCACACTGGTATCTCAATTCGCAGTCTAAACCACGCCTGTGTGTGGGTCAGATATCGCAGCAATATTGCACCAGATACTGCAGTCTTTTTTTGTAACAAGGTGACCAGTCAAGGGAAAAGGGACTTGGACTTGCATTGTCCAAGGTTGGCACAGCTAAAATCCATTTTTAATGGCCTTTATGAGTCAGATTCTCATGTACAAGTTCTCACTGACTGGTCGGTTCAGCTTGTGAGTGAGTCCAACTGTGTCAAGACACTGAAAAAGGATTTTTACTTTCAAGAGTGTCTTGCAATCTAAGTGTGGGGCTACAGGAGTCTGATGTGATAGATTTGTTGCTGAAAAAGTTATTTGCACCTTCTTATCAACAAGACACAGAAAATGGAGATTGTGTAAACATGAGTGTGTAAAAAGGATAGTTCACTTGAAACTTGTTGCATTTTATTTTAATTCTCAAAATTATGAGGTAATGCTTGGGCATGGCTGATTGTTCAACAGCAAATACTGCAGATGTATCTATTTTTTATGACACAGCTATTTGAATTATAACACTATTATTTTGTCTGTCCACAAAGAGGAGAATATAAACTGCCTCTGTTTCTGCAGCTCCGAGCTCTTCAACTATCCCCCTCCCACATTTTAAGATTAATTAAAGGGAACCTTAAACTCAAGCACATCTCAAAAAAACCCAAATGGAGGTGGTCTCGTCGTTAAGATGAAAAAGAGGATTAGAACTGGAGGAAACTGAAGTTTGGTGTTTTATAAATAATCTTCCAATTTCCTGTCACTTGCCTCTTCATCTCTTGTGGGGTTACTGCTGGATTCTGCTACTCTTTTTTTCCAGACTTTCTGCTCTCTGTGGTGATCAGCCACAGGAGTGGAAAAGAAGCTGCAAAGATGAAAGGAGTTTCAGACTCCTAAAGCAGGCATAGGAAATTTCTAGGGATGCAGGTAGGAGCAGGGTGTGCAATTCAGCTGGGGGAAAGCTAATTTGGCCTCTAGTCTCCATAGGAACCAGGCAGAGCTAAGAACAGAGCAGGTAGGACATCTGGCTTCCGATGAGGAAATAAAGGACACAATTTTTGTATCAAATCCCAAACTTTTCAACCTCTTTGGCTAGGAATTAAAGTATTTAGCATGTAATCTGAAAGGGGGTTATGTAGTGTTGTTTCTCCAGTGTTGGATCTCCAGTGCTGCATCTGTTGCTCTATTTGGGGTCTTGGCAAAATGAAGAAATGCTGAATAAAGTTTATTTCCTCTGTGGCCAGATTTTATCAGTGTAAAAGCATGTCCTTTTATTTTATTACCATATGTTCTAAAAGGATCTCTTCCTGCTTGGAAAAAGTTACATGTTTTTCTTGTTTTCAATGTATTTCACTAGTTTTAAAATACAACTTTAAAATACAACTTTACTTACAGTCTTGGCTGTAAGAACACCAACACCATCTACCTTTCACAGGTGGGGTTGTGGAGGTGCAGAAGTATCAAGAAAACCCCAGGACCATCCTGTAGATCAGGATGCAAAGCCCATGTTCTCTGCATAACCCAAGAAGCATGACTTTATTTTGGGGACACTTAAAATTTTGTTGAATTGGCCAAGGAAAATATTTGTGTTCAGACTCTCTGTACCTAACAGGTGTGACTGGATCTGATTTAGCACAGGGTCTTTACTGAGTTAGGAAAAGAAAGACAAACCATGTGGTATCTGCTAAGTAAACAGCAATAAGATGAAAATATTTCATTCAAACATAAAAACAAAACTGAGAGCCTGACCTTAGAATGAGTTATGGTGGCAAAACACTACTGTGAGGTGAGAAGAGATGAGATGGGGCCCTAAACTCAGAGTCCCTACTGAAGTGTCTGTCAGTTTAAGGAAAATTGAATCCTGTAAGTGGTCCTGTAAATATCTGAACTGCTTTCTTCTGTGAAAACTTCTATTCCAAAGTCTTGCTTCTCTTTCCCTTTTTTCCGTGGAAAATGATGGGCTCTGTTGGTGGTGACTGTACTTTGCCTTTCCCAAGTTCCATGTTTCTGGATGGATGTAGAATGGATTTCATGAGATTTTCAATTAAGGCCCTGTGAGCAGATGCCAGCATGTGTGTAAGCACTGCTGTATGCTTTTCTTCTCCTCTCATTTATTACCTTGCAGCATCTGAATACAGAGGAAAATAGAGATTCAGATTTGTGTTTCTCAAAGAAAAAAAAAAGGGGGAAAATTCTGAAAGAAAAAAGAAAAAGAAAGGGGGAAGGATCCCACCAAAATTGCTTTGTGATTCACTGTGGGGTCGTGACCCCATCCTGCTGAGACTTCTGTTCCAAAGTAGTAACTTGGTAGCTGGAGTTTTTTAAAGTGGTTGTTGATTGGCTTAGCTGTAAGAAAATCACATTTCCCTGAAACTCTTAGGGATACTTTAAATGGGTGGATTATCCAGATGCCTGATTAGAAATTTGGGTTATGTAAACACGGAATGTTTAGATTTAGGCTTTTCAGTTGAAGTCCAAGCAGCTGTTTGCACTTAACTCCATCAAGAAGCCCAGTTAATCAAAGAGCAGGAAGGATTTTTACCTTCTTAAACCTGTGTCATTATTTCTGCTGTCCAAACCCTTTGGAGTTAGGCTTGTTGCAATGTAGAACAAGGTCTTTTGGATGTTTTGCTGAGGAAACTGGAAAGAATGGATGGGGTTTGGGTTAGTGAGATGTGGTGCCTTGTGGATTTTTCCCTTTTGCTATGACATAATCATTTTTCCATTAATTGAAGTCAAACTTGACTTTTTGAGTCTTGGAGAGCTGCTCAGAAGAGAAGGTGGAGGCAGATCCACCTCATGGCTCCTGGCTCTGTCCTACACGTGTATCAAGTCCAACCCTGAGGATCTATGGAACCTGTTTACACTGAATTTATTTTAGGGCATTCTTGACAGTGTGAATAGGTAGCAGAGTAACCAACTAGCTTAACACTTCAGGATCCAAGCAATGAAAGAGTCTTTGTGTAGCAAAGAAACAGAGCCTTTCTTCTCCAGGAAAAGAAAAAAAAAAAGACATAGGGAAAAAAATTCTAAAAAGTTTGGTTTGTTTTTCTGTGTTCTGTCTTATCCACTACCATTTTGGAAATTTAAAATTTCAGGTCAAGAAAACCCCTCAAAATTCTTTTCAAAGCAGTTTCTCTCTGGTTCTCTCTTTACATTCCTCTTGTGATTGTTGCAATTTTAAGTTTATTAATTGTTGATTTCTATTTCTGACATTTTTCTTTATTTTCTAGATCTAGAGGTAGCCAGATGCAAACAGGGAGCACCTTAATGTGCATCTATAGCTTGTGTACTTGTGATTAGCTGAAATTAATTTCTGATTACTTGATGTAAGTAAGATTTGCTGCCTTTTCTGTATGCTCACAGTTGCACTGTGTGCTACCAAAACCTAAATATATAATATAGTACAAATTTTTAAAGTAGTAAACCAAGTGTGGCAGTGAGAAGCAAAGCATATTAAAGTATTTTATTTTTTCTAAAACTATCTTCTCCAAATCTTTGAAATTGCCAGCTATAATATAGTTCTGACCATTGCCAGTATCACCAGGGAACTCTGGTGGTGCTGTTAACACACAAGTGATGCTCCTGAAGCCATCAAGGGCCCAGCTGTGATCTTTTATTTTTTCACCCAGAGAACTGTGGTTTCACAGGGCAGGCCTTTCCCTGTCAGTTTATTGGATAATAAATCCAAGACCCATAATTCCAGCCTGAATTACTAATCAGTGTCATATTGTAATTATAGAAAACATACTCAAGAATGTTGTTGCTAAATATTGATTGCTTTTAATCTATAAAACAAACCTTAATTTATATTTTCCAATGTACATGTCTTTCCCTGTAATTACATCTAATGTTTATGATGTTAACAAAAAAAAAAGTCCTGAGGAAACCCTAATTTTGGTCACTGTGTGGTGCCTGGGGACACATCTATTCCTGTAACAACTGGAATAAAACCTCACAAACAATAAGCATATGGAAATGCAATAGGCAGCAAAGGACTCTGGTGAAAAATTGGTTTGTCTGTGCTGATATTTCATTGTGTCATCTGATTCTGAGCTATTGATCAATATTTGCAGGCAAATTAAAGTGATCAGATGGTCCTGTCAGGAAGACCAGAGATCTGAATGATCCTTTATGTTTCCCTTCACTAGGGGCAAGACTATTTAGGAGGGCCTGGAGTAGCAGGACAAGAAGGAATGGATTAAAGAGAATAGGTTTAAATTGGATGTTAGGGAAAAATCTTCCCTGTGAGGTGGGGAGGCACTGGAACCAGAGAAGCTGTGGCTGCCCCATCCCTGGAAGTGTTCAAGGCCAGGTTGGATGTGCCTTGGAGCAGCCTGGTCTGGTGGGAAGTGTCCCTGCCCATGGCAGGGGTCTTGGAACAAGACGATCTTTGATGTCCCCTTCCAACCCAAACCATTCTGTGATTCTATGATGCTGCCTGGCCTCTTGGAAATGCTTCCACCTTCTACCCACCAGGCCACTTTATGTCACTGTTGGTCCATGTACAAAACATGTCTGAAGCAGCATTAATTAAGCAGCAGGCTAGGATGCACTTTCCAGTTTGTTATAGACTTCAGCCTTCCAGAAGTGAGAACTCAGAATTGTCTTTGCATGGCTCCTTTTTGTTGGGAACATCTCTCTCTGTTATTTACCAGCCAGGTGACTCTGATTTCCAAATGCAGGAGATTCCTGGTCACTTGGGTCCCCTGGGTCATTATTTCCTTTCAGACTGTGCTCCCCAGGCTTTAGCTGGAAGTAGATGGGTTGAGGAATGATCTCACTGACATTCTCTCCTTTCCTTCTAACTTTTGGGACAGTTGCTTAGCAGCCACCCAGTGGGGAATGGTAGCAAGCCAGTCCTCCCTCTCTGCAGGCAGGCTGTGGCCAATAAGTAATGTCATGCTTGCCAAGATAAGGGTAATAAAAATCTCATGCTTGAGGGCATAAAACAATCATTGCAGAAGTCAAGCTGGAATCCCTCCCCAAATGTGCTCCAGCAGTACACAGCTACATCAGCCAGCAGTGCTTGTGAGTCTCTCAGAGCAGCTTCTCTGGGCAAGGAAGGGCCCCTCACAGTCTGTTCCCTATTTCTGCACCCTGCATCTTCCATGTAGCAGTTCTAGGGCTTACTTGTGCACAAAAGTAAAGTTAGAAAAGTTGGGGGTTAGTCAGAACCTCACCTTGATGCCAGCTGTGCGGTGGCTCTGTGCTGTATCTATTTACCATGGACATGTTGGGTTTTCCTCCTTCCCTTGGGACACATGGCTACACTGAAGTGATTTCTGCAAAATTCCTGCTGTTGTGATGCAGTTGCAAGGGAGGAAGTGTGAGTTTAAACCAGCTGTGAGTGTTTTCATGTCTGTTCTAAGCTCTGCTTTACATCCAGGTTTGGTGGAAAAGAAATGTGTGCCAGAGAGAAAGTTAAGAGGTTTAAATCATCAGCTAATATAAATGGGCATCATTCCATTGACTTCAGTGCAATGACACTGGCCTCTGCCAGCTCAGGAGTCTCTGTGCAGTCTCTTCTCTGGGCAGAGAAGCTGGAGAAAAGTGACTGTGAGTCGTGTTTGTTCATTTGATTTAGCTTGGGAAGTAATGGAATATATTTTTGAGCAACTTGAGTCCAGAAAAGGACTCGAGCACCCGCAGCCTCTGGTTGGGAGCATGGGTTCCCTGAGAGTGCCCAGGGAGCTGGGCAGAGGAAGTGCCCAGCCTGGCCTTTTGCAAAATGCCTCCTTCCATGGGCATTGGGAGGCAAGAGTCTACGGGAAATAAGGTGTTTTAGTAGCCTTTTAATAAAAGAAATGGATTCCCTTTTAGACATGACACTCTGAGGCCTGGTGAATGCTGTGTTTGCACAGTGAATCAGATTCATCAGAGAATTACTGAGCAGCAGTAATGGAGTAAAGGAGAAATAAAGGAGTAAAGGAGAATCTCTAATTATGACTCAGTAGAAAAATGTACAGCGGTCAATGACCCACGTAACTCTTCTGTCTCTGTGTCTAGTGCAGCAGTGTAGTTCAGTGTCCTGAGCTCTAATATGGAATATCTACGTATTAGATTGGACTGGGTTTTCCCAGTTCTCTTCCTGTAGTAAGAAGAACTGCTATGTGAACTCTGAATTTTCCTCTTATGAAGGGAGAGGTGCTGCCATGCCCCATCTACATGACAGACTGCAGTGGGAATTGGGAATCAGTTGCTAGAGTGGAGGTTCTCAACCCTGAGCAGCCGATCTTTCTCTCCTAAACATTGTTGTATTTTATTAGCTGATTCACCTACCACATTCATTGATTATGCTCAATTTTTGGGATTAGTACCTGTATCAATGGTAAAATTGTTTAGACCAATTAGACTAAAATAATTACGATTATGCAAAGATTATGCTTCTTTTTTTTGCACTACAAGTATTAAATTCTTATATAGTCCGACACTGAAACACAGGCAGGGAATAGACTATTTATATATTTATAAATCTATTTACAATTTATGAAGAGCTCTTGATAAATAAACAGAAAGGAAATAAAAAGGGTCTTCAACAGACCCCCTTTAACAGAAATGACAGTCATCCATGTTCATAGAAGTAAACTGAATCCAAAAGTTTTTAAGTTTCCTTTTTTCTTCCCAGGAGTTATATTATCTGTGTTCCCATACTTCTACAGCAATTAGAGATAACTCTAGAGATAACTCAGTAAGCTAACTTTAATCTCAGGGAAAAGAAAATCACACAAAATCTAAGAGCAACTCAAAGCACATATGGAATAAGTAAGAGTATTATTGCCATCATTTGCAAACAATCTCTCAGATTTAAAACAAAAAATTTCTGTAAGTCCAATTCTTCCTGATTTGCAGTAAAAAATGGTTACCAATTTCCTTCCCCCTCCCTTCCCGCCCTGTGTTTATTTGCTCCCTGTAATGTAAAATCTGACTGCTAGGTCACATCCCAGCCTTCACTTGAGGGTTTTTACCTCTTGGGTGACATAAGGCACAACTTTCAGTCTGTGTGGATCTAGGAGGAGTTTAGAGTGACAAGAATTATTTATACCAACATGATGCTCTGCCTCACAAACTGTTACAGTACAAAAGCCAGTGGCACAGCATAAGAAGTTTTATTTGCCACTCAGTGACCTCCACTGCAGAAAATACTCGATTTCCTGGTTACTTCATTAAGGGTTAGCAAAGTGGCCTCTGCTTACTCTTTTTTTCTTTTATTCTTCAGTTCTTTAGGATGGTGAGGCCATTTCTATTAAAATCAAACTCCAACAGCAGAGCGGACTGGGAAGTTTAGTAGAGATGAGAGTGCCTCTATTCCCACTTATAAATAGCAGCATCTGTGCAGAATTATCAGGGGCTCTATTGGAATGGGCCATGTTGTGAAAGTTTGGTCAGGCAAGTGTGGCCCAGCATTTTCTTACAGGCATTACCTGTTTCTGTTAAGTACCACTCTAGTGTTTCAAACCCAAGAAGTAAAGAACTGGAGTACTACAAGATGCTCAGCTCCTGAAATCTCCCTGAGTTAAGGTGATCAGGTATTTTCATTACCCAATTGTTCAACCTGCCTAGTCCTTCCAGGCTCCTCTCTTTAGCTGTAGAAAAAAGAAACATGGCTCTGTTTTAAAGTAGTTATTTTTCAGTAAATTCACCCACATCAATAAACCCAAGAAAGCTGATTCGGTGTTAAGTGTCCACCCCATTTTGCCAAGGTACACAATATTTACCCTGGGGGAGCCTGCTAATAGCAAACAATTCCATACCCTCATTTTACCCATGTCAAGGTTCAGAAGATAACCTGCTGTTAGCAGAGGAGCCATGGAGAGGGAGAAAGCCCAGGGTGCTCAGGTTATAAAGATGTGTGTGTTAGTGCAGGGGAGCAGCCAGCTCTTTGCACTGCTTGCTACCTTGCTTTTCAGCACCACAGCTTGGCCCTGACTGCCTCCAATTCTGACAGCCAATTCCTGACCTCTCACTCTCTTACGATCACTGCTGGTTTGTGCAAGAAAGTCTCCTTTCTTGTCCAAAATTTTTAAGCAAATACTGTTGTTAGTATGATTGCTTCTGCAGTATTGGCTTCTACGAACCAAGAAAGATCTCACATCACCACTGTGTACAATTACATCATCTCAACATCAGAGCTGCCAACTCTCACTCTTTGCTGGAGAGTCATTATTTCTGCTTTAAAGAGATGGAGTGACCTCATGAGCTTCTGAAGAAAGCCCACAGCTGCCTGCCTGCCATACCGACAGAATAAAGTGGTCAGATGGGACTTGGGTTGATTAATGCTTCAATACAGAAGCACCTGTCTTGCACATGGCAAGAGATCAGGTCCTCTCCGCTGGAGCAGATCCTAAATCTCAGCTACTCTTCTGTGTCCTTTTAAGAGTGGTAGGCTGAGAATTGAAGAGAATAACTGTTGTTCACAGCTAATCTGGAATGTGTTTGGATTAAAAAAAAAAAGAAATTTGGCATCTGTTCAAGCTTCATTTTTAACTGAAACAAATTAAAGTGTAATTGAAAACAAGAGCGTGCATAGAAATTACCAACCTGATTCTTATTTACACTGCAGACTCTTTGCACCTCTCTGGCAATGTGAAAGGTCTTGGAGCATGGTTCAGTTATTTTTACACTTCCATGATGGGCCTGTTTATTGACATGGAGCTCAGAAATATTTATAGGAGTGCAGGATTTGCCTTTCAGAGCAGTGGAAAGTCAGCACTGTGTGACTGCTGGGTGCTGTACTTTTGACTTATTTAGGGTGTCCAGCTGGACTGTTGAGGGGAAAATTAGGGTCTGGACAACATGGTGTGAGAGGTTCAATAATGAAATGTGAAGTGCCTCATCAGCGGTTCATTTGTGTGAATCAAGTCGGCTTTGGTTATTGGCTGGAAGCGAAGTTGCCTTTCAAGCCCAGATAAAAGCAAATGGTCTCTGGGTTGTGTCCTCAGCCAGATGCTCTCATCCCAACTGGCAGCATTTGACAGCCCCACCCTTGTTTGATGGTGTAGCTCTGAATGAGCAACCTAAAGGTGCTACAAGATAATGAAATATCCTCGTGTCCTTATGGGAGAAGACCTGCAGGTAAAGGTACTAAACATCCCAAGTGGGACAGTGCATGGAAAAGCTTCGTTTGCTGTTGCCTTTTCTATGCCCATTCTGAGAACAAACAGGCACCATGAGGCTCCTGGGTGACTGAATGCTTCTGCTGAAAGCTTTAAATTGGTTTAACCTTTACTAAAGGAATGGTAGAAAATGGAGAGACAAAATGAGAAAGTGAAGGAGTGGTTAGGGAGAAACACAGTCATCATGAAGCCAGCAGGAAAAGAAGGGATTGATTATGTAGCTACAAGAGGGCCCTGCCAGCCTGCAGTGCAAGGGGAAGAACCTGAGCTGGTGACAGCCCTTTCTTGGGGCCTGTGTGTAAGGGAGGTGCTTTATGCACGGGGAGTTTCCTTCTCCTGCTGTGCCAGTCCTGCTCTGCAGCTGAGACTGTAGTTCTGCCATGGCCCAGGTTCCCTCAGTCAGCTGCCTCCCACTGCCTGGGACACAAACAGTTCCTTGGTGTTCTGATTTTAACAGAATAAACCAGGCCTGCATCTGCCATACATTTCTTTTTTCATGTTTTATCAGTTGTCATGGACTTTCTTAACACATTAAGTCCAGGGCTTACAGGAGAATCCAACTTTCCAGTTTTAAATGAATGTAGAGAAAACCTGGAAACCACCAGATGTTTTAAAACTTACTCAGAATGAAATAAAAAGATACAAAGTCAATGTCTTAAAAAGTCCTGAGCACTATTTGAGGAATGTTGGAGAGGAAAAAAAGATGAAGGTGTTCAGATTATTGCCAACACAAAGTACTTAACGCTGTTATGCAACATCTAATACAGCAGAGTCTTGCTCAAGTGTTTTTTCACATTTTCACTTCACTTTTCTACTGCAGCACCAATATTTGAGTTCATGCAGCACAGAGGAGGTCAAAAGCAAGAATAAGTTCATACCTTCTGGCCAAGCCAAGAATGTTTTCAAGCTCTCCTCTCCCCAAAGGAGCCAAACCACTAGCAAATCACAGCTTCAAAAATGTTTGACTAAAGCAACAGTTTTATGAATCAATATTAAAAATAGACCTTAAGAATTGGACTTTAAAAAAATTAATCCTGCTGCCCAGAATTTCCTGTCACTCTTGGATGTTGTATTAAATTTTGATATGAAATGTATTTTCCTGAATTGGAATTTGTCCTTAAATTACTTATGAACAATGAACTCTTTTAAGAAAAATAACTGCTTCCTTATCACAAGAATTAATGCTGTGGTTTTTCTAAGTGAGTTTCCATAGCTTATCAAATCCTTTCGTTCCTCTTAGTTGGAGGGGAACTGAAAAATGTCTATCAGTTAATTATCTTCAATTTCATGATTTTAAATCAGGTAATATTCCACATTTTACTTTGTTCAAAGTGGCTACAGGCCACTATTCATTCTTGTTCTCTCTTGTAATATCTTTGACCCAAAGAAACTCAGTCTCTTTTTTTCACTCATTTTGCAGCTGCTTTAACCATATTAACACCAGGCCATTTGTACCTATGCTCTTTTGCAGCCAATTTGGTTCTGCAGGATCCCAGCGTGGTTGTGTTTGCCACTGAAGCACTGCCACCTGTGGGTGAATCCCATCCCTGATTCCCCACGGCAGGGGGAGTGGGAGGGGAAGATTCTGAAACAGTGGTAAAAATGTCTGTTCTGCACCATTTCAAAGCTCAGTCATGCTTACTTGGGAGTGTCACGTTAGTTTTGTGTGCAAAAGGGACATTTCAACCCTTTGGCCCTCAGGCTGATGCTGCATTAGTGCTAATGAGATTAGTTCAAGCTATAGCTGATAAAAGAGTTGTGTAGCAGACTGTCTAGATGGAAGGTGCCACCAGTGGCCTTGGCTTCTGGCACGCCTTGAAGGTCAGTGCTCAAGGGCCTTTTCATACAGACACGGCACATTACACGTGTTCCTGGTGGTGCCTTGCAGCAGACAGAGCTTGGATCTGGGACCTTGTCACAAGAGCACCAGGTAATTTCTGCAGTGCTGGTAAGAAGAGAAATGGTTCCTGAACACTTGATCCAAACCCAATGGCAATCAAAAGAACTTTGAACAGTTTCTTTGGTGAGCTCTGGAAGTTCTCCCAAACCCTGACTCCCAAATAACACTCTATCTCCTGAGTTCAAACCAGCCCCAGAGCTTAATCAAATAAACCATTTGATCCCACAAGAAATCTGGGAGTGTGGTGTAAGATGCAGACGTGCCCTGCCTGGCACTGGTGGTGCTGAAGACATATCCCAGAGCATAGTCCATGTTACAGGAGAATTTAACTTTCCAGTTTTAAATGAATGTAGAGAAAACCTGGAAACCACCAGATGTTTTAAAACTTACTCAGAATTAAATAAAAAGACACAAAGTCAATGTCAACACTGCTGGATGAAGTGTGAGTGGATTTCAAAGGCTCTTCCTATCAGGATTCAGGGAGGAGGATGAGTAAGGGAGGAGTGTGAAAACAGGCAGAGCTTTGACAGATGGGAGACATCAGTGTATAGAGCTCAAGGAACAGCACTGGTCATGCTGAGCCTTGCTTTTAAAGGCACATAGTTTCATTTGTGAGGCCACAGTATTTTGGTGATGGGCAGAATGGTTGATTAGAGGAACATGAAAATCTGATGATAAGGAGTCACCTAATTTTGAATATGTCTGTATTTAAATTCTATGAAATCCTTGGGAGTGTCAATGACTACAAGAAAATCACCATGTGAAGTTTAGATGAACTGCACAATTTCTAGTTCAGGTAATCATTTAAGCACAATTTTATTGGCTTCAGGAACTGTGACAATATATCCAAAAGTACTTGTTTCTTCTACTGGAGCTAACAGCTATGAATCATAGCAACTGTGTCATTATATACTGCTCATTATTTCTGGGATCCTGAGAAATACAGGTATGTAATTAGAGTGAATATGTAGAGTTCCATACAATAATATCTTCTTTGTACTTTCATTTCATACTTTCAAAAAAAATCTTGGTTTTCCTTAATACTGTTGATGTATGTGCCTGAATAAGATGTCATTTGTAAAGCTGAAAGCAGATATCTACAGCAAGTATTTAAAAAGAAAAATTGGATTTCCTAATTTGTATAAAAGGGAAACACATTAAAAGGGTAGAAAGGATAATGCTCAGATTATTTTTCAAACAATGCACAACTTGCATAATCCCATTATGAACAGTATACATTTCACAGCCCATCTGGCAGACAATAAACTTTGGGTCTCTGTGGACTTGAAATGCTGGGTATTGTACTGCCAAAAAGAAAAGCTCTGCACATATGGCATTGGGTGGAAAAGCAGCCACAGCATGTCTCACCCAACATTCATTATGTTTGTTAGTTTTATGCCTTCTGCAAAATAATGTGTATTTAGTAACTGCTAAGCAGACCTATGTGAGTACTCAGTACCTGCTGCTGAAGTGGCAGGATCTTGCCATGCTGGACTGCCACAAAGGCACTGTATAGAACATCAGGCTAATGAATTTGCTCTTCCTGGAGGTGTCTGAGCACTCATTAAGAGATTTTGCTTGGAAGAGCCAGTCAGTCAAGGGAAATGCAGAAGCTGTAGTCATCAGAATATGGCTCCTTAAGATGTGGAATATTTTGATGTCCTTAAAAACACACCTGCCTTGTTGCTATTAGATCACAGTTTAACCATTGGAAGTCTTTTGTATCACATTATTAAACGCTGCCATCTTCCAAGAGCTCAGGGCTGTAATCTCCTGGAAGTTCAGCATTAGTTCACATCACCTGAAGATGTGACACAGGGTAACTGTCCATACCTGCAACTGGCTTTCCAAAACATCTGGATCGTGCTGGGGACAAGCTTTGCTGCTACTTTTGATGTGAGGAATGGAAGGTGTGACCCTTTCCAGGATCCATTACAGGACCAGGTATGCCATGTAGTCAGTGCTGGTACATGTGAGTATCAGGCTTCATTTCAGATCTTTCTGGACCCCTATTACTCATGCCACGAGGTGTCAAGTTCCAACTTCAGTGTGAGCAAAGAGGAAGCATCTGCAAACAAGCATCTCCACACCTTGGAGAGTTGGAAAACCTGGGGCTTAGCTGAAGAGTTCATGAAAGTAGCAGGCAAACTGAGTGTTGCCATGATGATGGGCTTTTTTCCTCATATCTTGGCTCATTCAACTCCTGGGAGTGTGTGACAACCAGCAGAACAGACAGTGCCAAAAAGAAACACATTTCTACCCTCAGCTGCCTTAACGTTATGATTAACATTGCCTGTTGTGGCATCACTGCAGTAAGATCAGATTTCTTGGTTTTACCAATTCCATACTTGTATTCATAGTGGAAAAAGTAAATTTGAAGTGGATTAAAACCCCCTGTTTTTTGCTCCCTTCTGATTTCATTCTCTTTAAATATTTATGAGTGCTGCAGCCCCACAGTAGCTGGGCCTTCATGACTGCAGCACTGTGGTATTCCTCTGAGGCAAAGAATTACCACTGCATTTTGTAGCTGGAGAGTTAAGGCAGAGCAAGGTTTTCCATGACCTATTTAGGATTACTCAGGTACCCTGAGACAGAATCAAACCCAATATTTGCATGTCCCGACTCCTGTTTCGCTCATTGACTCGGCTATCCTGAGGTGCCCTTCCTTTTCTACTCATCTGGGCAGTGCTAGGAGGGCTTCCTGTGGCAAACAAAAGCTAATGAAACTCAGTAGCTGCGTGTGGGTATTATTTGCTTGAGGTGAGAGGAGAGTTTTCCAAGTGTCTGAAACTGGCACACTGATGAAAACAAGCAAGATTATTTTATGACTAGGAAAGTATTTAAATCTTTGCTTTAGTGGAGGAGTTTCAAAGGATTGCCATGAAAGAGTAGGAAGCATGGTTTCCTGCTTCTGTAATTTTGTTGTTCTTTATAGTTGATTAGAAGTTGAAGAGAGATCTGAGAAGCTTGTTGGAGCTTCCTTTTAGTGGAGATCCACAACTGATTGCTTGTAGGACATCCACTTTCAGCTGCGTTCTCAGCAATGTTGCTGTTGGGAAGCTGATAGGCTTTTGTGAGATTTAACTTTCTGAAAAACTCAAGTGTCACTTTGCAAGCTCTGCAATGTTCAAACCCTCTTTTATCATGGCACCTTTGATCTGCAGCTTGTGCCTTCAGCACACAGTCAGGTTGGGCATTTAGTGCTTGTACTTTATATTTTCTGTGTCCCATGCAAAACCCTGCAGTGAGCTTGGCACTTTAATCAACACAGATGACAGCAGCAGACCTGGGAGCAAGATTAGAATATGGGCTTTGGGTTGATTTGGAATAGTCACATTTTGGGTGGAAGTTAAGTCATTCCAGCCTGGCTTGTCCTTCTCTGTCTTTTTTCAACTCTTCATCTAAAAGAAAGGCCAGTTCCCCAGAGACTCCCTGGGTGAGAGCTGTGCGGTGACGTAGGATCATTAGGATACACTTGCTTTGTACTGAGGCTGCTCATGTCTAGACCCAGGTAACTCAGGTTCTGCTCACCAGAGGTAGTGAGGATATATCCTAAATTCCCATCTTCAGCAGAAGCTTGAGTCTGTGTTCCTGGAAATACAGAGGTATCTCATAATTGAGAAAAATCCATCTCATTTCATCGAGTCAATAGGTGGGAAAAACCTTCCATAGACATTTAGATGAAAAACGGAGGGATTTTTACTGTTTGAGATCAGTGATGTCTTTGATTGCAAGCCTGAGCATTAGAAGTCATAAGCAGCTACCAGAGTCCCATATTGAACACTGAGCAGCTGATGGTCTCCCTCAGATGTCATTGTATCCAGAGGACATTAATTCTGCCTCTAGATTGTGAAAAAGCTCCTCCCCTTTCCTCAGTATTTGAATTGTTTCATACAAAAATATGCAATAGGCTGTTTTCTCTAGTTTGCTGATAAATCCATTTTTCTTCATGTCAAGAGACAGAAAATGAGGATGACAAATGCTGCCTCCTGGGAGCTCATATGCAAATGCCTTCTCATATGATTTAGGGAGGGTTTCACATACAGAAAAGCTGCTGGGTGCACAGCTCCTGTTAGCTCAGGAAAGGTAGCAGCCTTTAAGCAGAATTAAGGGAAGTGGCCTTAAAAGACATTATGTAGTCTTGTGACTGGAGAAAAGCAACTGATCTTTCTAAATTGTTCTTTTAATCCAAATCCACTGAAGAAATGGAGTGGCTCTCACTGACATTTTTCTTTGAATCTAGTCCACATGAATGAGGGCAGCTTTATTGTGCAAGAGTGTCCTGGCTGTACAAATCACATATGCAAAACAAGTCTTTCTGCTTTGCATCCTCCAAAGGGCTGAGCCATCAGGTTGTCTGGTCCCAGCTAGCAGGGGGAGTCCCACAGGAGCTGCTGGTCAGCTGGATGTCCTCGCTCTGCCAAGAGCCACTAATCTGACTTCGGGTGTTCTCCTGCAGTATTCCCTGCAAGTCAGCATGGTTAGCAATGATTTCCACAAAAGGAGAGATCCTAGGATCTAGAACAGTGGCTTTCAACTTGCCACCCACGTTATCCTGGGGAAGAGGCTGTTTGAAGCTGACAAAACTCACAAAACTCCCTCATGAGAAGATCTTCACTCTGGGCTCACTGCTGCCAGATGTTTCATGAGGCCCTTGCCTTGCTGTATCTGCTGCTCCTTGTGCACACAGACTGAGCTCTGCAGGCAGGGGTACAGTGCCCTGGTCCTGCCTAGTTCCCCTAGGGCCCACCATGGTATAAATCACTTTAGCTGTAACTGATGGGAATGATTCTGGGTGAGGATGTACAAACAACCAGCAGAATCCAGCTGGCTCCTTTACACATGTGTGTTCTCCAGAGTGGTAGAAATTAAGCAATTGAAGCTGCAGATGCTTATGAAGACTTTGATTACCCACAGGAAGCACTAGATCTATAGAATAAATCAGTGTGGTAATTTCTTTTCAGACTAAAAGGGGGTATTGAAGTCAGGAACAAACTTGCAGTTGTTGGGAATATTCTGTGAATGGGTAAGTGGTGTTGTTTTTGGCAGTAGTTACAGACATCTTAGGATGGTAACTGCAGGATCACTGATAGTACTCAGGCAGCATTCCTGCTCATTACTAGCAGGGATTTGGATCACTGCTTCCTTCTCCTAAAGTGGTTATTCCAAACAACAGAAGATTTTGAAATATGTCACTTCAGCATGCTGTGTTTATCTCAGGAAATAGTATGTTTGATCATTCTACTTAAAATTGCAGCGAGTTGTTCAGCAACATGTAGTTCAAAGGTCGAGTGTGCCCCTTTTTAGTACAGCCTTTGAAATTTCGCTGTGGCTGCTAGGAAAACGGGAAAGTACAAACAGGAGATGACTAAGGCAGCAGATAACTTAAAAAGGCCATAGACTTTAGTTTGAAATGGTGCAGTTGGCAGGTACATGTTGTACCTTATAGGTGTTTTCAGCCCTTCTAGAGGTCCGCCTGACATTCATTTCAAACTCCAACCATGTCATTATGGTGGGGGATCTGATATGCAAGAACAATGTTTAAAAAGGCACCTTCTTTTTATTTTTATTTTTTAAATTGACTTAGAGATGCAGGTATTTCAGTCTGATTGGCAAGATGTAGAGTTCTATGCAAAGGAGATCAGACTTTTTTTTGAGAGGTGTTTTTTCAAAAGAATGAGACATTCACTTAAAGTTAAATCTTCTGGAATAATGAGTCAGTTTGGATGTTGGGGCTTTTAAAGTTTTTTTTTTTTAAAGAAAACTCAGGCCAGCTACAAACATTACAATTGATTTGTTGAGGATGGGGGAGGATATGGGAGGGCATTTGAATCCTATTTTTCATTTGGTTTTGGGACTGGCTTAATGGCTGAGTGTGCTGAAGGTGTTGCTTGAAGTATATCAAGAAAATTAATCTAGGCCAGAGGGAGGTATTCTTCATCTGGTTCTTCTGGTCAGGCACTTCTCAGATGCCTTTACTCAGCTGGCAGAGTGAGTACTGAGCTTGGATCATGGCCCTGCTGTTAAAAAGACAATCATCCAATGCATGGCTGCTGGGACACTTTTTTCCTTTCAGGTTTTTGTTGTTGTTGTTCTTGTTATTATTGGGGCTTTTTGTTTGTTTGTTGGGGTTTTTTTTGTTTTTGTTTTTGTTTTTGTTTTTGTTTTTGTTTTTGTTTTTGTTTTCTTTCTTTCTTTCTTTTTGTTAGTTTAATTTTCCTTGTTTGTGTTTGGTTTTGTTCTGGAGAGAGGAATCAGTTTGGTTTGGGTTTTTATGTGGCTCATTCTTGGTGCAGTGGAGGGGTTTGTGCCTGCAGAAGAGCACAGACAGATTGGTACCTGCAATCATATGATGACCTTTTGCTTCCCTTTTGGCTTGTGTACGCTTGCAGAGAATTCGGATTGAAATAAAATGCATCTCACTGCTAAGTATTTGAGTTATTTAGTAAACATTTTTCCACATGTGCCTAAAGGCAAGTCTGAACAATACAGTGCAAAACAGGGCCTTCTTTGTTTCTTATTAAAACCTATAAAGCCGAGCTCTATTCTGGGCTTTACCACTTTTCCGTTTTACTTGATTAAAAAATCTTTGGAAGGAATCATGCCACATAATGCACTGTTCTGGTTCTCCCTTTGGAGAGGCTGCACAGACAGTGTTCCTCTTTTGAAGGGATCAGGATTTTTAATGCTCTAGCCCACACAGTGCATCAGAGGAGAGCAGGCATCTTCTTCCACAGGTCAGCAAGGAAATCTGGACAAGCCTGTGCTTTGCTGTTGATTTTACAGTTGCCTGGGGTTCAGAGTCCTTCTGTGCGTCCTCCAAAAATGAGACATGCAAATGTACTGGCCTAGTCTGGTCATTTATCTTGTGGAGCTTTCCCAGCTCAGTCATCAAAATGTTTTCATACTGAAAAACCCTCACACTTTCCACTGTCATGCCCGGGAACTAAAATCTGTAAGCATTCAATGTCAAAGGTTTTATGGTTCAATTGAGTTTCCTACCCTTCTTACAGTACCTTCATATTCCACCGGCTAGAAATAATTCCTTCTGCCCAATCCTGTGAAGATTATCACCTTGTTCTCTTAATTTCATGTTGCCAACATCCCCCACAAATACTAATTACTGTTTCTTAAATACTGAGTCCCTGTAAACATGGACATGATACTGTGTCCATGGCCACACTGAGTACATGTTCAATTAAACTTCAGGCATTTTTTCTTTTAGTTTGCATTTAGTTATGCCCCAGAGATGGACATGACTCTAAGTGCTGCTGGCCAAGGGTACATGATATAGTGACTTTTATCCACTTGCTCTTCTGCTTATCACATGGCTGTTACTGATGCATGTCTAGCATAAACATGGAGTGAGGAAAGGAACTGTAACCATAGTGAAGAAAAGGAAAAAAAGAAAAGATTAATAACCAGAAAATGTAAGGTGAAAGACCAGAATATTTCTGTTTGGAAAAGCTGCCATAGGACCTGGCTTTAAACTTCTTTCTTTAAGCTTCTTTAAACCTGGCTTCTATTTGGACTGATCCTCTGTGGTCTCCTCCCTTAAAGATGATAGATATATGACATTTGAAATGTAATTCACTTAAGGAGTTTGGCTTAGATGAACACCAAAGAACAAAATCCAACTCCCATGGAACATTGCAAAGGCATGCAAAAATGTCTTTGTGCATGGCTGGAATACTCAAATATTTTGAACAATCAGTTTCTTCAGGGAAAAAAAAAAAGGATCCTTTTCATGCAGAATGGGCACTTTTCAGAAGAATTGTGTTACGAAAAAATCCATTCTCCATCAAAACATCTGTGATTCATTTCCAGTCCACTATTTATAATGATAGCTAATTTGATTCATATTTTCCTCTTTCTCTTCACAAGTTGTGTGTGAAAAGATGGTGATTTTCACATATGGCTTTACATTTCAGCTATGCTTGTCAAACAGTCTTTGCCTATAGATCATTAACTGCCAGTTTGTTGAAAAGATTCAAGATCCAAAATTTAATTGGTGTTGAGTTGCTGTAACATGGTATAGATGGTGGGATTTTCAAAATAGCTGGTTAATCTACCTTTATTGCTACTGAAGTCAGAAATTATGTCTGGAAAGGAAGATGAGGCTGCCTTGGAGACAAAGGTACAGTTTCTGCCAGCAAATATTAAAGGACTGGAGCTGTTCAGAGCAGTAGTAAATAATAGGGCCTGGGTTTCAAAAGATCTCAACACCGAGCTCACTTCAGAAAAGCAGTGCTGAGTTGTGCCCTCCCTGGTGAGAGTACTGGGTGGTGAAGAATGGTTGGGTGTGCTTGGCATATTTGAACATCTGGTCATTCCATTGATGCACCAGCCAGGAATTGGGGTGCATGCAAGAATGTGTCCCCCAGTGGGGATGGTGAGCTATTTAAAACCAGTCTTTTGGTGCTCATTGCTTGCTGTGTTTACAGGACTGGGATTTTAAAAAAAAAGGTGCAAATTCAATTGAAAATGGATAGCCCGTGTTCCTAATTCACCGAAGAACATTTTATCTGAGTGCAGTTTGGACAAATCAATATCTGTAAACTTCTGGCCCTAAGATATCACTGAAATTTGTACCCTAAATGACTTGGGAGAGAGCAAGTGCCACTGATTTTGGTGAGGGAGGTGTTGGCATTTATGGCAGAGTACATACAGGGTTCTGGAGTTCTCTTGGGCATGCCCAGCCCAACACATGCACGGGGAAAGGGAAGGACAGGGCTTTCCCACACCACCTTCATGGCCAGAACCAGGTAGGTGTTTACCTCTGGCCGTGGGAGTGCCCTCAGTTAAATCTTGCTCCACGTTCAGCTGATGATGGAGTTGGGATGAGGGGTTCCAGGGACAGCTGTTCAGTACCTCTGAGCCCTGTCACGGAGGGCAGCTGTAAACACAGGATCTTGTGTCACCCAGCCCAGTGGATGATCACCCTGCCAAGGCATAGCCTGTGCCTGCCCACATTGAGAGAGATCCTGGGGACTTTCCCAGTGAAAATGAGGGGCTGGCAAAGTCAGGATCTAGGAATGCCTGTCTGACTGGTAGAATTAGGACTGACTCCAGAAGGGGGTTTTTGCTCTTAACTTCCTCTTGAAAATGGGTCTTTGACTCCTAAGTGAGTAAAGAGCTTTTAAAAACATGAGCTTTAACCCTTTTGAAAATCCCAGCCTTGATCCCCACCACCAGTAATTTACATTGGTACCAAGTGAATGAAATTAGCCTGGTATGTTTTCTGGCGTCATTTGCTTACTTGGAAAGTCTGACTATCTCGTCCTTCTGTGTCTGAATTCTCTTTTACTCTTCTCTCCAAGCCATCTGGGGCAAATGGGGTTTAATCCTATGCAGACCTTTGGAGTTGGGGAGTTTTATTCCCTCTTTTTTCCCCTCTCTCTGTTTTTTTTTTTTCTATCAGACCTGAGGCATTTGGCTCGCAGCCTGGGGTGAATAAAGAGAAATAAGGAGGAGAGGGGAGGAGTCTGCCTGAGGTGAGAAAACCTGAGAGAATGATGAGGCAAAGGACAGAAAGTTGGCTGCCAATGGAGGTGGAGGAGTAGTGACAATATATAGAGGGTGTGATGGCACAGGCTGAAGATGGTGTTCTAACGTGGGATTTGGTGGAGGGGAAGGAAAAGCCAGAGCATATTAGGCCACAAGTTCTGCTGAGGTCTGACACATCCCTGTGAAGAAATAACTCAGTAATGTTCTACCCGCTCTTCTTGCATTGTTGTGAAGGTGATGCAGGCTGACTTTACAAGGTGGTGGACATTAGTGAAGGGGAACACAGGAAAAAAGGGATAGGCAAATGTGGGAAAAGAAGAAAGGATATGCTCCTAGGCTGAGCAAGGAAAGAGGTAAAACAAACAAATAGGTAAAGTGTCACAACAGCAGAAAGTTTAAGTGGAATGTAAATTCCTTAATATTCCAACCTTTCCCTTACAGAGGAAAACCCCAGTATTTGCAGAGAGAACTGATGAAATCCCTGATTGTGTGGCTGAGCCCTTTCCTTGCAAAGGGAGCTGTAAGATAGAGACTTGAGATACTGATTTTTTAAAATTTGGGATTTATACTTTAGAGTCCTTTTTAAGGAGAAGGAGTAGATTTTCAGAGTTGCTTGTGGTCTAGAAGGGGAAAAAATTGTGGCATAGTTAGGGACAAGAAGAAAGGGTAAAGGCTTTCCTATGGTTTTTGACACCTGAACGTGGTGGGAAAAAATAGGGTTGATATGTATTTCCATAGAAAAAACACAGATGTATTCTTGTTTTGGATTTTTTTTAACCTGAGCTAGATAATTCAGATTAAACCATATAAACCAGAGCAATTTGAGAGCCATCACTGTTATTTTTACTAGAATTATCCAGCCCAATTAAAAGGACAGATTTGTAGCCTTGCCCTGTGCTAGGCAGCTGTAGCTGTGTCCATGTTGGCTCTGGTAAGAACCTCTGTGCAGTCACCATGGGAGGGTTTGGCTGTGCTGGCAGCTCTGAACTCTTGTGCCTGACTCTGCTGCCCCAGGAGCAGAGGGAACTGGAGAGATTGCTGGAGTTGTCCAGGATCAAGACAAGGAATTTTGCACAGACAGGGACTGGAGGCCTTTTGAACTATAGCCCAGCGCATGGGATTGGATAAGCACAAATTTAATGTTGGGTTTCTGTTGAGAATATGCACAATTATGAACACTGAGCTTCTTTCCCAGGAGAATTCCTCAATACCGATTTAAAATGTACCATTTCTACCAATATTCCTGCCAGAAAATTAATTTGGTAAAATATTTGTTGAAAGCAAGTAAAAAAAGGGGGCTGGCACAGGGCTGAAGCAAATTAACGTTAAGGATTCAAATGAATATTAAGTCTCTTTTGCAATAGTGCATTCCTGCCTCTAATTATGGCTCAGAGTGAGTAGATGACTGTAAAGTCACTCCTGGAAGGTGTACATACAGCAATCAGTGTGATAGCAGCCTTGCAGCTCCAAGTGGGTGGATGACTTGAGCACTATGGTAATGACGTGTGGAGCCTTCCCTACCTTGGAGACAAATTCCAGCTGAGCTCCCATCAATAGTGAGGTGAGCATTATTGCCTGTGGAGAAGCTCTGCAACACAGAGACATCCAGAGGCTGGGGTCTGTCAGGCACAGATCTGCCAGGTCCAGGAGCAGCCCAAGGCAAGAGGCCAGGCCTGAGCAATTGGGGTCCTTGGACCAAAGGCTCCTGCAGGGATACTGGTGTGTATGGGAACTGCAGTGAGAAGGAGGTGACCACCCATTCCAGCCAGCTCCAGGGATCTCTTGGTTGCATTCACCTAAAGCCAAATGTGCCCTTTTAGGTACCTGAAGCAACAGAAGATTTTGGGCTAAAATAAAGAAGTATTTTGGGATGTAATGGCCTGTGGTACACAGGACCAGCCAGAGTGATCTGAGGGCTGTGGGAAGCCTGCCTGGGATGGGCTGACCTGCCTGTACCTACTGTGGAAGAGCTGTTCTGGTTCCCATGCTGTGTCCACAGGCTCCTGCCCAGCACTTGGAGTCAGCTGCATGGTGTGGGGGACAACTTGTCAGGAAAACAGCCTCCACCATATGTTTTTTCCTTTTCCCTGTTGTCTCTTGCTCCTTTGTTAGTCATCTAAATGGCTTTTTGTTTTATGATAGGTGACTTTGGTTTTGTCTTCCTCATACCATTATTTTTTTTCAGCCTCTTTTACTTTCTCCTCCTTGCTTCCCTGCTGTCCCTGCTCCTTTTGTTCCCTTCCTCCACAATTTATGCCAGTAGATGGTGGTATTCAGCAAGTTCTAGGAGTGCCAGTGTCGCTCCCTTTGTCACTACTGTCTGTCCAGCTCAGCAGCAGGGAGAGCTGCTCGTGTGCCAGAGTTTGTCTGTGCCTGGGTGATTGTCACAGCGGTGACCTGCATGAACAAGAAGCACAAGCTCTGCTAAATTACTCTTTATTTTCCTGCTTGTTAAGTCAGTGAAAGAGCTGTCAGATTGACAAAGAGTCATAAATGTCACCAGGGTCATCAATTATTAGTTGTGATGTATGGGATTTGGGAGAACTTTGTGTAGACATTTCTGTGGGGTTACTCAGCCAGCTGGCAGAGACTGTGTTGGTTTTGTAGCCTGCTGTTTGACAGAAAAATAGGGCTGGGAATCATAGAATCATAGAATGGCTTGGGTTGGAAGGGACCTCAAAGATCATCTAGTTCCAGCCCCTTCTGCTGTCTCAGGTTGCTCAGTGCTCCATCCAGTTTGGCCTTGAACACTTCCAGGGATGGGGCATCCACAGCTTCTCTGGTCAACCGGGGCAAGAGCCCCACCACCCTCACAGGGAAACATTTCTCCCTAAAATCTAATCCAGACCTACCCTCTTTCATCTGTAAGCTATTCACCCTTGTCCCTTGTCTTGTAAAAAGTCTGTCTCCGTGTTTCTTGTAGGCTCCCTTCAGGTACTGGAAGGCCACAATTAGATTATCCCTAATCATTCTCTTTTCCAGGTGGAACAAACCCACTTCTCTCAGGTTTTCCTGATAGGAGAGATGCTTCATCTCTCTAATCATCTTGGTGGCCTGCTCTGGGCTCGCTCCAACAGCTCCATGTCCTTCCTGTGCTGAGGACTCCAGAGCTGGATGCAGCGCTGCAGGTGGGGTCTCATCAGAGCAGAGGGGCAGAATCCCCTCCCTTGGCCTGGTGCTCAGGCTGCTTTGGATGCTGCTCAGAGAATGAGGGAACTTATTTCTGGATAAGATTTTCACTGGTTGCAGGTCTTGGGTCTGGATGCCCAATACAGGATAGTTGGATTATAAAACCTCAGACCCCTTTAAACTCTTTTGTGTCAGGCACCAAAGACTTGAACTTCATGGTGCTTCAGCAAGTGAGTTTTCAGCAAGCCTCACCTCTGCTTAGGGGCAGGATTTGCTGCAGTAGGTTGGCTGAGAGTTTTCCTCTTATCATGGAAAGTTTATTGGGACTGCGCCTGCTTTGCACCCAGTGTGATGCCACCAGGGAAGAGCCTTATTCCAACATGAGAGCTCACTGCTCTGCAGGTGAAGCTGTGGGTGTTTCTCCACACCTGCCTCTGTTTTATTAATTCATGTGATGTCCATATTCCTCCTTGGGAATTATCTTTTATACCAGGATCCTGGTGCTTACTTGCATAAATGGAAGGCTGCAAAGAAGTTACAGAAATTGGATAGAAATTCTGTTAAGGATTAAAGCAAGGAATTTCAAGTTTGAGGGTGGGTGTAGAGTGCAAAATTCCTTTTGAAAAAGGACGGGCAGCAGTACAAGCAGCATGTGTGCTGTCAGTTCTTGATTTGCTCTGTAATGCTTCCTGTAAGATCTAACCAGCACTGGCCAAAGGTTTTTTAGAAAAAGAAATGCTTTGAGTGTGAAACTCTTCTTGCCTTGCTTCTGACATACCTCTGTAGTTCTCCTTTGTGGTCTTTCCATCCCAAGTCCCTTTTGGCCGTGTTTAAATGGGAATAGCATTTATTCTTTCTCTGAGTTTGGAATTTGGACTCCCTTCCTATGGAGAGCTTGACTCCAGTGGTAGATCTGAAACAAATTTGCTGTTTACTATGGAGAGTTTAATTAGTCAGTTAAAAGTAGCCAGAAAATAAGAACTAAAATGTTGAAGTGTGAAGCTTTGCTTAAGCTGGAAAATGATTGATTCATTATAGGAAAACCTCTGGAGAAGTCTGAAGCAGTGTGCTGGGTTGGGTGTCTCTTTTAAAAGATTTTGCAGGTCTCTGGTATTCAAGAGTTGCTTAGAACTTGCTTCCTACAAGAAGTTGTTTTAAACAGTTTTACCTGAGAAACAAATACTTTGCAGATCTAAAGCAAGAGTCACTTGACCTTAGAAACCTTAAACATAACCCTCAGAAAGACCTTGAGTGTCACTGCAGGAGCTGCTGCGGTTTCAATGCCCCAGCCTGTCATTGAGAATACCCTTATCTCTTGGTAGTGATGTACCTCAGCAAGGCATCTTGTCCCAGGAAGTGTCTCTCTTCCTTTTTCAGTTGCTGCACCCTATTGTTTCTTGTTCTAGCAAGGAGTGTTTCATAGCCAATGTGTCTCCTTCCCATTCTTTCTCTCCTTTGTCATTCCCTGGGGCTTAACCAGCCCCGTTGATAAACGTTCATCAGCATGCTGTGGATTACCTCATCTGAAGATAAGAACTCAGTACACAATTACAATTCTATTTCCAAATAACAGTTGGCCAGGCTGTAATGCCTTTTCCTCTTCCTAAGAGAAGAATATTTGATCTAAGCTCCAGAGTGAAGTCCAATGGATTTTGATTCATTATTATTTTTTCAGTACTTCTTTAATTTTCATCTCATTTTTATGGATGTATTCCAAAGACTGCTGTCCCACATCTGAAAATCTTTGAATAAAAAAGTGTGTTCTCCAAGATCCTGAGATGAATGATATCCATGTCTCCTAAATGTTAGCAATGTTACTAATGCTGCTTTGTCTCCACATGTATTAACAGGACTGCCATAGAGATGCCTTTTCCATGTGGAAAAACACTATTCAAAAATCCCTTCCTCTACTATTTTTGATGTATGTTTTATCCAAATTTCTTTTGTGAGGAGGTTGCAATAAGAATCAAAAGCAAGAGCTACTATAAAGGGGGATTTCAACATCTGAAATAGTGTTTCATTTTTTAATTCAAAGATACTTTTTAATCCACAATCACAGTGTTTAGTTTGGGTTTTTCATTGAAACCGAGTTTTCAATGAAAACTCCTGAATTTTGCCGACAGTTGAATTGTGTTAGTTGAAGATGCCAAATTCCTTCAACAGAAGTCTTGCCCAGTTCTAATCAGCAGTGCTGGAAAAAAACTGTCTGATCCTGCAGAAGTCCCCTGCAATCATTGAAAAGACATAATGAGCTCTGGACTTACTTCCCTCCATGTAACCGTGGCCCACATTGCTGCTGCTCTCCCAAATCATCCTGCTGATACCAAACCCTCCTCATTGTGGGGCTGAAATTGCCACTGCATTATAATGTGTTTGTACCAGCAACATCTGCAGGCTTGTGGTTCATTTCCAGAGAAAATTCTCAGGCCAACTGAGCAACATTTCACTAATCCTAAATGCAATTCTTTGCAGGAGAGAGCTGTAGTGTTTGTTTGTCTAAACTGTTTGCCCACTGAAATGCTGCTCTCCACTCTGCTCGAGCCAGCTGACCCCATTGGGGCAACACGTGTGATGGACACTGGTCCTCTTCCTTGTTCTCAGCCCTGGGTTCAGAGGGGTTGTCTATGTAAATAATATGTTTCTAATGGGCTGTTATTTTAGGACTCCTGGCTAAATGCCAGGTAGACACTTGATTGACTTTACAGTGTAAAGTACAGCTCACTTCAGCTACTAGCATTGCCAAGTAGTCTTGCTAACCCAAAGCCTTAAGAAGCCATGAGTCAGGCTTCTCAAATCACACCACTGGTTGAAAATTATGAGATTTTGTAAGTAACACCTTCTGGGGGGTTTATTTGACTGGGGATTGTTCATGTTTCTGCACTTCATTATCTGCCACTGAGGGAATTAGCATTTCACTGTTTTGGGTTTTTTTTTCTAATAGCAGCTCTGATCATTGCCCCTATGTTATATACTGATAAAAAATTGATATTGAATACTGGTCCCACATACCAGTATTCAAGGGTCTTTGTAGAAGGTCTTAAAAATAAAATTGGCAGAGAGCTTTTTGCCTCCTGACCTATCAAATTTAACTCCCAAACTGGAGCATAACTTCCTGAAAATTTTAAAGACAAGCATATGGGGTAATTTCAAAGATACTTGATCCGGACATTTCCAGGTTATGGGACTGACAATTCATTATCATTCTTAGGTTCACATGGCATGAGATGACATTTCCAAAAGGATGTCTGGTTAGTCCCGCTCTCATGTAATATTCCAAACTCCTGGAATTTGTGTTTTGGTGGGCACTGGGTAAGAAATAGCATGTGGTGACATCCATAGGAGAGAACATCCTGTGGTATAATAGGCACTACTATGTCCCTTCTTAAAGGAATTTTTGCTTTCCTCACAGGGTCTTCTTCCCAGTTTTTATCCATTTAGATATTCCAGAAGGTGTTCTGCATGAAAGGCAGTTTTTACAGTAGGGAAGTACTAATGCAGGGTGGAATGGAAGGCCACGCCATTATTTTTTCTTTTTGTTGCTGGCTATTTAAATAAAAGGGATTTCCTTTTCAGAAATTATCATTGTTTGATAGTTATGAAAAGCTGAATAGTGCTGGGATGAGTCTCCTCTTCAGTCCTTGCTCTCTCCATTGTGCGCCTCTGCACATACAAACCAAATGAAGCTGCAGTTTGAAGAAGGCAAAAGAAAAAGTACTTTATTCCTGTTAGCTGTGACTTCCTGGTAAAATGCCAGTTTTTGAAGAGTCCCAGACTTGCTCTGGGAACTCCTCTGGTAACCAAAGATGTAGAGGTGGTTTCTCTTGTACTCCAGGACTCCCTAAGTGTGTGCAAAGTATAAAACAGGCACTGATGCTGACGAGATATTCCTGCCAGCTCCTGTCCTTTCATCTGCAGCTGGTAAGGAACCTCCTTTGAAAAGTTTTTTACTAGGAGAAAGTAAGTCTCTCCCAAGGATCAGTGCCACCACAGGGAAAGGAAATGGCTCATAACATGGGAGATCTCACATCTCCATCTCTTTCATCCCCTACCAGAAGCTCTACTTCAGCACCCAAAGTATCCTCTAATGCAGCGTGTAGTGTCTTGTACAAGGCTTCCCTAGATACTGTAACATGCAAGAGAAGCTTCAAGTCTGTAGACTGAAATCGAGGTTATGATTAGGGGTGGATTTCAAAGCCCAAACTCTCTGTGCTTGTGCGTAAGAGTCCCTGACATTTTAGTATCAAAGCTTTCTAGAGGAAAGTACAGTAGGAATGCTTTTTCTCAAGTTAACCCCTGATAAAAACTCTGCAATTCCATCAATTGCATATCTAAAGACAAAACATCAAATTGTTTCTTTGGTCTTTCTTATTTGGGTTTTACTTTTTCCTTTTGTAAAAAAAAAAAAAAAAATCAGCAGGATGTTACTGCATTTAAAAACACAGAAAATGTTTTTATTTCTTTAAACCTTTTGGTAGAAAATATTTCTCACTTTTCTTCTAGCTGTGATCAGTGTCTCATCTACACTTGTCAGGTGTTATCCAGATCTAATCAGAGCAGGCATAAGGAGATGCTTGGAGCTGTCGCAATGGCAGATATATCTGAAAAGCATTCCCTGAACAAACCCCGTGCAAGTTGGCAGTGGGGGAAGGGAAAGTAAAACTGAATTTTAAGCTGTTTGGGAGAGGCACTGTCATTATGTGCTGTATGCATTAAATGCAAACACAGAACAGGTTCAGGTCTGTGGCTGCTACTCTTAGGTGTGAGAGCAGTACAAATGAAATAATAAGATCAAGTAATCTCAGCTGGTCATTAACCCTGCAGTAAATGCCTGTTTCATTTGCCAGGTAGTAGCACTCAGGGACCTCAGCTAAAATTGGCACCTTATTGTGCTAAGCACACACAGACAGCTAATTAAAGACAGTTCCTTTCAACGAAGTGTTTTTTTTTGGTGTAGATGGGCAAGACAGACAAAGGATGGGAGCATAATCACCCCTGTTCCACAGACAGGGAGCTGAGGAGCTCTGGTGTCCCAGGGATTCTGCCGTGGGTTTGCTGTGCTATCCTGGAGAATTGCTCTGGTCACAAGGTCTTACAGCCTGGCTCCATGCTTCAGCCACAGGACCAGCCTTCCCCTGCAGAAGGATGCACTGAGTTTCTTGTTGCTTAAATAGAAACCTCAATTTACATGTTCCTTGTTCCTCTTTTAAAAAAAGCTCCCTGACCATTTTGGTTTCTCTCATCCTCTCGGTGTGTTAGTCATCATTTAAAATACACACAATGATTAAAATGAGTCCGATCATGTTCTAGTACAATATTTCAGGGTGGCTACTTGGTGTGACTTGCATTGAGGACATGAAATGCCAGAAAGACCAGTGCAATCAACAGCAAACCTCTGTGCCAGAATGAGTGGGTGGGGTCATGTGCCATATACAAGGGATTCATAAATGTTTACTATAATTTGCTGCCTGATTATATTTGACCTCTGTGGGTTGGCACATGTACTGATTTATTGCATCCATGCTATCTTAATTACTAAGGACACAGCTGAGAGCTTTTTGAAATTAAAAGTGACTTATTTTCCTCAATTACTTAAGTGCAGAGGCTCAGACACATAGGCAGTTGTATTTTTCTATCAAGAGAATATATGATTTGTACAGCCAGTTACACTTGCTTGTGGTTCCCTGGACTCTGGGTTTGTGCAGAGGCAGGCACTCAGAGCTGGCTCATAGGGATATGTTTATCAAGACTTAGCAAACTTTTCCTTCTCCCACTGCTGGTCCTGCTTACAAAATATTGCTCTTCCGAGTCTCAGCTGGAACTGGAAGGCAAAATGAGGAAAGTCTCTCAAAGGTTGCTCCCAGTGTTTTTCTAGCCCAGCTGGATGCAGGTATTATTGGAGACCTCATGAGAAGGATTATTCCAACAAAATTTTCACCCTGGCCTCATGGACTAAGGGATACAAACAGCTTTTAAATAAGTGTCCAAACTTACACTTGCTTAGCCAAAATGAGACACTGAAGCTTTTGAGGCAACCCTGCTAACACACTCATTGTTGGACCATTTTGAATGTGTGACACCAAGCAGCTATGTAGCAGGTCATCAGGGATTCATTGGATTTTTTTTCATAGTTCTCATTTCATAGTTGAAAATGCCTCTGAACAACCAGGTCAGACATTAGGAAATCTGGTTTTCTGTCAGCTATAGCCTTGTCTTGACTTTTGCAAATTTAGGGAAAGATAATGAGAAACTGTTTGTGATTTTAAGTTCTCTGTCTGGAACTTGAGACTTCCTCAAAGTCTCCACCTTTCAGAGGCCCTCTCAGTGTAGCCTCTAAAACTGAAGAGTCCAAATTGTTCTTGCCTTTCTCTTAGTTACTGTTGCACTTCTGTGTGCAGAAAAGGTACATAACTGTATCCATGGATCTGAATTTGCAGGTGCTCTAGCTGTGCTAGAGCAGAGTTGCTATCTTAGGGACTTACCAGATTTATTCTTATTTCACATTATTGAGCTCGTACATAACTCAGCTGCTGCTGGTGGCATTTGTCTTCACATCAGGTAGCTGCACAATGCAGTGATTTTGAGCATCTGATTCCAGGATCCCAAAAATCCTCTGCAGGATCCAAGACAAGTAAAATATTCACATCTCTTCTGAAAGTGGAAACAAGTTTGTAAACTCTGAACTGCTATAAGAAAGGTGGTAATTAATTTTCTTTATATCTCCATGATAGTTCCTCTCATGCTCATCCCAGGATTTAAAATGCATAGTGCAAATGGCAACTTCATACAGAAGTATGTTTCTCCCTTTAACAGATCACTTGTTGAGAAAGCAGCTGAAATTAATCCAGGCTATTCCAGTCCTAAGTCTGCCTTCTTTTCCAGAGTGTAAGGAGGAAAGGGGTAGACTGAATTGTCACTGTGTGTGTGTGCTGCTGTCAAACCCACGGCTGCTATAGCACAAACCAGGCAGGCTGCAGGCAGGCAGGACCCCTCAGTCCAGCCTTCCAGCCCCCCTTGCTGCTCAGGCCACTTGTGTTACTCCTGGGAGTGCAGCACAGAGAGTGGCACAGTCCCCTGCTTACCCCCTATGCCCCTACAGTGCAACTGGAGGTGTGATAGCAGAGCAGATAGCTAAATAACCACCAGCTTTAATCTTCCCCAGGTTTGGGGCAGACTGGACAAGCCTGCCTGGGATGCCACATGCATATTCAACAACTGGTGCCTGAACAGGGTTTTCTCCACTGCTTAAGGTAGATACCCAAAGGAGCCGGGCTGAAGCCGGTCAGTGTATCGCTGACAGGCCTTTGACTGCAAGACTGCTGCAAATTAAGGTGTTGGAAGTTCTCTGTCCAGAATTACTATGGAGATGCTCCCATTACTGTCCAAATCTCAAGTCCCATTGCTCTCACTGCTGTGAGTCCTGAAGGACTTGCAGTTGGAATGTGCAGGACATCTCTCTGTACAGGTGAGTTGGATCTGAAGGGGAATGACTTCTTAATGATCATGCCAGAAGGCTGAAATGATCTGGAAACAGACCAAATTGCCAATCCAGATCCATAATAACAACAAGAAGTCATTTTCCCTAGATCAGGATCTTTTTATAGAGCTGTGTAACAAAAGGATATTAAATACATAAAACCCAATGACAGAGGAGAGAAAAGCAGGAGAAAGGCAAAAAAGCACTGGAAACTTGAGGCAAGGGAGAGAAAACTGAAGCTGTTAAGATGTAAACATGGATGACGCATCCTCAGGTACGCCTGGCACAGGGAGCTGTGTCTGGGACTGTGCAGTACCAGAGGAAGAAGGGAAGTATAAGGAGCACAAAGCTTTCAGACAGGCCCCTGCAACAAGTCAGAACTAATCCCTGAAGTGAGATTGGAGGGAAATCAGCCTTGTAGATACCTAGAGAGCCATTCAGTGAAAAGTTGTGCAATTTAACCCTGAGTTCAATGGCAGCAGAGTCCTGCATGAAATCATGATTCTACTGAAGTCAGTGGCAAAAATCCCAGTGATGTCAGTGCAGCACCTCCTGGCATTTCCCCATAACAATCTCTGCTGCTTCTGCTCTTGAGCTCCAGGACTGTATGTGGTGCCATGTCTGCATGAAGAGCAAAGGGCAGTTGTAGGCAGATGTGCACCAAAAGCATTTTTTCAGAAATGTGGCTCTTTGATTAGGTGTGTTTCTTTGAAAAGTCTTCTTTGGGAAGTGGCACTGTCACATCAAAATATGCAAAGTCTTGAAGAACAGTTACTTTTTAGCTGAAGAAGGTGTCCATCCTGGAAAATGTCATTCATCCTAAGAACCTGATGGGACACCAAAGACATCATCTTGAGTTCCAGTATTCAGGGACTGGCTGGAATACTGCAGTGATGTTCTACCTCCATGTCAAATTTCACAGCACAAACCTTCATTCTGTTTTGTGAGCAAAGCAGAAGCTGAAGTCAGAGGCCTCCTTGGGCAAAACCCTGTTTGTCCAGCCACTGCATAGGAAAAAATCAGCTTCATCCCAGGATAAGCCAGCATCTTGCCGCCTCTCAGAAGGTGTATTGTCACCTCTCCAAGAGTAACAGCATCTCGGGCTGAGTCCCTGGATGCAGGAATTGGACCGGGACCGACTGTGGCAGTCAGTAGAGGGGGGCAGAGAGCCGCACATGGAGCGGAGCCTGTGCTGGGCTTTGCAGCTTTGGGAGCAAATGCGTGAGAAGCGGCGTTTTGTGCCGTGCTTTTACAGTGTACTGGAGTGTTGGTCAGTGAGCAGAGACCCTACGTGCTTGGATGGATGGAGAATAATAGTTCAACAAAGGAGTATTGCTGGATAAATCTTACTTAAAATGAAGGCTGGTTTTGCAAACCAAATTCAAAGCCATGACAGGCAAGACTTCATTTTATCTGCTGCTAAAAGGAAGATGCTTAAGGGCCTGTCTCCAAAGGGAAAGTACCTCCTCATTTAATTGCATCTTTTCTGGTGAAGGGAGAATTCATTATTATTACTATTTATTAATATTATTATTGTTGTTAGACATATTAGAAAGAGCTGTGTGCTGTAATGTCCTTCGCTGCAACCACATTGATTAGCAGTAACTGAGAATGTAGTATAATAGCAACACGAGGCACACAGGACTCGTTGGGCCTGTCCTGGTTGTTCCTTAATTACGCATGTATAAAATAAGAGGTACAGCACCTGCGGAGATTCCCAGCACCTCCTGCTATGCTGAGGCAGGGGCTGCACTGCATGAGAGCGGTAACCAAATCCTGTGAGTGTGTTTACATTTTGAACTTACCAAATCTTCCCAAGTGGAATGCAGGGTCCGGTTTCAGCCAAGGAACTGTTAGCAGTGAGTGAGAGTTAATGGATCAATCTGCTGTCTCTTGTCAGTGCTTTTACTGTTGACTTCTGGAATGTGTTTGATGAAAAGAAAGCAACTTCTTGAGACAGAAGATACAGATGTAGCATGTTAAGGTTGGGACCTACACGAACAATAAAGCAATGTTATCAGTGCTTCGCTTCCCCCGTGCTGCTTGCCAAAACTGACAATAGAATAGCAGCAAAGCATTTCTTTTTTTAACCACCATAACTGTTTGTTAACCATTTGCTCTTATTCTCTTTGCAGACACAGTCAGATGTTGTTACAAGTGAAAGGTGCTGGATATTTTATCGGGACAATGTTGCACAGCCCCTTGCTGCCTTTCTGTGACCAGTGGAAGTTGAATTAAAATGGAATTTGTAGGACTGTTCAGCTGAACCTGTTGAATTTCTGTTCTAACTTCTGAACAAAGCTGTTGGCTTCCTGTGCTTTATATGCTGCCCATAAGCAGAATGCCCGTGCACCACGCCAATCTTATGGGATGATCCCTGTATCCCAGTGAGTCAGACTGTGACCCAAATTGCAGTGTGATTTTGGGGCATGTGGGTTGCACCCACCCAGCAGAATGGAGTGTTGTGTGGAGGGACCCAGGCTAGCTCCTGGGAATGCTGTGGTGAGGGCTACCCACAATCAGATTATATTCCACTCTCCAGCACCAGGATATTGCTTCTCTCTCAGAGCCACTGTGTTGGGAGTCATCGCTGATGTGCCTGCTCAGCACTGTGGGTACCCCTGTGCTGTGCAGATATAACCACAGAGGCTAAAGCCCAGATCCATGGAGGTATTTAGGCTTTTACCTCTCACTGAAATGAGCAGGAGTTAAAAGCCTAAATACCTTTGGGGATTTGGGCCTAAGTGGCTTACAGAAAGCTTGTGGCATAGCAGAGGCTCAGAGATTTTGACTCAGAGGCCAGTGCCTCCAATATGAAATCATTCTTCTTCTCTACATCTGGTAGCAGTTTGCATTCACATTTCCCAGCTCAGGCCATCAAAAATATGCCCATGCTTAGGACAGGAGGTGAAGAATAATTTAGGTAATTGAAACTACAGCAGGAATGTGGTTCTGTCAGAGGGCTGTTGCCTGACCTGGAATTTAACCAGACAAGTAGGGACTGGGGAAACTGCGCGCCAGCTCCCACCTTTCAGGTGCATGGAAGGCAGTCAGTTTCTCTGGAAGAAGGGCTATAAATAATTGAGCTTATGTGTCTGTTGAAAAGGAAGCCATATTGCTGGGAATGAAAGCAGGAGATGTGCCAAACACTTGCCTTGTTATCCACATGACTGTTTATCAGTTATAACTAGAGCTGAGCCAGTAATTCTTAATGGGTAATTCATATGATGAATATCTCCCCCTTACACTATGTGTGAATGGTGTATGAACCAGCCATTACTTTCAAATATTTATTTACTAGTCACAATTATTTGTTTAATACTGTGAATAATTCATGGTTTGTGTAATGTTTTCAGGCAGTTCTCTGAAAATAGCCAATACCCAGGCTATTTTCATTGGACGGGGAAGTAAATGTCGCCTTTTTATGATTACGCCAGTGTTAACTGAGGATAACTTGAAGTCAAAAGGCTGGATCCCTCACTGATGTAATTTGGCATAACTCCATTTCTTTTCCATTGATTTCAAATGAGCAGTGTTAATTCACACCAACTTGCTTGAAGGCCCTGAAAAGAAGAATTGTACAAAGGAAGAATGACTCCCACACCATATTGTCCCAGGACTGGCTAAATGTACTGCATTTCACAGTCACATCTTTTCATTAACATTCTCATATGTATAAATTCAAAATACACATTTAAAAATATCATTTTATATTAATATCTCAGTTGTCTATTGAGTAACTTTGCAGTGAATTATGCTTGTGTGATTGCACACACAAAGTGATGCTTTTTGCAGAAATAGTCCAAGTTCAGTTTTTATTTCCAGGGCAGTGGGGAAATTGTTTCGAGGACGAATCTGTGGCTTGTGTTGAGGTTAACCTGAAAAACTTCCTTGTTCAGTGTGCAGGACTTTTCAGCTCCAGTATTACTTTTACCATTACAAAATATTCCCTTATATAAGTCTCACTGACGTCATTGGAGCTTTACCACTTGTATTTGCCTTATCAGATTTCCAATCCTTAAAGCTATTTTAGAAGACATTTTTAACCACCGTCTCTGTGGTCCCCAGCTAATGATGGGAAAAGTAGAGCAAAGGGCTGTGTTGGGTTGTGTCTCTCTGATTCTTGCACCAGTTGCCTGTGGTCTCCAAGGGGTGTCTGCCAGAAGAATATGGAATACTTTGTGCCTTGTTTGTCTCCTGTATCTGTCCCTTTCTGTAACAGTTCCCTCCATTACAAAAGCAAATTATATGTAGTGATACCACAAGAGAACCAGGTTGGAATTAAAGGTTTGGTCCCTAAAAGCAGATTTGTAGGTAGTTTCTGTTTCCAGATTTCCAGAGCAGCACACCAGGCTTGCACTCAACATTGCTGCAAATTTCCCACCTAAATCTTTAAACACCTGTGTTTTCCTTTGGCATTTCTTATCTAGCTCTACAGAAAAAATTGTAAATGCTGCCACTCAGATTGTCACCATCATGTGGCCATGGTCTTGGCTGCAGGATCCTTGTGTTCACAGCAAAGGGATTGTTGACAGCACTTCACAGGGAGAAGTCATGTGCTTTTCTTTCTTCTCTTTCATTCTTGCTCCTCACTATTTCCTCTCCACTGATCTTATAGCTCCTAGAAATGCAAAAGCATTAAGAAAAAAGTCACATTTCAGAATGATCTGTTGCTTTTCTTGTTGGAGTAGCACCACTAATTTGAGTGTTAAAGAATCTACTCAGACTAAATGTCCAGGTGCACGTCATTGCTCACTACACATAATTTACTAATGAGTGGATCCAGACAAACAAACTGAGGATCCAGCATGCCCTCTGGCTGCCTATAAAAATGAGGAAAGATAATGAAGTGGTGTGAATCAGGGCCTTTCTGTAGCAGCGAGGCATGAAAAAACTGGAACACAATAGCTTTTGCTGTTAGGTACGGAACACAATCTCAACAGTTCCGTACCCAAGCACAGGGGCAAATCCATTTCACAAACCTTAGAAAACATACACAGTTGGCTATTTAATATTTTTCATGTCCCAGGTTTCACATTTCTGGATGTCTACATTGTGAAATTTTTCTGCGTTTGGGTTTTGTCCATGCAAAGGTAAGCGCAATTCTCAGAAAGGCACAGCTCCTGACCTTTCTTTAATTACAAGCAAATGCAGGGGTTGATGGATATTGCTGTACTGTTGGTCTCCTCTGTTGAGTGAACATTAGTGAATGGCCTTCTGAGAAACAGTGGGGTCTTTGTACCACAGCCTGCAGCTCACCAGGAACACACCTGACTACATACACCAAGCTCTTTTTAAGCAGAGCCCTGCACAGTGTCAAAGGAAAATGTTTTATTGTAAGTGTAGGGAAGAGCAGATGCATAGAAGAAAGGTCAAAGAAGAAGAGAACCAATTGACTGGCTAAAACAGAGCATCTTTGGGGATTCTTAGCAGAAAACCTCTTTGTCTTCCAACCACTGTGATGGTGCAACCTTCAGTCAGAAAGCACTGCTGTGACCTGAAAGATGTGGTGGTACCTTTTGTATCAAGTCCTTCCAGCCAGCTCAAAGGCAGTAATTCTCCAGCCATGTTCTGTCATTACAGCTGTGTCCTGGGCTGTGATTCAGGGCTCAGCCCTGCAACTTGGTTTCCCTTTTGTGTTTGTTCTTGTATGACTCCCTCTTCAGAGACACAGCCCTCAGAGCTGCAGGATTATCAGATTGTCCCTGCTGGCACAGGCAGTGTGGGAGCCAGAGAGCTCACCCAGGCCACACAGGGGAGCTGGCTGCCCACGTGGTGGTGCAGCCACACCGTGTGCCACTGGCTGGGGACACTGTCCACCTCTGTAGAGCTGCAGCAGGGTCCTGGTATGTTGGGCTATTTCAGCAGGACAGACACGTGTGCATGCCCCATAAGGAGATGCCTCTAAGGGAGACATTGGCATTAGCATTTCATTTGAGATAACAGTGTGCTTCTGAAATGTCTCCCAGTGACCCCTCCTGAACTGCACATTTATGTCACAGAGCACTCATGGAGGACATCAACAGGATTCCTCTGCGATGGCTTCAGGGCTGCACCCAGCCTGGACCAGCTCATGCTGGTTGCTGCTGCCATTAAGGTTCAGCTCTCTGAAGGAAAACAGGGAATGGAAATACCCTGTGTGGATGTCAGGTTCTTGGCACTGACTCTGTGTATCCATGTTCCTCTTGTTTTGCACTGCTTGCTGTTACAGATGTGGTCAGAGATGCTGCAAGTCCCAGCCAAGCACACTGACCTTCCTTCCCCTCCCCAGGGCCGTGCTGTTCATTTCTGACATGTATGTAAGACTTTTGGAAACCAGGTTTCCTTTGGTGAGACTCTCCATGTTCTTGCAGTGATTTCTTTATGCACACACCTTGGTGAATAGGGACTGGCAGGTCAGATAAGGCAGCTGCAAAGCTACTGGGTGTGTGAGGGGCAAAGGGTGAATTTCCTTCTCTCCCCTTGTATAGTATCTGATCACATCTCATGATAGTCCCCTTCCCATTAGTTGCACTCACATAATTACCAGCCCTTGCTCTTTCATGCTGCCTCTGGAAGCTGGCACTGTTGAAGCATGTAGTGTTTCCCTATGGACCCTCTGGGGCAAAGATAGGAAGAAACAGTAAAATTAAATGTAGGTGGGGTAGCAATGATAATTATGTTGGATCATAACTTCCACTGATCTAATTAATGCCACCTAAGTTGTGGCTTGTGCAACTGCTTTGATTTATTGGTGATATCCACAGTTGGCAGAGTGATGTTTTTGCAGAGGGTCCATGGCTCTGATATACGGAGTGATAGAAGTTGGATTTCATGAGCATCATGTGGTACAGTTACAGTCAGAAAGGTGCCTGTTTGTGATGCTCTTTAGAGGCAATGGAAACTGGGGATCCAGGTAGGATTAATCAAATAGGCTGTCTGGCCCAATTATTTGCTTCCAGCCCAAATCCCTCACACTGCTCTTAAAATGGCATTTTCCTACTGAATGTGGCAGAACAAGGTCTAGGTGTTTCCAGCATTAAGTGACAGTAAAAGATGACTCTCACCTAAGTTCCAGTTTATGTATTTGTTTTATTGCTCAGGATATATCTGGATTTTACAACTGAGTATGTCAGGAATTTAGTTACAAGTTGAAACCGCTTTATAATGCATGGCTATAAAGATCAAAGGTTGCAAAACCAACCTTGGAGAGCCAGGTCCTGCTCTTCCAAGGCTCATCAATCATGACTTAGTTCTGGCCCATCTCACATGATCTTACATCATGTACTGTCATTTGGACAAATGTTTATCCATAGCATTAGACCAGAAACTCCAACAACTCCTAGGCTAAGTATTGCCGTCGGTCCCTGACAGCACTTTCCTGCTCTTTATTTACCTGGTATCTCTTTTTCCTCCTCTGATTTTTTTCTTTATCTCAAAGTTGATAATTTTAGGTATGTGCTTCTGCTAGTGGCACACTGGGAATTCTCAGTTGTTCCAGCTGGAAAAAAATCAAGATCAATATAAGATCAAGATAAAGATCTTCCCTGGTTCCCTCTGGCTGTTTGCTGAAGACCATTACATTTGTACTTAGTGAAGTTTGGTGACACTCTGCCAGCCCATAAAGCCAAAATAAGGCAGGAGAAACCAAAATAAAGGTTTTATCAGTGAGCCTGACCATAGTCTCCCATCAGACAGGTCACTAAGGGAAGAGTGAACCACTCTTTCTGCACCACTGCTGTCAGTCTGTGCTGGGGCACTGGACAAGTCACATTAGTTTTGGTTTCCCATCTTTGCTTTTCTTTCAGTTGTGAATCCCTTAAGAAAGGGCCAGTCCTTTACATACTGGGGCACCCACAGTCTTAGGAGACTCCTTTCACTGTAGTAGAAAAAATTATCTTTGTGCAATTTATCATCCCAACTTTGCCTGGGAAAACTGGAACACTTATTATAAGTTTTTCTATGAAAGATTCCTTGATGGGAGATACAGGAAAACCTGGTAGGTCCGGGGATCACTGGCAGTTCTGGGTTTTAGATCTTCCTAAGTTAATTTATCCCCAAGATATAAATTCTGTCTTTTAAAAAATTACATTTGTCTCAAATGAAATGTATTGTGCTATCTGAACCAAAATATTTATTTTAAATAACATTTTATTTTAAATAAAAATAATTTATTTATTATTTTTTAAAACTGTTTAGCAGCTTCTTAAATGAAAAAAATCAGAATTTCTCCAATGATATCTCTATTAAATATTTCAATAAAAATGAGCATCTCTGTATTAGATCTAACAGTAAAACATAACAGCCGTTAACTTTGGGTTTTAGTTTTGCCTGCTAAGGTGATAGAGTTTGAGAAAGTGAGTGGGATAAAATGTACTTTGGTATTTTTGAGACCTAAAAGTAGGAAAACTACTTCTGTTCATGAACGAACTTCTTTGTGGAACCCCAAGGAGTCAATTGAGCATATAGTCAGTTGTCATTTAAGTTATGGGGTTAGAAATGAGAATCAATACGAGTGTCAGTTCAAATAACTTGTTTGTTTCCTTTCTCAAGTGGCTGTTTCTGCAGACCCAGCCCAGTTTTCTCACTCCATGCTGCCCATTGCTCCCAAGGATTGCTGGGAAGAATAATGAGGAATGTAATTTGCTTGTTATTGTGGCTGTCGCTGTCATGGCTGGAGGGTCAGAGTCCCATTTGACAGTGAAAAGCCACATTTTAAGTGATGGCTGAGCCTGGGTGTTTGGTTTTTTTTTTTTTTTTTTTTTTTTTTTTTTTTTTTTTTTTTTTTTTTTTTCTGTTTTGTCTTTGGCTATGTGAGAAAAGCTTAAAGGATTGAGCTTTAATTTTTGAAGGTGCCTGAGAAAAGAGTCTCAGGCAGAACTGCTTCCTGTTCTACTTTGTGCCTTTGAGGGTGCAAGAAAGTTGCATCAAAAGGGAAAGCAGAAAAAAAAAAAAGCCCAAACCAAAACAGGGAAGTTCTATTATCATTCTGAAGAAGCATTTTTATGCAAATGCATGTAACAGTTAAAATAAAGCTCATGTTATGTTGCCTTTGACTTTTGTAACTGCTGGGGTGTGACAGGATTCAAACTTTTCATGGCATGCCAAAAATATTTCTTAACATAAAGGTACTTTGCCTAGCTAATGTAATTATGTCCATTACTCACAGGGATTCTGTCTTGTCCTGGACTTTGTCTTATTCCCATATTTACTGCTGGGAGGAGATGGGGGTTGATACTGGTTTTCTGGTGTTTCTTGCTGCTGCTCACCCCTGGAGAGCCTACCTGAGATTTCATGGGGAAGGAGGACAAGAATCTGGCTTGCTTGAGGGTTGGGAATGACAGGAGTTCCTGGTAGAGCTGGAGGCAGAGGGAGGATTTGGGCTGGTGGCTGCTGCAGACCTGAGGCAGAGGCTGGGTGAATCATGCTGGCTGGATCCCCTATGGGCCCATGAGCTGTATTTCCAGCTAGAAGGATCCATGGGGATGAACTGAGTCAACACTGACTTAGGCTGGGGATCTGGCTAGTGTAGGTTTGTGCAGGTCCTCAGGAATAAAGTCATGGCAGGGTTTGGAACTGGTGAGGGGATAAGCCTATGTTTGGCAGCAGTGGGACCCTCTGCTTAGGTTTTCACCTAAGGCCATTTGGGATTCCAGTTTGAATTTGGCTGCTTTTGTTGAGGATTAGGTTGTGTAGCATTGGATAGGAATTTCAAAGACATGCAGCAAAAAGTCCTTTAACCTGCAAGAGGGCAAAGTTGTTTCTCCCCATTGGTGCCCATCACTTCTGAGGGAGCCGTTTTTCCATCCTCTCAAGGCAGAGCCTGGAAGTTTGGGTCACACATCCTCTGTGAGCACAGGACCATGTGGATGCACTGCTCCCTGCCCACCTGGGCAGGGGTATGGGCAGCTGCAGAGACCCAGAGCCTCGAGTTGATTTGATCTGTACCTGCTTCTGTAACTACCTCTGGCTTCCTCTGACCCGGATTACCTAACTCAGCTGGAATTTCCTTCTTCATATTCCTGCCCTGCCATCTCTGCACTCACCTGCTGTATTTAACTGGCTGCCGTGGGGAGGTGGGGAAACCGTGCGCTAGCGCTGAGCCCACCTCTGCCCTTCTCCCCGCCTGACTTGGAGACACACTGTGTAAATGGAATTTTTAACATCAAAAGTTTCAATTACAGCAGGAAATGTCAGGCCGACAGAGTGCGACTGTTCCAGGTTTCCCATAAGGAATACTTCCACCACTACTATTTACCCATATGGAAAAAACAACCTCCAATGGTATTTTTTTAAGTTCTCAGGTAAACGGAGCTGAATGGTATCATCACATACACGGCAGGCTTTCTCCAGGAGATGAAAAAGGGTCCAGAGCCTTTACAGTGCCTTTTTCATGGAAGAAAACCCCGGGATATGGGCTAAATGGGATGGGGGCTGTTCGAGAGACAGCTTAACTCCCGGCAAGTCAGCAGCCTCAGGGAAAGAGTAGCAACATGGAAATGATGCTCTTGGATTAGGAGAGCCTACAGAAGGCAGGAAACATTATGCTGAAGAAGGTGGGTTATGGGAGAGCCTTCCAGGAGACACAGGCGGTCAGTGCAATGACCAGCAGAGCTGTGCACCTTCCAGAAGAGACTGGCTCTGCCTTCTTGGTGCTGTCTCAGGAATAAGGTCTCCTATTCATCTTTTCTTTGAGAGGCTGAACAAGTCTAATTCTCTCAGCCCCTCCTTTGTCACCGTGGGCTCCAAGCCCTGATCACCTTGGTAGCTTTCTCCTTAATTCATCAACAAAACATATCTGCAACATGTTTTGCAGGTCATTAGACTCAGCTTTTATTGGAAGAAATGTAAGGCTTTTACTGTGACATCAGAGATCCCCATTGGTGTTGGCCTTGCTCCATAGCACAGAAATACACTGCTGAGATGGGTGATACAGCCTCCTCATTCCCTGAACTCCTGCAGGGACTCCATCATTTGTCTCCATCAGGAACAGGTCCTGCTTTTAATGACAGTGTTCAACCCGTGGGATCATCTTGGACATACTGGTTCCTGGAATTGCAACTGGGGCTTCCAAAAATGCCTGGAGAGCTTCAGTGGTCAAATTAAATCAGTTAATGTAGTAAGGAATTTGGCACTTAGGTCACCTAGCTTTTCAGGATAATTCAGTATATCCCAAAAGCAGGCTCAGTCAGAGTATTGTCCAGCAGAAAAGCTATTGCTGTTGAGTGTTCAGAAGTGTTCAGGATTTTCAAATGGCTCAGCAAACTGCTTTCCAATAGGAAGTGTCTGTCTTCATGTATGCTGAGTGCTCAGATTGCTACCCCTCCACAGGAGGGAGATTTTGTGGGAGGTCAGTTGGTAATGCCCTGTGAAACCTCCTTGTGTTTCTCTGCAGGACAGCACAAATCAGCACTGTACAATGTGTTCTGCAGACATGGGGCTACAGTGCTTCTGGTTAGGGCAAGTGGGAACACAAGAATTGAATTTTGTAGAAAATGGTGAGCTTTCAAATGTGCTTTTATTCAATAGGAAGATGAATATTTCTTGAAATGAAAATGAAATAGATGGAGAACATTTAAAAAAAAACAGCCTTTAGTTTGTTGGTTAAAGAATTCACGCAGGTAGAGGGACCTGAGCACTAAACTTGCTGCCCTTGATCAAACAGAGCAGGAATTTTTCCCTACATCTTGTGAGTGAGCCTGGGTGGTAGTGAAGACAGCTCTGTCCTCAGCAGGACTTAGGGATTTTTGGGATGGGTTGCAGCACTACTTGGGGAGGTGAAAAGGGAACAGAGCTACATGTCAGGAAGCAGATCCAGCCATGGGTTCATCCATGGGCAACATCCTTGGCAACTCAGCTCAGCTCAGCCCTGGCCCATGTGACATTGGGATGACCCGCTAATGAATAGAGGAGCAGGAAGAAGGATGTGAGATAGAGTGGGAGAAAGCATTCTCTGAAATCTTTATCTCCAAATATAAGTTTAATAGATGTCAAGGGTGCTCGTTTGTCTTTTCTTTTTGAAGAAGCTTATTAGCTATGGGAAAAAATGTAGAGCTGTTCCCTATGATGTAAATCTGTAGAGATTTAAATTGATGGAAGAAATTTGCAGCTTGTGTAAACAGGCATGGCTCTGTGGAGTCACAAGAAATTATACTAGCTGAGGACACAGCCCATCATTTTTAATAGTTTTGTCCTTCCACATAAAAGAAGGCAAGGAAATGGGGGATGTAATGGAGAAAATGAAGGAAAAAACAGCACGGGATTTACAAAGTCTTGGCCATCACTTTTCTCAGCCTCTGCATGGAAAACATCTGCATGCTACAGGGCACTTTGATGTGTGCATTACAAATCTGGGCTCTCCTACCCTAGGCACAATCACAGGGTACTGCTTCCCTGATGGCAGCTGCCCTCGCTGGGAACAGGTGAGCTGAGTATTGCCAAGGGCAGCTGAACATACACCACCTTCTGATCCCAGTGAGTTCATTCTGCTGGTCTGTAGATAAAAAATATGGAAAGGGTCACAATTATTGTTCCTTTGAAGATATTAAAGCTTAAAAGCTGCCTCTAATGACTGATGTATAGTAGTAGAGTGTGATCTTTCCATGGAAAGTTGATGGCTCCTACAAGGTAAGCTTTGTGTGGGTAAAAAAAATAACATCTTTCTCTTAGGAGCTAATGAAGGATGCTTGGTCATGCATTAGAACTGTGCGGCTTTCTTATTTCAGAGATCTGCTGGGTGAAACACTGAGCAGGACTGCAGAGCTGCAGAGCTATTTGCAAAGATCCCTGTTGGGCTTTATGTCTCTCTCTTGTGAGAGAGACATCAACCTGGCTGCCCAGTTCTGTGCCAAGCTTTTGTGCTGGAGCAGCACCTCCTCTGCATGTGGTGGTCTTCATGTTCTTGTTGCTTTTGGAAGTGCAGGAACAGCAGCAGGTTCCCTGTCCTAGGCTCAGTCATAAAATGCAGCTCAGAACAAGGCAAAACAGGAGGGCAGGAACTAAAGGATGCACACCAGGCCAACTGTGTGTGCAAAACAACTGTGCTTTTCCTTTGTTGCAGCCGCTCAGCATCTGAGCACTCACCTGGGATGGAATTCCTCGGGATGTAGGTGGACAGGGACAGCTGATGAGAAGCTAAATGGCCTTTGCAGCTGCCTGGGAGTGATACTGATCTCATCCTAAGGGAGGCATCTGCTGTAGGCCAGGTGATTTTCTTCCCAGAAGTGCCTACTCACTCCATTAACTCTGGTGGGAGGTGAATGTGGCTGAGCAGGTGTAGATACCAGATTGTTGGGATTTGGGTTAGAAAAATACCCCATCCTTTGCTGCAAGGCAGGTGGTGGTGAGGCTGGCTCCTTGGGAACAACAGCAGGTCAGTGAGCGAAGGGTCAGTCAGACAAACCTGCCTGAAGGCCTCTGACCTCCCTCCAGCCCAGCAAGAAACTGAGTGGTGCCTTTGGAAAGCTGGCCCTGAAGTAATCAGTTACCTATCACCAGCTGCCAAGCCAGGCAAGGTGTGACTTTGTTTCTAGGTTGTCTTTGGAGACAGTTGTGTTGGAAAAAGCAAAGACAGCATTTTGTGTGGCAGGAAGTGGCCAGCACTGGACAATTGGTGAAAAGTCCTGTTTTCTGAGCCTGGCCAAGCCCAGTCTCTCCAGTGAAGGCAAACTCAGCAATGACATCAGTGATGATGTGCAGTAGCAACATTTAGATGTCAGTAAAGCAACCAAGCACTTTGGATGGACTTGACCTTGAAAAATAATGCTCCCTTTTGATCTGATCCACAGATCCTTTGCCCTCGATGTGTGGGTCTGTGCACCTCACTTCTTCCACACACTGACATCTGTGGAAACTCCACATGGGACAGGAGCAATACATGTGGTAATGAGATACATCACAGAGATAAGGGCTCTGGACTAATTGTGGAGGACAATTCCCCATCCTGCTCCTAGCCCACTGTTTAATTTTGTGTTACATAGCAGGAGAGGATGGTTCTGTGATTTATCCTCCTCTGAGATCACTGAGCTGTCTCTATGGCGATACTTTCCATACCAATATGAGTCATTTAGGGAGTTCAATTAGTAACTTATGAAACAAATTAGTGTGATATTAAAGGCCTGATACAGTGATGTATTTCTGAAGTGATCTGATGAAGGACTTGCAATGCAAACTATTGTATCTGATAATAATAAAGCAAACTGATTAATTAAAAAAAAAATATTTGTTCTGAAGTTACCATCTTCTGCCAGGAATGTGGCATTGGAGCAGGACTAGCACAGCACAGTGCCAGTGAGCAAAGGAGAAAGGGTTTTTATGGGAATGGCAATAGCTTGTAAGTTGCAATTAGGGATGTAGGAGTCAAGGTCACTCTTTTTTGTGTACCTGTGAAGTGCTGCAGAAGTCTTAAGGCTGCATCTGGACTGCAGTTGGGCCAGAGGATCCCAGAGCTCATCACTGCAGCTGGGTTGGTTTTAAACTCCAGATTTTGGGTGCCACATGCACTTATACCATCACACAAAGGAATGCCCATGTTGTTCAGTGGACATACCCTCTGCTCTTGGTGAACACACCCACTAAGAGCCCTCCTGAGCCTGAGTTTGGAAAGGGACAATGAATATACAGGAGGGGAGGAGAGAAGAGAGGTGCTAGCCCTGACCCACATTGCAGTGAAGTCAATATGATGCTGTCAGTGACTAAAATGGGCTCTGGAACAGGCCTGCAATGTTACCAGTGACTTCAAATACTTCCTTCACCTGTAGGATGAAAGTCCTTCTCCTGAGTCAATGGGCCTCCTTACTTCTTCCTCCCCTCTCAGTTTCCATGGGCCCCTAGCATGGGAAACAGCCTTATTCATCTTTGTATTTCCATGTCTCTGAATCAGGCAGGTTCTGGGTATATTCCACATAGAAGCCTGTTATCTTTTCAAATGGCAAAAAAGAGGGGATTTTTCCATAGTCACATAGTTTTTCCACAGAAATGTATTCATGAGAGTTAAACTTGCCCAAACTATGTTAATGTATGTGGTTGGCTTCTGTGCCAATTTTCATTGTGAATAAGACGCAAAATAAAAGGGCTCTTGTGTCTCCCTTTCCTCCTCCTTGAATCCCTCCCATAATTTTTGAGTTCATAAGCCCATTTTGTATGTGAATCAGATCAAGAGAGGAAAGGCAGGGGGATTACTTTTCCTTTTAAACTGTGCCTTTGCTCTAAGCTACTGATAGACACATGGAAGTTATGACTGAAACAAGGGGTTGATACAATGGGGCTGGATCTTATAGTCAGTGTAAATTGGGATAACTCCATTTATCCTGAGCAAAGCTTCCTGATTTACACCAAAGGAAGACACAGCCTTAGCTCTTTAGCTCTGTTCATTGCTGCCTTGTTATTCCAAGGCATTTTCATCTGACAAGAGAAATGGTGTCACTTTTTAATGCAGATGCTTGACTTGAGCTTGACAATCTCCTTCCAGAGCATGCCTGGTGGGTCAGCACAGCGCACACAACACATGAGCTAGGTTCAGGCAGCTCTGTAGCCAGATGGCTATGAAACATTCATAATACAAGCTGTAGCTATTATGAGCCATTTCTCTTTGGTGCATGTCCTGACAAGCTGCTGTTATTAAGTTTCAGTGTATTTCTGTTAATGTTACCTACCTATTTTCATTCCTGTGTGCTGTCACACGGAGCTGGTTGGTGTGGTCTTGGGAACTGGGCTTCAAGGCTCCTCCCTGTGAAAGTTGCCAGCTCATTTATTTGTTTCTTTCCAGTGGTTCAAGCTGGTGCGTTATTCAGAAACTTCTGAAAGAGCGGGGTTGGGTAAACCTCTGATTCAGTTCATTTGAAAGCACTCTTGAAGTCCTCCTCCACATCTTGCCCTCCTGTGGCTCTGAAATAGGCTTGATGAGGCTAATTTGGAGCCCATTCCTGAGAAATCATCGCTGCTGCTGTTGGAAAGGTCCCTCAACTTGAAGGTCCCTGTCCTCACTTGTAGAGCTGGGATACTTCTAGTTTGGGCCCTGTCTCTCTCTGGTTTTCTTTTTACATGGCAGTAGTCAAGTTGCATCCAAAAATGTGTAATCTTGAGATTGGCTTCAGATTTTCGTACAGAGAGCTGGCTGAATGTTGCCTTCTGGTTTTTGCATTAGAAGCACTCAGCTCTTCACAGAGGATAAAAACTGACTTTAAATCAGAGATGAGGTCCTTAGGTGTGAAAATTGTTTTAGTGGAAAGTCACTGTGTGTAGTACTACTTGCTATAAAATTGTAGGAGTTGGCCATTCTGGAGAAATTAGGCAACATCTGGTATTTGAAAGAATTATTCACAATACAAGGAGAGCCTTTTGCTTCTGTGCAGCTGAATATGTAGCAGGCAGATCTAAGTCACAATTTGTGAAGGTTTTGCTACAGTGGTATGTGCAGGACCCTGACAGGGTGGGTGAGGCAAAAATGAGATCTCTGACAAATCTTGGTGTCTCTCATTTCAGCTGCTGCTTTCTGGGGAGGAAGGGAGAGGAGTGAATGCTCGGCAGTTGTCTTGTAATGGGTAGCCTGAGAAATTTCCATCACAGTTCTGATCTGCTCAGGTGAACCCATGTTCTCCTTTCCCAGCAGTGAAGCAAGACAAAATGTCTTGCTTACAACAAATAAATTATTTCAGAAACTCTCTGCAAGTGCTTTTCACCATGGTGCATGACCACCCACTCCTGCAGACTTCTTTCCCTTGGCCTTGGCTCTAATCTCTGGTGTTCCCACCCTCCCCTGGGAGGGGGCCTTCTTTCCCATCTCTCATGGTGGTACCAAGGTCAGCCAGGTGTTCATCTAAAGAAATCAATATCTTGGGCTGTCGCCCTGATTTTTTCAAGTTTTATCAAGCTTTCTGATGTTTGCATTTTTGCACAGAACTTTCTCACAGACTTTATATAAATAACTTATTGTTTTCATTCCTTTATGGGGGACGAGCAACCTAACAGTCTGTTGGGTTGCCCAGTGACATTGAGGAGGTGACACTATAACCCTCCAATGACACTGGAATTTCAAAAAGATATAAATATGGAGTCAGATTTTTTAATAAAGAACTTTTCGTTTGCCTTGAACAGAACTGCTGCCGCGTCCTTTGTGCTGTGTCCTACAGTAACATTGGGCTCTGCTGCAGACCCTGAGCTGCATCCGGGGAAGTGGCCTGGGATATCTGCTCACCCATCCACCTCCACGTGCTCAGGAACTGTGGCAAGGCTTTGTTTATGGTGCATTTCCCAGCTGCAAAGGAAGAAGGGTTCCTTTTTCCTTTGCAGTTGTATGTAAATTATTGTGGAAATGGAGAGTAATAATGCTCTCCTTTTGAGAATTGTCATGAATGCTTGGTTTTGAGGCCAATCATTCAGCTCCCGTTATCTCTAGGAATCAAGATGTTTATCTGTCTAAATGATTGCAGTATGTCTCAGGTATTTGAAGGTGGTTCTTCCTATTTGGGGGGGGGGGGAATTAAAATAATCAGTCTTTGTTTCCCGAACTATCAAAAGCTTGTTAGTGTCCAGCAGATCTTTTTATCTGCAAGGAATAAAGCAACTATGTCCAGACCCTCAGCCAGTATAAATCAGTTTAATGCCCTTAGCCCATTATTTTTTCTCATGCAATATCTCTCAAGAGGGATTTAGGCAATGTTTAAATATCTTCTTGTTTTCATATGTCCAGCGTAAGGCTTAACAGAACTACCATTAGCCCTTGCTTTTGGAGGGCTTGTATCTATCTGATGCCACCCAGGTCTCCAGGGCCTACAGATTGGAGGAGGAAGGATGTGACTCATATGCCAAGCAAGACAATTTCTTTGAAGGGTCAGTGGAGAAATGTGAGCTCAAAAGGTGAAGGAGAAGGTGGTGGAGCTGAGTTCAGGTGACCCCAGATGCCAACATCATGCATACATGTGCCCCTCAGGTCACTGCAAGGCTGGGGTAGCTTTATCTGACGTTTAGGCAGAGCTTCACCTAAGGCAGTGGGTGCCCTGGAGGGCTGCTGAAGGTTTAGGGCTTCCCAGTTTTCCGTTTGAACTGACTGGTTCTCTGGCCAAGTGGAATATGTTACCAAAAAAATCTGGTTGCCACATGAAATCAGAATTTTTATTCCTCCCAAAATAAAGCCCATAACTTCTACTTGCAGTTGGTTAGACTGACTGGGGGGCATAGAGTTGGAAATGATGATGTTCATTGAGGCAGAGACCCCTCTGCCCAGAGGGAAACCTGTCTGACTCAGTCCTGACCCCTCTGGCAGCTCCCAGCCCCGCAGAGTGCCCCTGTGTGCCTGCCTGCTGAAAGGCCAGGGCAAATCCTCATGGGTCCACAAGCAGTTTCCTTGTGGATGGGGATATCAAATCAAAGCATGTTGACCCTTCTGGCCAAGAAGGTCAAGTTGCTGCAGTTTCCCCCCACACTTCTTCCTTTTTTATTTTAAGGGTGTGGTATATTTTGTAAGTTTTGTGTTTATCAAGAAGTTGATTGTGTAAATAAAATTGTGGCCTTGTGTGCCAAATAGCTGGGCTATGGTTTCCTGGAGGAGAGCCAAGGCGGTGTGTGGGAGCATGCCAGTGTTGATACGTTCACTTTGCTGAGGAATAAGGCATGTGTGGAGCATGGAGGGAGGACACTTCCAGCCTGCTGCTGCTTAACCCTTCCCTGGGCCCCCCCTCCAAGCCTGCCTTGGGCTTCCCCCAGCAGGGCTGCACAAACACTGGGAGCATTCACCACGGCTGAGGCTCTCCTGGAATTGCCTGGAGCCTGGCCAGGTCAACAGGGACTTCGCAAGGCTCAGGATCCCACCCAGATTCCCCTCCCCTGGCGGGAGTCCGGTGTTTCCTTCAGCAAAGGCTCCAACGCACAGACCTCAAAGGGGCCTCTGAGAGAGGCCGGGTCAGGCACATGCCTGGGGATGCCAGGGCAGGGAGAAGGGACTTGGGCTAAATGAGAACCCACTCCCTGACTGTAATGACTTTATTCCCTATTTACTACTAAGTGCTATCCAGAGTTTATCCTATTTCTATCCTGCAGAGGCAGCCAGAAGTTTTCTCCAGTGGCTATGTTCAAATAGCAGCAGAATCACCAAGCAGTTTCAGAGTATTTTCAGCAGGGGATGGTGCTTCATGCCACTGAAGGCAAAGGGAAGATTGCTAGGAGGCTTTGGGAACAACAGAATTATGCGCTGGTCGCTTCTTTTGTTACTTTTTCCCCACAAATCACGCAGTCCCCATCTCAAAGCAGCTTGTATCTCCTTCCTCTCATCCTTAGGTCATTACATTCCTGAAGTATTTAAAACAAATGAATGCAGAAAATGTAACTTCTTGTTTTCCACCAAAAAGGAATTAGTGAGTCCGCTCCTCCTGCAGACAAAGCAAAAGTCCCAAGGATGCAGGAAAGGACTTCATTTTGTGAAGCAGCAGGGAGTAGAGTTAGCTGTGTTACAGTGGGGAGGGGGTGGGGAGCGTCCGTACGTGGGGAATTCTTGCAACTCAGACAAAAATAGTGACTTCCATTATTTACCTACCTAAGCCGGAAACCTGCTTGCATTTCAGGCATTTATTGTAATTCCTCACATAGCTGGGGATGATAAGCCCTGCTAACTAGTCATTGCATGCTGCCTGAAAATGATAGTTAATGTACACCGGCTACCCAAACAACCTTCTTCTTTAACCCTTTCAAACTTGCTGGCTTGGGGGTTTGTGTTTTCTCAGATAATATTGCTGCTGATCAGCCTGGCCTCAACCCTCTGTCTTCATAAAATTCTGTTTAATGGAACACTTTGATCGCAGCCTAATCTATATGGGAGACTTCTCAGAGCAGCTCACACATCTAAGATACAGTGACAGTTATGTTTCAAATTTCAAAGGAATCAAAGGGAGCCATTTGGCCAACTTCCATTAAATGTCACCAAGATTTGGATGCATAAGTCCTTGAGTAGGCTGGATACTGTTGTTTTAGCCTATTAGTGATCCTGAGCTGTAGCCTGTTGCAAAAAAGGAATAATTTTCTTTGTGCACTCTTTGGTGGCATCTAGGCCCAAATGCCGAGGTGGAAGGTGTCTCCTCTCAGGGGAGATGTGGTGGAGGAAGCACCCACCCAAGGCTTGGAGTTTCAGCAAGGGGAGCTTACCTGTACCCATCTGTGCCTGTGCATGTGTCCATCTGCTCCCACAGCCATCCTGCCTTGCTGCATCTGGTGTGGATATCCCAGGTGCAGGGCTGTGCCTGGCTGTCCCCAGTGTCCCATCCCAGGGGTCTGTCCTGTTGCCAGTGTGCTCGGTTGTCCCCAGTGTCCCATCCCAGGGGTCTGTCCTGTTGGCAGTGTGCCTGGCTGTCCCTAGTGTCCCATCCAAGGGGTCTATCCTGTTGGCAGTGTGCTAAGCTGTCCCTAGTGTCCCGTCCAAGGGGTCTATCCTGTTGGCAGTGTGCTAAGCTGTCCCTAGTGTCCCGTCCAAGGGGTCTATCCTGTTGGCAGTGTGCCTGGCTGTCCCTAGTGTCCCGTCCAAGGGGTCTATCCTGTTGGCAGTGTGCTAAGCTGTCCCTAGTGTCCCATCCCAGGGGTCTGTCCCATTGGCAGTGTGCCTGGCTGTCCCCAGTGTCCCATCCCAGGGGTCTGTCCCATTGGCAGTGTGCCTGGTTGTCTCCAGTGTCCCATCCCAGGTGGGCTGTCCCATTGGCAGCAAGCAGTGTGTGCTGCCCGGCCGCTGCATGGCACTGAGCCCTAGACCTGAAATCACCACTCAAGTGCCCAATGGAAACATCTCCTAATCTTAATTTGTGGGGGAAGGGAGAGGAAGAGTTTGCAACAGGGCTCCTGCCCAGAGCTGTTTATGTCAGGATGGGGCATCACATGGCTCCCAGCAGGCCATTGTTCCAGGGACTTGGCAGCCTCAGAGATACAAGGTGCATGTTGTTTGGTACCAATGTTACATAAAAGCTTCTTGCACAAGCCCAGCAGCTGATTTTACAAGATGTGGGGAAAGACACATCATTTTCCAAGGGCAGGATTTAGCCCTAACTGCAATAACTTCTCAGCCATGATACAATAACAATACTTAGCAGGCATGTAGTTCTTAACATCATCAAAGTGATGTACAAGCAGCAACTAATTAATCCTCACAACACCCCTGTGAGGCAAGTATTACGATCTCATTTCGCAGGTGGAGATGATGTGACTTTGGAAGGTCAAGTGACTTGTCCAGAGCTAAACAGTCTGCAATGGAGCTTGTTAGCTCCTGGCTGACAGCCACTGCTCAATGTACTCGCCCAGCCTATTATCGTATTTTATTATGCAAATCCCCATGGAAATTAGGAGCCCAAAGCAACCCACAGATCTAAACATGGTACCTTGGATTTAAATGCTGGGTCCATTTTCTTTGAAATCAGTTCTGGAGGCCTTACAGTAACTTCACTGGATTTTGGATGGCAACCTCAGAAACCAGAAGAGACTGTCATGCCTGGAGTTCTCTCGGGATAACAGAGGTTGTGAAGATGTTTGTTCGTGGCTGTCCAGCTTTACCATTGTTTGCAGAGGCCACCAAATAGTGCCAAGCTGGACAAGGTGTCACTGATAGTAGTAAAATGACAAAGTCCAGCCTCGGTTCCAGCAGGTGTACTGCAAGCAGTGAATGGAGACTGCTCTGCCTAGTCCCTGCAAGACTCTTTAGCCACACGGTTAAAGCTGGCAGAAGGGACAGCCCAGTCAAGCCAGCCAGCTGCAGTCAACTGGGGTCTCATTCAGACCTCAGGGTTTTTACAGTGCTGGCAAGCTTTGCTCAAAGGCTGATGTTGTCCATGCAAACTGGCACTATTTGGATGATTCAGAATGTAAGCCAAGCCCTGTTTGGCTTGCACAACTGCAGTTCTTCTGGAAATTGCCAGAGAATTTGTGTGTGCAAGGAAAGGAAAAGATATTCAGCATGTAACATTGGATCAGGACTGGTTCTTGGCTCCACGTTCTGTGGACCAACCAGTGTGGTGCTAGATTTCATGAGGGCGTCATCATGCCACTGAAAGTTATTTACACCAAGTCACCCTCCAGGAACTGGGTCACAACTTTTTCTTTCATGAATCTTGGCAGGGATCTCAAGGTTTACTAGTAGCTGAAGAGAGGATGTCTATGTGCAACGCCAAAACCAACTGAGATGTAAAAGGAACTGGGCCCTGTGCCACTGATCAGTGCATGGCATGTCAGGTTTTGAAGGTGATGGGATGGGACTTTGCTGCTTTGCAGCTCCAGTGGTTGCTGCTGGTTGCCTTTTGCACTCTGAACAGGTGTAAATGACTCCCCAGAGGCAAGGCACGGCAGAATCGGGGCCAGATCTTCAGCTGGTGTCAATCAGTGCCTCGGCTTCAATGGGGCTGCATCAATTTGCCTTAGGAAAGGGTGTAATGTGGGAAACAGAGATAAAGGAACTCATGTTCTAGCACCCTATATCCTATATAATTGCTTCAATGAGAGCACATCCCAGAACGGGTTTGCCAGATGCCAGGGTGGTGCAGAGTCCAACCCATGTTTCATGGGCAGATTCAAACACCCAAAGGGAGGCCAGCTCTGGCCAGGCCGGGCACAGCTGCCACTCGGTGGTACCAGGGCTGAGCAGGACATGGCTGTAGGACCTAGACACAGAGCTCGTGTAGGAGGCCTTACCCCCGGCTGCTGGGCTGTGCTTGGCCATGCCTCTGTGTCTTCTCTGATCCACGGGAGCTGGACTGAAGCTAGCGCGGGTCTGGGAGCTGGACTGAAGCTAGTGCAGGTCTGGGAGCTGGAGCAACAATCCTACCTTTGTTTTGTGGGCAGATGAATAGAGAGATAACAGGGAGTAAATGGATGGCAGCCCCTTCCCCCCTCCAATGTCAGTCCTATCACTCACCTCCTTCCCAGCACAACGAGGCCTCGGGGACAGAGAAAGAGTGCAAAGATTAAAACTAACCCGTTGCTTTGGAACTCCTCAGCAAAAGGAGCTGATAAGAGAGGGCTGAGATCAGGAATCAGATTTCAGGGGTAACAAACAAATAACCAGAAAACGGAAGGATGCCGCAAGGGTTATCAAAAGAGAGCGAGATGGTGAGCACGTCTCAACAGCTTCTCTTTCAAAAAAAAAAGGGGAAAGGTGTTTTTCTTGTAGCAGCTACAGACACAAAGAGCTGTTCAGACCACACTGCACCCACCAAGACCCTGGAAGGATGGAAGCCTGTCCCAGAGCTCTAGTGGAGCTTTGCAAACTGTTAGTCAAGTACTGCTTCCATGCTGACAGATTCCTGGGAGCTGTAAGCCCACCTGTTTTGTGCTCTGGACGGGAAGCAATCAGCACTGGAAAGACTCAAGGAGTAGACAGGGCTCAAGCAGCAGGCTCTGGCTCAATGTGGTTTCAATTTAGGAACTCTCAAAGCCTCCGTAAAGACAGTCTGAATATAACAGTCCATATTGCAGTGCAGAAGTCTTGGGAAGATTGTCCCCACCTCTGGAGAGGAGTATGATTCAGCAAAAGAGGCTTCACAGAAGCCCTGCAAAGGTAAAGTTCACAGCTCTGCAGATGTCATGAAGTTGTTGGAGTCACTGTGTGATCCAAGTTGTGTATTTCCCCTGCCAAGATATGGAGTGTTCATATATTCAGAAATACAGTTGGAGAGAGGCATCAGGGAGCTTTCCTTCTTTTCTTGGTGAGGAATGGGATGTCACTTGCTGTCTTTCACCCCAGCGGAGATTGCAGAGGGATGTTTAACTTGGAGGAGGAAGACAGAGCTATGGCTGTTCCAGCAAGTGCACAATTAACAGGTTTCTGACCATCAGGTGGAAGATCTGTGTGGAGCTCTGGAAGAGACTAAAAACAGGCAAGGAGCATCCTGGTGCCTTTTCCGTCCTACCTGGAATGGGGTGAGCTGGGCTGATTTTGATTCTGTGTTTAAAAATAAAGATGAGCCTAAGGAAAGGGAGGAGGAAAGAGCTGCCTTTGAGAATTTGTTTTGCCATTCCCAGCTGATCAGCCTGTCTATTCACTCACTCGGGCACATAGAAGTTGATACAAGATTCTTGACAATAATAGTTTGAGGGCTCTGAAAAGCCATCAGGTCGGAACCAGATAAACCAGCTGTGAAGGTAAACCTTGACAACTCCTCGGGTGACCCCAGCCATCTCTGGCAGGTCTATGGCCCTGGAGTCCTGTCTACAGCTGCTCTTGGGGCCAGAGAGCTCCCTTGAGTTAGCACCAGACATCAGTCCCATCATCAGCCTCCTTAGGGGGTCCTTTAGCATCCACCTGAGTGGTGGATAGGCTGTGATTGCAGGGGGTTTCCTTCTTTGGAATTTCTGGATTTGGAGCCTGCATCAATGCCCTGGTTTTGCACCTTCAGTGACTCTGGGCAGACTCCAAGGCTGGCTGGGGCCATTGCAATGTCAGGAGTTTTAGAGGTTGTACTTGGGGTCACAACACTTGGGGAAGAGTTGTAATATTTGACAATTTTCCTGGAACCTAGTCTGAAGAACCATTTTGAGGCCTGGTTTACAGTAAAAATTACCTTGATACAATTTTTTTGTTAGGAAAATGTTCTTGGAGTTTTTTTATCACTGGTTATACTGGGACAAGACCTCATCTGAATGCAGTTATTTTGATGTCAAAGAGCTTTGTACCATACAGAGCTGTAGTGCTTTTCTTGTACTAATATACTCTCCAGTGCTCTACCTTTGTGTGGAGATGAGATGTTAATGGCAGAGACTTCATTGCAGCGTGGTGAGGGCGAGCAGGAAGGTAATTAGAGCCTTACTTTTTATTGTCCTTATATAATGCTGCTGTGGATACTTTCCACCCCAGCTGTGGCTCCCAGCCTGCCCAGTCTTACCTTCCATTGTGGTGTGGATTTTGGATCCCGCAGACTCAGGGATATGTGGCAAGGTACCACAGAATATCTGTTTATTTTCTGCAGAGGCGGACCTGTGCCTGCAGATTTTGCCTGCACATGAAGCCAGGGATACTCCTCAGTCTTCTAATCAGTTTTCTAGAGCCAAGACCCAAATAATGGATTCTTAGAAGCGTCAGATTTTCAAGGATACTTGAAATCTGAACTTTGATTTCTCCCCAAATCTTGTGAGCAGTGTTTGCACTTATGGTAAATTAGATCTGTGTTATAGCATCAGAAATCACTCAGTAACTTTTAACTGTCCTGTGCAAGCATCTGTCCCCTGCAGAACACAACCACTCTGAGTGTGACTCTTCTCTTGAAGAGCTGGGCTGGAGGTCAGTGTGCTTCTGTTGGGCTCTGGGGTTTTGCTGGCTGGGTGGCAGTGCTGGCTGAGCCTTGTGGGAGGGCTCAGCCTTGTGGGGACCTTCCCTCAGCATGATGGGAACTGTATTCCTGGAAATCCCAAACTAGCAGTCATTCCTCAACTCCTGTCAGGTGCGCTTTCCAAGCAGGGAAATCAAGGGTGGAAAAAGGAACGTTCAACAGCATTTCTTAGGCTGTGTGTTATTCCTCCCCATCAGTTCTCGACAAATTCTGCAAAATTACTTCATAAAACCTTTCCCTGAGATGAGAGTATTCTTGCACCCCGGAGAAGCAGAAATCTCTGCAAGAGCTCAGTAGGCATTTCACACCTGATGGAGTACTAACAGAAATATGTAAGGAATATGAAAAAAAACCCAAACATTCTTTAGGGCTTCATCCCATGTCCAGCAAAGATACCATCAGGAATCTTACACTTGAACAATCCTTATGATTGCACATTTAGATCTTCCGTGATTCCTCGGGGAGATAAGGAGAGATAATAGCACACATCCCATGAAGTAACTGGTAGGGCTATCAAACCTCTGTCTCACCACCTTTGGGATGCTGAGTCACAAATCGTTTTGTTGAAGGCCTGTAGAAGACCTGGCATGCTGAGACCTGTTAGCACGACAATGACAGGATTATTAGTATTACTCCTATTAACACCACTACTGCTACTAATATGTTAATGAGTCTTATGTTAATAGATTAATAATGAATTATGTAGTGAGGTAATGTGTGTTACACTTGATTTCGAGTGAAGGTCGTTTGCAAATGTCATGCATGCCTTGCATTGGGGCTGTATTTCCCTGCTTAGGAACTCCAGAGCTAGAGAAATATTTGGCATTGCTCCTTTTTTCCTAGAAGTTTTCCACAGAGCCACTGTTTGTAAAATGATGCTGCTCATTTTGCTCTTGTTTTTGTTAATGAAATTAGAAAGAACCCAATTCTAATGTCTTTGAGGCCCACATTTTCCCATTAGTTTTAAAAGGAAGTAGGAGGATAACAAGAAATACAGGGCCAGTCCTCAAATATACACTTTGAGATGGTGGGTGAGGGACAACAGAGCATTCCTCTTTCTGACTCCTGTAATTCCAGAGAAAATTCCCAGAGAAGCTCCTTTAGCACAATAATATCCATAGTGTACCCCCTGTGGCCTGGACAATGTACTTGTTGTGCTCAGGGATATTCCTTAGAGTCAACACAACTATATTTGATTTATATTGCTGGTTTGAAATTTGATGCTCTGATTGAATTTTTGGAGGAACTGTGTTCCCTTCCAGGGGAAAGAGGAGAGGAGAGGAGAGGAGAGGAGAGGCTGAAAATATGTCTCATAAACAATGTTATTCATTTATTTTCCCAGCTGCCTCTCCAGATCATGTTAACACATTNAAAGAAAAGAGAAAAAAGAAGGGATAAAAAAGAAGAGAGAATGATAGAGGTTGCGATAGTATTATGTTACTGATTGGATAAACTGACAAAACAGCCTACTGTGACTCGGGGAGTTTAATTTTGTACATTTTGGCAACTTCTTAAAGCAGAAAATGAGAGCAGTACTGTCAACAGGGCTTTTGATATTCCTTGGTGTTTATACTAGAGATGAAAGTGCATTCTGAATGAGGGTGGAAGGCAGCAGGCCAGATCCTGACTCTGGCGACAAGAGGTGATAAACACCGCGGATCTGCTCCCCGTAACAGTGGGAAGGAAACGCTTCTCCTGTTGCTCAGGATGCTGGGACATTTCCAGTTTCTTCCACTCCGCCTGCAAGACACAGGATCTGTGAAAGGATTTGTTTTTCCTGATTACTGCAATAACCCAGTGGATAGCCAAGTCACTGCTCTGGCACGTGGAGACCCGGGGTCATGTTCCTGCTCTTTCTGGGTCACTGTTCTGCAGAACTGCTCTGGTTGTTACCTACAAATGTTGTATGACTTATATGCAGCGTGAAGTGACTCCTATAGGAAAGCAACATTCAAGAATGGCCTCTTGCCTGAGGGTTAAGATATCCCTCTTGGATTTAGAAGATCCAAGTTCAACTCCCTGATCTGTATCAGGCCTTCAGAAGTGCATCTTCTGGCTGCTAAAGTTGTTGGCTGCTTGGCCAGGTTTGTTTTGCCCAGAAGATTCCTCCTGGAGCAGCGAAACCTTTTCCCAGTGGAAGTTTTGCTAAGCTGATGTGCGTAAGTAACCAGAAAAACATGTTAGGGGTGACAACACATTATCAAAACCAATTGTCTGAACAAATAAGGGTTCAGACATGTTTGCTAGCAAACCAAATCAGTCTGTGTACTTGTGTTCTTTTGCTGAGATTTCATGGAAAGAGCTATAAATTGTGGTTCTGATTAGCCAGCAAGAAAGGTATCTGTCAGGCAAGTTCTGCCACCCTTACTCATGTGCAGATTTCATTTCACTGGTTGTCTCAACAGTTTTGCTGGACCATCCCTGTCAGGCTGCTCTGCCCTGCTCCTCTCTGCCTCCAGCAGTGCTATTAAGGGAAGGAGGGAGCTGTGAATTCCTGCAGTCTTTGGTGAGGTACAACTTCCTTCCTTGCTCACAGCTAATGAGAAAGGCTTCACCTCTTCTCCAGACCTTCTGGCCTGTTTATTTATAGAGGCCAGTATCCAGACACTATGGGGAATGCTGCAAACCAGACTTGGACCTGGGATGTAGCTGGTCCAGCTCAGCTGCACAGTAGAGTTTTTGTTGGGTGGAGGCATCTCAGTGTCCTGCTTGGGACATAATATCTCACCTCTAAATAAATGCTCTGCCCTGCAGGGAAAGGTGATTCTCAACAGGAGTGAGGCTGGTATAAAAATATCTGAGCAGGAGAAGAAAATAACTGCTGTTTTCCAAGAAGATGCATTTTTCTATTTTAATTTTTCAAGGCTGTGATAAAATTAATGTTGTCTATGACGTAAATCTGAAGGGTTGGCCAGAAGTTCCCTTGTGGTCAAGCTCTTTTTTTATTGATTGATTTTAAGTCCTCTAAATTTGTCAGGCTCACAAGTGCATGGTGACTTCAGTTAAAAGAGAATGTTTGTGTCTTTAAGGAAAAATACAGCAATCCCTCCTCCCCCTTGCCCTTCTCAACCTTGCTAGGAAACCAGCACTTGACCAGAATATTTTTCCTCCCTCAGTGGAAAATGTTGATTAAATACTCAGAAAAAAATAGCAATTAAAACCCCCAGACTCCTAAATCTCAAAAATCTTTAATAGGAAACTGCTGATTATAGAATAGTTGCATAGTTTTGGCTGAGAATTCATATTGGCATTTTTTTGGAAAGAAGTTCAAAACTCTTCGAGAAATGTCTTGAAAAAATCACTCTTCTATTGATAAAAAGAGATCTTTTATCAAACATTTCTATGCAAGTTGTTCTGCTGTTGAGCTGGTTGAGCAAACCATAGCTGTGTCACTGAAAGGCACATGGGGGACTTTCCAAACTCGTTTTTTCATCCTGAGCCAGGAATTGTTTCAGTTGAGCTTTTTGGTCATTCTTCACACCAGAGCAGACACCAGGGTTTGGGCTAGGATCATCTGAGTGGTCAAGTCCAGTCTTGTCACACTGTACTGCTGCTGTCAGCCCCTCAGGGTCTGGCATCAAGAGTGCTCTGCATTTTTGGGGCACATCCATGCTTAGCTGGTTTTACTGGGGTTAAAATTCCTGCTCTTATTAATCCCCACTGGCATACACTGCTTTCCTGCTGACTTGAGTTTGTTCCAAAAGCAATGTGCAAGTGTTGTGTGAGGAGGCACAAAACATAAAGTGACCAGGGCAGATGACCAGGTTATGGGAAGTTGATGACAAGAACAGCAGAGCTCAGCTGAACTCTGTCTAATGAGGTCACAAAGGACTCACTCCTTGAAGAACACAGAATTACTCATCTTCCTTCAAAATCCATACCTGCTCATGTAGCTGGCTTTTGAGTGGAGAAATGTATGGAATCTGGATACATGAAGGGAATTCAGGGAGGATAAAACAAGCAATATGAACACGGAAGAGCTTTGCACACGCATGTAAATCCTGGACTGTTTTTCTTGCTTCTGGGAATGCTGGCTTGCTTCTCTAGTGCATTTCATGGTCCCCAGGGTTTTCTGTGTTAAGAGTCTGATCCCTCTCCCCTCTGACTGGGTCTTGCTTCTGGCTGAAGGTTGAGAGAATAGATGAATATTGACAATCTGCAAGAGAAGAGGTGGAGCCACGTTTTGATGTCATTTGAGTTCATTGACACCCTTTAGGATTTGGACTTCTCTGCTTTGTTTTCCCTCAAGGAAAAGAGATACAGAGAAATTAGAGGAGCTCTGGTGTGTGACTGCACTGTCAGTCAGCAGCAGAATCAGCCATGTAGGTTGCCTTTGGGGGTATTCCTCATGTTGGCTCAGTCTGCCTGTGGTTGAAGTCATTTTTTTCAGTGATCTCTATTATGGGAGCTGAGGTTGGCCATTCCTCATCCACATCCAGTTGGTGAGGGGCCCTTACGCTGGTCAGGAGTACAGCTCCAGAGTAAACTAGATGCTCACAAGGTAGTTTTCAGTGGCACTAGGGAAAACAGGGAACAGAAGGGAATGAGATCTCTTTCCACAGACCTTTGTTTTAAAGGGTGTTGGGGTGCGGGTTCACCTCTCCTTGGGTTTCTTGCCAGCAGGTGGGAACTTTTTCAAGTTGTCCCTTTTCTGAGAAGGGCTGAATCGTCCGCCCTAAAGCATCCCTTCATGCAACTAAAACCAGCAGGACTGCTTCTCCAACACTGGGGCCTCCGATACTGGGAGGGGAAGCGGTGGCTCTTCTTTGAAGTCCCACCTACGTGAACATCAGTGGCAGGACTTCAAAGGGAAGCTGCTATTTCCTGTTGGAGCTCAGCCCTGGTGCTCAGCACTGCTAACAAAGCAGTCGGACTGGTTGCAAAGGCACTGATCCAGCAGAGAACTTAAGCACATGCTTAAGTCCCTCAGGACTTATCCACATGATCTGCTGGGTTGGGACTCACCTCCACTGGAGACTGGACTGATGGTCAGGGTTGTGTCTCCTGGGCTGGATTTGCAAGGGGAAGAGCTAGGTGAAAGAGCCTGTCCCAAATGGGTGGATGGAGCTGGAACACTGGGCTCACCATTCGTTACCTTGGGGCAGCTGGGCAGCGGCAGGAGGGGGAATCATCACAGACCATACTATGGAACTTAGCAAACAACCCAGAGACAGACAACAGGCCACAGTGACTATCAGCAAATGCTTGTAAATTATGGATTCAGAGCTAGCCCAAATAAGCATTGTTGAGTTCAGATGAGAATCCGGCCCAATAATTAGAGTTGTAAAGGTGGGAGTCTGTTCGCAAGCAGGTAGGAAATGCTAAAGGCACAATCATTTGGCCCCACCTTGTACTGGGTAATATTTTATTTTTGTGTAGATATTTTGTGTATTTTCTTCTGCTGTTTGTGGAGCTGCTTGCAGGCTAACAGATGGCAGCATGGAGATGTAATTTTATAACAAGCATTATTTAGGTAATTTGTGTAATTTGTACCAATTTATTCTCTCAGTTTTTGTCCTGAGGTTACAGACAGACCTTGTGGCCATGATCTACAGCTGATACACAGGTACTACCCTGCTCTTGCCCTGTTCTCAGCATCACATCATCCCCTCTTTAGCAGTGCAGTCTAGGAGCTTTTCCCTCATCACAACCTACATGGACCCTCATGGTTGCCTCATGTGTGGCAATTTAAAGATGCCTGGGAGATGTTCCATGCTGGGAGCGTGGCTAGAAGCCCACAATTGGAAAGGCTGCTCTTCCTTGCAGAGCAGATGTATTGGATTGAACACAGTAGGCTGTGGGAATAAACAGGTCACAAAGCCTTAGAAACCCCAGTAGATTCCAGGTCCTGCTCCCTTAGGTGGTCCTGCTCCTAGGGTAGCACAGCCTGCCAAACCCGATCATAGGCTGCAGTTTTCCTCCACCATGCTTTTCTCCCTATAGAGGAACTCATTCCCTGGTTGGTAATCCCCCATCCCAAGGGAGTGAATTGAGAACACTGCATTTCCTGGAGATTATTCTCTGAGACAAGCTAGAAGCATCTTCATTTGGATTATGAAATATCTATGCCACCAGTTTGGGATGTCATCAGCAGACATCTGCCCATTCATCCATGTTCCCAGAAGAAACTTGCCATGCATCGTCACAGTGTGGATGTGCACTGTGTCATTTTCAGTGCTGACTGAAGCAGCAAGGCTCAGCTCTTTGCTGAGTGATGTGCCCAGTGATGTGCCCACGATCCTGTGGCACTGCCCAGACAAGGTAAGGCCTTGGTTCAGGTGCAGGATGCCACTACAGTGCTAATGTTACAGCATGATACCTCCTTGGCATGCTCCTCATGGATCAGGCAGGGGTCTCCGCTGTGATTTTGTGTGGAAGTGCCCAAACACGGGGAGTTGATGTGCCTTTCTTTGGGTGTGAGGTTGGATGGGGCAGTGGTTGATTCTGCTCGTGCCTGAGTGCTCTACAAGAGGCTTTGTTCCTGAAACTGAGTCTGGTCACTTCACCTAAGAGTGAAGCTGGTGACTTCAGAGACTTCTGAAAGCTAAAACCCAGCACTCCTGCTCCTGGAAAATTCACAAGAAGCAGCTGATGTTACTTCTTGGGAAGGAAGCCTTGTGTTGTGACTGAGGAATGGGACTCGAGCAAAAAAACTGTTTTGGAGCTGCTACAGGTGTCTCAGGTGGCCTTGCAAAGTTCACTTGGTCTCTTTTTCCTTTGGTCTCCCACCTGTAAATTAGGCTAATAACCCCTTGCCCGTGTGGCTGCTAGCCAGGTAAGGGTGTATCTCATTGCATGTTGTATAGGTAGCAGATTTGCTCTTAAGCAGGATTCTCCTCCAAAAAGAAGAAATAATAACCAATTGAGACAGGATGGCTTTTTGGAACGACTTCTTCCAAAGGCTCCTTGGATTCAAAGAAGGTGCATTTTTTAATCTTCTTCATTTGTGTGGTTTCTACCCATGAGTTAGTACTAAAAGGGTTTTATCCGATTCAGGGTGTACATGCAAATATTTCTATTTGAATAATACTGGAGAATAAATTTAGAAATGTTTGAAGAGGGTATGAATGCCTCAATCTGCTAGGTGGAAAAATTACTACTTCTTGTGGGTAACCCAGCGTGTTTAAGTTGCTAAAAACATACCTGACTTAAAAAAAAAAAAAAGAGAGAAGAAGGAATCGCTGAAAAGAGAGCTTTTTAAAAAAACAACTCTCTTCAGATTTCTAGTTTAATATTTCAGTATGCAACAGTATTTTCATAACTGCTGCTTTTTTGGGTAGAGGTGGGGGAAATTAGAATATATTAAAGAACTCTGGAAACCACTTTCTATTTGTAAAACATGTTGTGTGTGTATCATAACACCTACATTGCTCTGACAGATTGTGCATCGACTGCCAGAATTCTCCTCGCTAAATGACATTATACTACTTTGTGGGTATTGAAAACAAATATTTTGAGGGGCAGGAGCATTCTCATCCATAAAACATTCATTGCACTTGCAATATTCAGTCATAGCCTTTTATTTGAAGGGTGCTGCATTTTTCAACTGCTTGCCAGGAGTGGAAGGATAGGTTTGAGGAATGTTTTGCTCTCCAGCTGGTCTTTGGTGTGTATTTTTTGCAATCTAGCAGCCCCTAGGGGCTCTGCAGGAGATGAGGGCTTCAGGATGCTGGGGCACCGTACGGACATGTAGGGAAGGACAGTACTGGGAATGAAAGGTTGGGTGGTGGTTTTCAGAAGTGCAGCCCCAGAGTAGCTCTTCTCGCAGGAGGTGGCTTTGGGAGGGATGGGAGATTGCCTGGATGGAGCAGAGTGGGGTCAGGCCCGGTGCAGCCGTGGGGCACTGCAAGGGGCACTGCTGGCACAGTGCCTGTGCCTGGTGCTGGAAATGATGGCGATGGGAGAGTTGCACTGCTGGCCAGCAGCTGTCACTGCTGCTGGACAGGTGATGCAGAGACTGCAGGGAGATGCAGGGACACTGTTGATATCTGACTGAGGTTCCCAGTTAACCCAGTTATCCACACCTTGTGCGTTGTGAGCCACAGCCTGGTGCATTCCTGTGCCAGAGCCCAAGAGGAGCAGGAAGCATTGCCTAATGCCCTTCCATGCCCTGGCGGCATCAGCACATTGCAAGCTGCACTTGCCAAGCTCTATAGTGGAGACATTTGCTGACATTTTATATTCTGTTTCAGTGGCACTGATGTGTTTGTTTGGCATAAAAACCACGATTGAAATGCAAGCTAATTAGTAGCTACTTACTAATATCTCCTTGATTTTTAATCATAATAGACAGATGCGATCAGTTTTCACAGGTATAAAGGAGTAGTGTCCCACTAAAAACTGTAACATGCTTTAATCCACAGCTGAGCGGTTTGCTGTGACTGGATAGACCTGTTGGGTTTTGGAATTTGTTATTAGAGATGGATGATTAAAATAGAAAGGAAATGGAAGAATGTTTTAGAGCCATTTAGGAAAAAAATCTTCAGGAACGGGCTTACCCGTTTTTTGGTTTTTGTTTTTTTTTTCCCCCTCCCCTGTCCTTCTAGAAATAACACTATCTGGGACAGAGAGAGCTGCTCCAGAGACTTCAGGGCACATTAAAGGGTAATAAGAAGGGCATGGGGTGAGAAAAAGGTTCCTGCTGGGTTAAAGAGAGACACCTGATAGCTCATCTGGGAGCAGAGAGTCAGGTTTAATAATGTCCTTGCTAAATGCAGTTAATAATTGAGGTCAGGGCCCTGGGTGAGGGCAATAAGGGGATAGTGTCCCATGTGTGGAGTGATGGGGTAAGGACAAGCTGTTCAGAGCACACAAGCCATGCTGATTGCAGGCACACAGCAGAGCCAGCCTGGGTCACCTGGGACTCTGATGGCAGCAGGTAGCTCACAAAGCACTGCTTTTTGTGTGCCTGTGTTTTTTTGTTTTGTTTTGTTTTGTTTTTTTCAAATGCCTGATAATTGCATTGCTTGCAGAATAGGGGGGCAGCATGGAAGCGATTGTGCTGGCTTGGCAGAGCCAAAGCATTCACTGATCAGGTGAAAGAGATCTTGGATCTTGAGAGATCTGGGTAAGACAACAGGCTTATCTTGCTCCATCTTGCTGCTGTGGTAATGTATAGCTGGAACTAGGAACTAAAGGGCTATAAATATTTCCACCAGAAGGATCAAGTTTAGGTATCTGAGGGTCATTATACATGCTGTACATCACAGTCTCTGCTAGGACCCAGGGCAGTCATCCTCAGAGTGCCCTGCTGAAGGCAGGATTACCTTTTCCTTGTTGTACAGGTGAGGAATCAAACTATCAAATACCTGAGAAACTTGGCTACAGCTGTGCAGGGAGTCTCTGCCAAAGCAGGGTTAGTTCTCACTCTGAGCACTGGTGCTGGCCACTTCCCTTAGGGCACAACTTATTTAATGTTCTGCCCACTTCTCATGGCCTGTATTTGTGGCCCTGATCCTGCCACAAGGTGTGGATGGAAGGATGTCCATTGGTTTTGGTGGGGCCATGGACTGTGTGCTGCAAGCCTGGGGCTTTTAGCAACAGGATTTGAGCTGCAGTTCTCTGGGATGAGGCACGTGTCATTCCTGGCACAGCAGGGAAAAGCAAGCTCAACCCATCACAGTTTCTTCCACCTCATGGCAAAGCTGGAGGGAGTATGGGAAAAAAGCCGCTCTCTGATTACAGCTCATGTATGTACTTTGGCAGAGAGAACACAGTGTAATTGTGGGCCAGAATTTTGCCATTAAGTGGTAAATCCTTGAAAACCATAATTCTGCAGACTTCAGGCAAGGGAAAAGCCTGTTTCCTAGGTTTGCTGTGGAGGGTTCAGCTCCAGACACTTGCCCAGGTTCTGCTGCAGCACGGCTCCCCGTGCACTTGGTCAGCCAGTGCTTTATTACCATTCCCATTACATAGGAGGGGGACACTACCTCTGCCAGCTTAGAAAGGCTGGGAAAAGGCCTTTTCCTAGTCAATACATTGCCTAGCACAGCATCCTGACATTGCTTAGCACAGGCTAAGCAATGTGACCTGCAGGGACTGCTGTGCCAGCAATTAATAATAAATCACAAGTATCGTACAAGTTCTCTGACAGACCCTTCCTTCCTTCCACGGGCTTGTACTCCAGGCATGGGGTAAGAAAAACAAAAAAGGAAAGGAACAGCTTACAAATGGCCAGATTGCATTAGTTTGGCAGTCCTTGCTTGAAAAGGGCCTGGTAGCACATGAAAAATTAATCAGTATGTGAAGGATTGGAACATAAGCATAAGATCTAGTAGACTGATGAAGGACTGAAAATAGTGGCATGAATAAGTCATTCATAGCTTATCATCCCAGTAATCATTTCCTCAGTGATAAAAACTTTTTAGAAAGCATTAAACTGAACATGGCACGGACCTAAAATTTAAGATAAATCTGGGTGACATTTTGGCTGTCTGTGAGGTTGAGTGGCAGAGGGGGGATGGCAGGAAACCAACCTTTTCTGTGAGCTCTTTGTGCAGGGACACATGCTGGGCAAGTCCCCAGGGGCAGCAACGCCCATAGGGGCATCTTTTAAGGGATGCAGGATTCATACAATTCCTCTCACATCTAAATGCTGCATTCATCCTGTGTCAGTAAAACCCTCGATACAGGATTGTTGCCATAGCTTGTTGCAAGCTGGACCTTCCCTGTCCGTGCTTCTGAGTATGGGCCCTAATTCCAAAAAATAGTATGTGGTCTGCAGAAAAATATTGTACTGTGAGGCATAAGTTAATCTTAATTGCTGTGTTTCCTCACTTTTTAGGCTTGGCTTTGTCACTGCCATAATGTTCTTTTAATGTTGTTATTGTTTCTTACATACATGAAGTGTTTTACAAATGATGGATAGCCAAGTCTCTCTGATGTTTGGCTGCAACAGCTCAGTTCCGTGTGCTGCTAAAACGTCAGCCAAAGGAGACATTAGGGGTCTGTGTGTGCAGCTAAGATGGATTTGGGGCTTCTGATCCTGTGGCTGGGTGTTGTCTGTCCTCACAGGCATTACTGGCCCAGATTATGCTGCTGTACCCCGGCTGTGACTCCGGTGTTACTCCGCTGTTCCCAGGGGAAAATCCATCCCTGCTAGTGGTGGTGGGTGCTCCCCAAATCACAGAGTCCCAATTGTCCTCACTGTACGATTCATTTGCCACATGTTTAAAAATGAATGTAGTTATATGAATAAGAGGAAAAGTTCAGGCAGAGGAATAATTTATAATTCCCAATAATATTGCTTCTAGCTACTGCTCTATAGTGCCAGTTCCTGCCCACTGTGGTTTGAGCAGCTAACAGCTATAAAAGTTTGTGGACCTGAGAGGCTTAGTATCAACCATAGGTACAGTCAAAGTCAATATGGAGGCTGAAAATCTAGTGCTAATAGAAAAATACAAGTCAATATTTAGAATGTGAGTCAGGTACTTAAAATAGGAAAGCGAAACAGATGAGGGCTGTAGCTGCAAGAGTGCTGGAGGTGAAATGTTTAGATCCAAGGACCACTGCTGATTACTATCTTCTCCTCTAACAAGGTTGCTTTTTCTGCTTCCAAAATTCATTTCCAGGGGCCAGGCCACCTCCCTGACCTATATTCCTCAGACTGCCATTACGTCAGAGCCTGCCTATTTGGGGCTATAAGTGAAATCCTCTGTCTTCTTGGTGAAATCCACAGGTAATTATATGTGGGGCAAATATGGGCTGGGGCATGGAGAGGCCAGGAGAAGAGTTTGGCTTAGCTCTGTTTATACTGGAAAATCCCCTTTCTAAGGCTCTACTGTTAAATCTTGGAGGGGAGGGGGCACAGGGAACTCCCCCCCTGCGAGGCGGTAGCTGCCGGGAACAGGGATTTCACAGTGCGGCTCTTCCAGAGAAGCATCAGGAGGAAAAGTAACCAGCCCTAAGTGGGGTTTTCACGTTGGAGAGGGGCACCAGGAACTGAGAGCTCCTACCCACAAATGAAAATGCTGTGGCCTTATTTACACCATGAGAGATGGGGAGCAATGTCTGAGCAGGCTAGTGATGAATTTATGTGCCCTGGAGTGAGTCGGTATTTTAATTTCTACATCTTTTCCACAGTTTGGTTGCAGTGGACTGGATCTCCTACAGATGTGAATCAGTCCAATCCAATTAGAGTCAGTAGAGCCCCTTTATTCCAGCTAGGAACCGCATCCACATCTCCTGGTTTAAAAAGAAATTGCCACCTTCCAGGTCCTCCCATTGCACTTCCTTTTCAGAGAGAGCCTTGGTAGCCAAGAAGGTGTCCCAGGATTCACAGTGACATTATTTTGCTACAGTAAGAGGACCCCCTCGTGTCCTCCTCTGACACATGCGATGACATTCGTTTGTTTTGGCTTTGATGTCACAACATTGTTTTCACAGACTTGCTCGGATCTTGTTGTGACAAGGTCAAGTCCCATTCAATTCAAGAGGAAAGTATCAATACTAGGGTGAAAACCCTGGTATTAATTAAGCTCTGAGCAGTAACTTCAGGCAGATGCTGCTGCCTTTATTTCTTGCATGTACAGTGCTCTAGCCAACACCACTGGTTCATGGGGCAATCCCAGTTTTGGTTTTAAAAAAGGTACGTATTCTAAAACATGATTGCTGGACAGCAAAGAACAAGGCTCCAATAAACTGTGCTCCAGTAGCACCAGAAGTCACAGGGAGATGAGCCTGACAAATGGTACCACAGGGTGGACTGGCAAAATCTGCTATCACAACTATTTTCTTGTGAAAAGCTAAGTTTATTTCTGCTGAACTGTCTGAGGTATCTATATAAATTTGAGCCTTTTATTTTTACATCCAAAACATCCAAATATTTAAGCTGAAACAGTTTGATTGTAATAGAGTTCCTGTTTCATGCTGCCCCATCTGAGTATTGTGAACTGCACCAGGTTTTAATTTAATGTAATTGCAGATGTCTATAATTTGCAAGTATTATTGTAATATCAATAATGTTTGTTATTTCTTCTGACCAAGTGCTCAGGCAATATGGCATGTCAGCACATCCTAAAATGTATAAACTGGGTTATGCAATGCTTGGTAGCTATTTAACTGAGTATTTCAGGTGCAGAAACTGAGGCCCATTGCACAGAATGATTTGCCCATTGTTCCTAATGCAACATGTTGTGCACTAAATATGTAACTGGATCCCAGCCTGATGGGATGTTTCTGAAATGGGAGAAGTCCAACCACCTCATACTCCCCTTTACTGCGGCCTTACTTTTGCTAAGGAGGAAACAAACAGATTTCTGTTCATCTCATCTCAGGGACCAATATTAAAGTGGATATGGCCCCTTTCAGCCCAGCTTTTTCAGCTGGAGAGTTCTCAGAGATAAGCTATCTATACAGATACATTATCTGGACATAAGGGTGTATGTAGGGGTTTCTCTTAAGGCTGGCAGAAAGCCAGGGTTTCTGATTCTCCAGAAACCTAAAGAAACTAACTTTCCTTTTTAACTTCAGGAAAAGCAGCAGCTCTTGCATTTGGCAGCTGCTCAGTTTCCCTTCTGTAGCAATCCCATGGAGGCTGCACTTCAGAGCCTTTCTGCCTCTGAGGGAAAGGCAGGGCACTCCTAGTGCCCTGACTGCCCTTGGCTCCTTGCTCCATCCCTGCACAGCAGTGGGACAGCCTTTCACCAACGCTGTCTCTGGGGATTTTGTGCCTGCACTACAGGTTGGGTGATGACCTTGCTCCTGATCCCAGCACACTGTGGAGCTCAGGGAACTTCCACTATTCCCCTGCTGGGGCACAGGGCATAGGATGCCCACTTTGGGGTCACACAAATCATCTGCTGCTTCCAGGTATTGCAGCAACACAGGCAGAGCTCTTTCCAAGTCTTTGCTTTGCCTTTGGAAGGGCATAAGTCAATCAGATGCAGGATATTTCTAATGAAACTTTTTCAAGGCTCCTCAAACCATTGTGTCTGGTGGAACTTTGTTTCCATGGAGAGCCTTTTGACTGGGAACAGTTTTCATCATCAAACCTCTGGGGGAGACCCAGATTTCAGAACAGATGAGCCATGAGCACTGGCTCATAAACAGAACAGCAAACAAGGTTTTGTTTGCAGACCGTTGTATAAAGCCCTAGGTATGGGTCAAAGGCTTTGAAGGTTTTGTTTTAAATAGAGTTTTGTCAAACGTTCTTGTTACAACATATAGACTTCCTATCATCTGGACACAAGTTCAGCAAGACAGATTTTAGAGGGACAGAATGTCCTAAACTGACCTAAAATTGTTTTACTCCACATAAGCATGTCATGATTTTTAAAGAACTTAGGCTCTTTTATGGACAGAAACTTGGAATGTCTTCCCTCAGACAGTACAAAGATTTCCTTTGTGAGTTCTGATGTGTTAGGAAATACTGGATCTTAGACTTATCACTCTTGCAAGACTGAATATTGCATATTCTGTTGCTCAGGAGGTTGTAATTTTGCAGAGGTGTTACCCATTGAGGAACAAAACTTGAATCACTGTCACCTGGACTTATGTCTAAAGAGATGTCCCCAAGGAGGTCCCAAGGAGGAATATTGACAAGTGTTTCCTTACTTTGTTTCCCAAAACAAGGATGGAAAATATCTTGACAAGTGGACACAAAGAACTTTGCAAAGCTGCTCAAAAAATGAGTTGCAAGACCAAGCTACAATCCCTGTATTGAACCCATGACTGTTCAGAGCAGTAGAAGAAACCTTCTTCCCTGTCATCCCAACACGAAAGAATGGGTGCCTCGACAGGTTAAAACACCAGCTCTGTTTCCCAGATCTTCCTGCAAAACTGATCATGGATAGGGAGAAGAGAAGTTGGAAAGTAAAATAAAATATCTCTAAGAAACTATTTGGCACACAGAATAATAACATAAGTGAGAGGACAAGAACGTTCACACCCTTGCAAGTGCCCTGGGAAAAGCTGGAGCAAATAAACCGCTGGCTCCTGAGCCAACCTGCTGCAGATACATTTGACCCTCTTGCCCAAGCTGTATTTCATTAGTGTATTCCAAGGAGGATGGGCTGTTAAATGTTTCAAGCTGGATAAGATTTGCTGCAATGGAAAACTTGTGCCTCTGTGCCTCTCTGGTTGAAAAACCCTTTGCAAAAATAGATTAGCAAACCATCGTTGTGAACTGGACTGTTAACCTAAGAGTAGAAAATACAATGGGGCTTGAAACTGCATTTTAATTTGTCATGCTGCTGAATAATTTATCGTACATCTCACCATATATTGAAATTAAAACCTGAAGTATGACATACAGTAAATAATTCAGACTGGCTCTTTCATCAAGTGTGAGTTAGGTTATTGATACTTCATTTTAGTGAGATAGACATCCATGTCAGCTCCTGCTGGGCTCTCTAATTTTGCTTGTGTTGGTACCAGTGAAAAATTTAGGGCTACAAAGGCAGTCAAAGGGCTGGGCAGAGTTGGGGTTGTTCAGCCTGTTGCAGCCTTTCATTACTTAAAGTGGGCTTATGAGAGACGTGGGGGGGACAGATTTTTTTAGTAGGGCCCATAGTGATAAAGTAATGGTTTTAAACTAAAGGACAGTAGATTTAGATAAGATATAAGGAAGATTTTTTTTTATGATGAGGGGTTGAAACACTGGCACAGGTTGCCCAGAGGGGTGGTAGGTGCTCCATCCCTGGACACATTCAAGGTGAGGCTGATGAGCAACCTGATCCAATTGAAGGTGTCCCTGCTCGTTGCAGGGGGACTGGACTAAATGACCTTCAAAGGCCCCTTTCAATCCAAATTATGATTCTGTGAAATCCTCCTTTAGGCTGTCCACAAACTCCCTATGTACTCCTTCAGTTCTGCTAATAAAAAGACAGTAAAGAAAACTTCCTGTAGCCTGAGAAGCAAGAACAAATGATGATCTGACGGTGCAGCCTCACAAATACTTTGGGAGCAGCCACACAAGCTTGAGGAGCAAGCTGGAAGTATTGATCCAAACCCACTCACCTCCAGCATCCGTCTTAGATGGGGCAGCAGAAGCCAGGGCAGCAGTGCTGTGAGGTTGGCAGGTTGGTGGCACATGCTTGCAAGCTGGCAAATACAAACAGATGGTTACAGCACAACTGTTTGTGTTGAGATCGAAATCTTAACAGCTAATTAGTATCTCATTAGGGTTCTATTTACATAGCTAATGAAGGTAATTTATGAGGAAAGAAAACATTTGAGACTCAGCACAGTCAATTGACTTGAACTGCGGTGGAGCAGACAGCCAACTGCATTTAGAGCCTCCTTTTTTCCTGGATAAAAGGGACAACAAAAAGACGTGAATCCATGGGAAAGTGTGATTTAAACCTCCCTGTGCCTCAATTCCCACGAATCAAGGCCAATGAGTTCTCCATTCTCCATCCACTATTTAGGGTACTGACTTCTTCTAAGCAGACAAAGGCAAAAGGCATGGTTTGCCTTTGTGCATTTGTTTGTTTGTTTGAATCAATCTCAAAAAAAATAAGAGGGGTCATCAGACATGGTCAAAATATGTGCATTGATCCTGTTCAGCCCATTTCAGAGGAAGTCTCTGTTTGTTATTGAAGGTAATCGAGGGTTTACTGCAGAGCAGTCTGAATTTGTCATTCCCAAGTTCAGGAAAATATTTGCTAAATGGGTTTCTCTTGTGAAAAATTAGTTTCTGTACTTCTTTAAAGAAGTAGAAGTATCCAGAGCAGTGCTTTGGGTGGCTGTGCTTACCTGCCTTGGCACTCCAGTGCTCCTCTGCTTTCTTGTCAGATCTGCTTGTAAAAGACAATCTTTTATAAGTAAGAGAAAGGAGACACTTGTTTCTCATCAAAACCAAATATTGACACTTCCTCCCTGCTCAACCTTTTGTTCTTGAACCATTGTTAAGGAAAAATATTTACAAAGTTAGGAGACAGCGTAAAGCTAGAGCCCACATGGGGATCATGGAAGACTGTCTTTGAGGAAAAGATCCTGTTATTTTGTCATGTTCAATCTGGGATGAGTCCCAGAAATACTAAGATACTGTAACAACTGTTTTTAGGAAGGAGCAGGTCTTCAGCTAGGTTGAGTACTCACAGTTTCTGCTGAGCTTTACAAGTTCACTGGATTTAGACTTCCTAATAATCTCCAAGACTTCAAATGGGAACACTAAAAAGCAGCAAACCAAAGCTGAACCAAAGCAAAAACTGTTCTGTGTCACACTATTCATATTCAGACCCAAAAGAAGCTGTACAAAAAGGTGAATCTGTGATTATGAAATTGCACTCTAGAGATTCTAGAGATCAGTGGTAGAGGCTGTAGAGAGCTTTTTTCAGTAGGCCTTTGGGTGGGCATGGGAGATTAAATATCTAATGATGACATTTGGGCAATAAAATCAGAAATACTTCATCTTCTCTTCCTCACTAATAACTCCTTGATCACTCCTGGTCTTCTCTGTGCTGAGATTCTCAAATTTGTGCTTTGCTGGTTTTTCCTCCCTTTGCCACTTATGGTGCAATGGGAGCTCTGGATACTTGTGCTGTTGCTGATCCAGTTGGTGCAGATCACATGGGCAGCATTCCCAGGAGACCAGGTCACCCAGGAAATCAGCTTGGGAAAATTGCCTCTCTCTTTTCAAATGTCTTTGTTGCTCTTCCCCCCATTCTTGTGTGTGTATCTCTCTCACACTAAAAGGAAAAAGAGGATGAAAAAAAGGCAAAAAAGTTTTGAAGGCTTACATATCAGATATGAGCTTACTTGAGCTTTTATTGCTCTTTTTAAAAATCCTCCAGAATAGCTTATGTTCACTCAAAATGACAATTACTTGAATCTAATTGGAACCATTTTATGTCGCTCCAAACTCATTGCTTGATCTCAATAATAAATGAACTTACAAAATATTTTTGTTACTAAAAGAATTGTAGTTGTGCAGGCCAGATCATCAATCACGATTTCCTTTTGTGGGCCTGATGCGAACCTCATTTGATTTTGAACAAAATGTTAGCTGAATCATTAGCTACTGTACCTTCAGCTATGGCAGGGAAGGGAACGTGGCTCCTATAGATTTTTAAATCCTGGTTTACAAGGTAAAGATTTTAAGTGAGATTTACTTGTTAAATAAACTTACATTGCATTTAAATATAAAGGAAAGAATATATTTGTAATGTAGACGTTCCAGCCTTGATCAGGACCCCACCAAGCAAAGTGCTGTGCACATACTCCAAGAAGGTTTTACTTTTCAGATAAACAAGCTCTTTGAACCTGTGTATGGCAGCAGTTTTGGCAGAAGAGATGGAGCAGGGCTGGGAAAGAGCTATGTGCTGGGAGGGACGGTGGCAGCCTGGGCGTTCATTAGTTGCGTTGTTTGGGACTCTGTTCATGGCAGCCAGGCTGGCTTCAGAAAGTTCCTGTGCTGAACAGAGGGCAGATGCAGCAAGGAGGGAAGGGTCCTTCATCTCTGGAATAAATTAGCCATGGGAAATGCCAAGCCTGAATCCAAACAAGGGGTTATCAAACTGCAGCACAGATGGGAAGAGTGGCTTTGCTGTGGTTGTGCAGAAACCCTGATACCTCCTGCCTAATTTACGGCTCGATATTGAAGGAATAAAGCTTGATTGAGGTTTGACTGAATATTTGTCTCTAGGACAGATTGCTTTTGGGACCATATGTTCATCTGGTGAACTGAATAAAAACATCTTCACATCCATCACTGAACTTTTTTTGAAAGGAAAACAAAACTGAGATAAAAACCTGCCCAAAGAGGTATTGGTCACACATCCTCACCTGGCAGCAGCACTTTCTGCCAAACATCCCCTGCTCTTCTCCCTCTCCCTGGAGCTGCTTCCCCCCTTTCACCTGCAGCACATACAATTGCTTCCTAACCCAGAGAAAATAGTCAGAGTCAGCTTAAATGTCTGGAGAAGTTTCATCCTAACTTGGAGAGACCTGAGGTAGGGAATGGTTGGGTGTGAGAAGTGGAGAAGGCCCTCAGTGGGGATGTGGGAGAAAAAGGTGATCCCTTTCCCTGCTCCCTGGCACCAAGACAGGGTTTATGGCTATAGAGTGACACCCTGATGAAGAGAATGCCAATCAAAGCTGGGTGCCAGTTTGGACCAGCTTGTGGATCAAACACAATGCAGAATTCTGTTATGGTACTTGCCATAGGTGTGTCAGTGCAAAGCTCCATTGATCCTGGCAAACCTGTGCACAGTTTGTGGCAAACACACCTCAGCCCCTCTGTGGGAATGGCTGAGCACTGGGGCTTTGGGAGTCCTCCCACCTCATACCCCTCAGCCCCTCTGTGGGAATGAACACTGGGTGTTTAGAACCCTCTCACCTCCCCATAGCTCTGGCTCCCTGGGATCCCACCTCAGCCTGCCCCAGAGCTGCTCTCTGGATTACCACAGCTCTGCTTTCAAGTGGTTTCCCCTCTGGGCTCCTTTAAACACTCCCTTATCAGCAGCTCCTGTGCAGATAAAAGTGTGCTCCGCACTGGGTGAAATCCCCAGCAGCTGACTGAAGTGGTGACAGCCTTAACCCAGGTCCTGCATCCTCTGGGCAGGCAGAGGTGGGTACGGCCTTGGGAACACTGAATGGGTCCACACTGCAGTGCCTGGGAGCACATCCGAAGCCAGTGATTGTGGGTCTGTCAGGACACCCCAGTGTACCTTTGGGCCAGGCTAGGAAGCTCTCTCCCAGGTGGTTTCTTACTGTCTAACCTCCCTGGGACCATCCCCAAGCAGCAGTTTGCATGCAGCCATCCTGCTGAGGAAGCCAGCAGTGAAGCAGGCTTTTCCATGCCAGCTGGCCTCCGTGCCCAGGAATGTTCCCAGGCACTCTGGATTTGCTAGTAGAGATGTAGCCTCAGAGGAAGAGATATAAACAGAGCTGTGGGTTTACTTTGCTTCCATGGAATTTGGCCCTGGGCTTTGGAAGAAGAGGGTTTTGCTTCTCTGAAAAGGCAGTGGGCTCATGAGGAACATGGAGCTGTGGGAAGAGAAGGAAGCAGGGAACAAGGTACACTTCTGTCAGGGCTCTGAGATGGGGCAGTGATGTGACAGATCACTTTGGTATTGCCGCACCTGCATTTCTGTTTAACACCCTGAGCTGGATATAATTAGTGTTCTTCACACAAATGAAGGAAAAGTTGCTGCTTCAGTAACTTGGGAAGAAACTAGAGACACTCTGCCCCCTGAATGCCCATTTCTGTCTGGAAATCCTTGCCTTCCTTCAGCACAGCAGGGTGACTTCAATCCTCCAAGCTGCAGGTGCCAAGTTCCAATTGCCCACTGGCTTAGCGAGGGCAAGACAGAGATTCCCTTCAGAGGGTCACAGAGTTGGCTTGGAAGGGACCTTAAGGATCATCCAGCTCCAACCCTTGCCATGGACAGGGACACGTCCCACTAAACCAGGCTGATCCAAGCCTTGTCCAGCCTGGCCTTGAACACTTCCCCACAGTTAACTTGGGGTTTTCTTGTCCCCCTTAAGCTGGGATTTGTTGCTGCCGTTTCTTTCACTTTTAGGGTGGGAAATATTACAATAAGAGAAAAGCTCGAAAGACCCCTCATTTGGGGGAGTTATTCTGGTTGTATTACATTGTTTATATCAAAGTAGTGGTATTAGAAATGCTTTTATCAGCAGCAGAACTAATGGAGAGGTTGTGAGGAGCAGTTATTCCCCTCTTGAAGAACATTGGAAAATACTATTTCTCTGAACACAATGGTGATAGTCCTGCTAACCTGATGCTCTGCTTAAAAGTGTTAAAAGTTTAAAAGCTTAAAAATTTAAATGATATCCATGTGGCAGCTTAGTAGCCTCATTTCCACAGTGGGTTTTGGGAAAGCCACAGAGCAAATGGCATTCTGTTAGGATAGCTGTGATTTCACCTCATCTTAAGAGGAATAAATTTTTCTTTTATCATATAAATAGATATTCCTTTGGAGAGTTCATAGAAAAGCTTTTTCATAGTTTTAGACCTGGAAAATTGAGCTTGTTTTATCAGAACGTGTCCAATATTGTAAATGAATGAAGGGAAGAAAGGAAAAAATAATATTGACATGTTATTTCAGTGGTGTTTTTTTTAATCTATCACAGTTCCTCAAAATTAATGTCTGACATTTTAGAAGTTGCTTAGGGGAAAAAAAAGATATACAAAATAGTCTACTTTTTATTAAGTTTATTTTGTAAGGAAACTATTTTCCCACCAGCTGCAGAAATGAATGTCACATTCGATTGCACAACCTGGATTTTCAATTTTTCACTGGTATAGAGAGAGCAACCCTGATTTTCCAAGGATTTATTCACAAACTTGAGTTTCAGGTCCTCAGGATTCTTCCTTGGCTGTGTGAGCATCTGAACCAGGACTTACAGTTTGTTTAAAATTAGTTAAGGTATTAATTTGGGGCTTGTGGTGATCTTACTTCTTTCCTGATTTAAGTGCTGGCTGCCCTTTCTGGCAAAGAGAGGCAAGAGGAATTTTGGGGCAGTTCCTTTTTTGAAACCCATTGGCTGTCAGGGCTAATGCAGAGGTTTGGGATGTACAAAGGGAAGCAGGAAGCAAGGGAGACAGTCAAAGGTACAAAATAAATGAAGTTTATTCCATGCTTCCCCAGCTCATTTGTTTCTTTGGTATTTTGATTTATTTGTAAGGAGTTTGTTCCATGGCTGACTAAAGGAACGTATGCAATATTTAGTACACCCACCTGAAGTGGATGTGAGTGTTTACTGAGCCTCTACACCTGAATACTGGAGAGGAAACAGAAAATGTAAGGAAGGGCAAATCTCCTACAGTAACACAACACCAAGGCTGCCTAAGTCCAGGAAGAGAAAACAGAATTGATGGGAATAATGGAATTAGTAATTGGACAATGCTGCACATCATGGATGTTTTATGGCACTGCTTTTCCAGGCTAATCCTGAACAGACTGATGGATGTGCTTACTTTAATGTGCACATAAAGTGAGGGTAGATAGGTCACTGCAAATATCAGAAAAAAGCAGGAAGCCAAGGTGTGGTGAGGGAAGTCAGTTAAAGGTATTAAAGAATATAAAGGTTGGCCGAGGCTTTCCCAAAATGCTGAGCAGATTGGCTGCACAATGCCCATCCTGCAGTGGGGCCTGGAAAAAATCAAAGGGAGGAGGTGATGGCACAGCAAATGAGGGAATTAAGTGTGTTCCTCTCCTGTGGAGACTGATCCAGGTTGGGAACCAATCTGTATGTGGATACCCTGACTGGTACTTTTATTATCCTAACCAAGGCTGTAAAAACTCCTCTCTCTTCAGTGTAAATAGACTCTTACCACATCAGAGCTTTTCTGTGTAGGTGAATGGGATTATCATATTCCTGCTAGGATTTATGGGTTGCAGTAAGAACTGTGGACAAGGCACTACAGGAATTTGTCAGGAAACTATTGAGTAATAGGTTCAGTATCAGGCTTTTAAAAAATGTCTCCACGAGCTGAGTACTGAACATCTCACTTGAAGTATAGGGATTTTAACCCAAAGACTGTGTCTAACCTGCTTATGTATTATTGAAAATCTGAGTGTGACCTCCACAGGTCTTTGGACACCTGTGTACCTCTCAGTAAAAACAGCTTTTTTCTGGTCTCTGCCCCTTCTTTCCTTCTGTAAAATGGAGACAGCAGATATTCCTCCCCTTGGAGAGGAATGTGGAGGCTGGATACAGGGAGATGACTCTGACTCCATAACTTCAAGGTTACAGATGTTCTGAGGATAAACAGTACCTTGAAGCAGTTGAATGTGTGCTGCTAATAATTAGTCCCTGCAATCTGGAACACCCCAGAGGGAGCGCTGGAGCGGACAAGAGCCTGGGAACAGTCAAAGGATGCTGTGCTCCTAAGGCCCCTCCCAGTCAGTAGATTCTGTAGCACACAAGCAAACAGGCTCCCAAATAAAAGTTCCATGGTGATGTCTGAATAGGGACCTGTGCCTATCAGAGCCCCTCTGGAGGCTGGGAACAAGGGATGAGATTGAAAGCAGCTCTCAAATGGCTTTGCTGCCAGCACGAAGCAGGTGCAGCAGCTGGTCACTTGTGCCCAGCACATGCCACAGAGCAGGCACAAATCTTCACTATTGCTCTCTGTAGTTCTGCCTACTCCTAAGAGGATATTTAAAAATTGGAATGATAATGACCTGAGCAAACATGACTTTACAGCAGAAAATAAAATTGCAAGCATTCACTATCAAAGGCAAAGAAGTGTTAGAGAACAAGAATGCCCAATGATACAATGTTTTTCGTCCTACAACTGAGCACAGAAAACCTTTTCATATGCCCTAAATCTGCAGCTACAATAAAGCCTTCATACACACAATCTGCTTAAACAGAACGTCACACTTGCCTTTATTTTATTTTAATTGCAAAACATTATCCAGTTTCACTGCTAAAATATGCACTTCTTAAGGCAATATGCGTAACTTTATTTTATCCTCCATTTTGCTTGACGTCATCTCTGCAGTGATGAAATGATAAGCTCTTGAAGTATGACGCAGCCATTTTCCTTTCTTGTGGGAGAACACCCTCACCTCATTGTCTTCCTAACAAGACTTATATAATTAAAAAATCCCACTTTGCTCCAAATCTTCTGACCGAAAGAATTGGCATCCCTGTCTCTTCATTGCTTAAACATGTAAGCCTGTACCACCAAAACAAGTAGGAACTTTGCCACTGTCTTTGAGGCAAGATTGAGTCCTGGGATCCCAGATATTTGAGATTATTGTTGGTATTAACCTAATATTTAAGCCCAAATAATTGCAGTGACTAACTCTCAGTGTCCTTATTTGAAGGTCTTGCAGGAACTTAAAAGTGAGGGTCAGCATGATCATGCTATTTCCATGGTGGGAAAACCAAGGCACTATGGAAAGTAAAAGGACATTCTTGTTGCTGGGAAGAGAGCTGGGATCTTCTGAATCAGCTCACGGCCTGCTGAATTGCCCTAGTCTGTGACTGTTCCTATTGCATGGAATTAAATATGCATCAGTGGTGGCAGTGCCTCGGAATCTGTCCAGTGATGGTTTGGTTGTTCTCCAGGCTGTACAGAGGTGTGGCATTTTCACCTCTTCATGATAAAAGCCACAGGTCAAATGCTGGATTTTGAAATCTGGAACTTTGCAGCATCAAAGGAAAAAACATTAAAAAAAAAAAAAAGGTTATCATATTAGCCTCTCCTTTTCCTCTTTCACCAGTAATTTTATTACAAATTGTAGGAATTTGTCTTGCAGTTTCAAAGCTGCACAGCCATGTGAACTGATTGCTGAAGCCTGTATTTGCAGATGTAACAGTGCTGGGAGCAACTGCTATCATCCACTAGCAGTGGAGACATACTGGAAATTGAGAAAAAAATGGAAATCCTGGGTCTGCATTGTATTTCCTGATAAATTCCAATTTCCCTGCCACTATGATGGAAAGCAAGCTGAGATTTGATGAATGAAATTGAGACTCACTGTGAAACAGAGCAACAGCTTTGAAGAGCTGCCAGATTTCAGCAAAGGTGAATAAAAAAGAAATAGACATTTCTGAATAAGCTGCCTTTCCTCTCTTCAAAAACAAATCACCTTCTTGTAAATTATCTTCTCAGGTGAGAATCCATCCTTCACAGAACAGGAGACAGGCTGTGCAGCAGAGCCAGTTGATAGATGTTAAAAGACAAACCACCAAAAGGCAAATATGTCTTTGGAAAACAGTATTAAGTAATATTTCAAAGTATGGCCACACATCATATTCACACAAATGCCAACAGGAAGCACAGCTCAGGAAAAGAAAAGCTTCCAGATAATCTCTACCCATTATGAAGGCACAACCTCAACATCACTAACACATCTTAACTCATTTTCAGCCGTCGCCCTGCTCACATTTGATGCTGTATCATGTATATGTTTCATACTTCAGCAGAGACTTTTATCAAGAGGTTTATTCACTGAAATGTGCAAAATCCATTAAAAAAAGCTCACTACCATTAATATTTCATATCTCACATACTTATCATATCCAGGGGACAGTGGTCTGAAGTGGGAATTCTCAAAAATGCTCTGCGTTGGTCACACAGGGCTGCTGGTGCCAGTAGTGAAATGTTGAGTATCAGTGTGCAGAGAGTGATGTGAGTGTTTCTGCAGGCTTGTCTTTAACTAGACCAGAATTTAGGCCATTTTGTTAAGGATTGCAAGCTGTGGTCACAGACCCCAGGGAGCCTTTCTCATCTCGATCCTCCAGCTGAAGTCTCCTGCCCACAGCCACCAGCAGTGCTTGTTGCAGTGGAACCAAGCTGGAAAAAAAGACACTTATGTTGTGGCAGTGTATAAATGTGATTTTGTACAGGATTTGTAAGAAAACATCTGAGGGAAGAAAACATTTTCTTCTTTCCTGTCTACCATGGAAAAAAGACTCTCGCCTTGTAAAACATGTCCTTATTTGGATACTTTTGCACCCTTTTACTAAGAAAACCCAACAACACCTGAAGTTGATATCTATCATCTGTGTTTGGGTCCTAGCAAGGAACACCTGGATCTGCAACATTAGCAGCAGGTGCCACTAATTGAGTACTTACTGGGTAAACACCTGCCAAAAAAAAAAAAAAAGACAAATGAAGGAGTACATGGGGTAAAGAAGAAATAAATGAATGAGTGTTGTCAACTATGCCAAGTTTGGTGGGGAGAAGTGAAATTTCACAAAGGAGATTGACAAATATTCATAGTCAACTTTACTAACAGGGATCTTTCCAGCGTAAATGGTGGTTTCTCTCTCTGGCAGGACTTGGGCTGAAGAGCAGGATTGCTCTTGAAATAACTCTGTAAAATGCAGTGACATTGTGGGAGCCCACCTCGATGGAGCTGGATATTTAGCTGATGTACCACTCAACTCCTCATTTTCACAGAACTTGTGAGGAATTTCAGCTGCAGGAAATGCAGGGGTTGAGCTTTAGTTTCTTTATCTCAAGTGTGCTGCTGCACAGCTCTAGGAGTGGGAAGGGGACAAGGGCTCGTTTGTGGAGCAGAGTCTGGGTGGGCACTTCTGGGGTGTTTGCCCTCCAATTCATTATACCAAAATACACCTGTCTCCAATTCTCTCTGTAATCATGAAGATGCTTCTCAGCTGATGAGCTCAGGTGTGCTGGTGCTGGGGGGTGCAGTGGAGCAGGCCTCGACACAAGGCAGAATTTATTCAGTTTTTGTGCTGAGGAGACATGGACCACAACCAAACCTTCAGGGATAACACTTTGATGGCCTTTTCCTCCATATTCCAGCGTACTGCCTCAATGGAACTGGATCTGCCTTGGTGAGAAATCTTTCTGTGGGGAGCCATGGCTGAGGTGCTGGTGTGGGTGGGTGCCAGTGCACTCAGGGAACGTGTTATAGGTGTTTCAGTGTTGTTTTCTGGGGCCTCAGGGAAATGGACGGGAAGGCAGAGTTGCTGCCCCAGCAGCATCAGATCAAAATATGACAAAGTATAAGGGCAAGGTATTTTATGGCCAAGAGAAGACTCTGAGAGCTTATTTACTCTTAAAATCAGAGAGGGGCACACCTACAAGACCCTGTTGATATCAGATCAGAGCGTATGCAGGCCTTCAGAGCAACCACAAACATTTCTCCCTTCTCAGGCTCATTATCCTAATATAGAGAGCTCCTGGAGATAACGCTGTGCTGGGCATACAGTAGAGCTTGTGCTTCAGGCACAAGGAGTAAGTGTTGAGGCAAGAAATGACTTTTTCCTGGCATGACCCACTAAGATTGAACTGGAATGGCAATTAGAAGTTGAAGTGCTCATTTAATGTCAGTGATGTGTAAACTATGTTGCCATTGTTATTTTAGTGCTGATTTACATAATTGGCATACCCTGAAGTCACACTGCACGAACTTTCAGTTCATGCTAAAGACTTGTAGGAAGTCATAAAATTAAACATTATCTGCACTGGAATGCAAGGGAAAAAGAACTCAACTTTTGAGGGATTTCACCTTGCTCAGCGTCCCCTCTCCCACTGAGTGCACGGCGGTGAGTGAAAATCAGGTTAGCGAGTGTTGGGAGCTGTTGGCATGAAGGAGCTTTAGCAGCTCTTTAATTAGGCTGGTGCAGTTCTGGGGTGGTGTGTTTTGCTGGTATGTACCTCTCTGGGTGAGCTCCTCATCCTGCAGGGACGTTTCATGGGAATTGCTGGAATCGTGATAGGGACGCCAAGGGAAGAAGGTCCACAGGAGGAATTATTCCAGCCCAAATGTGCTGAACTCCTGTCTCAAATCGGTGTTCTTCCTCCACTAAGAAATAGTAAGATGGAGGGAAAAGGCCGCTCCCAAAGGAGGAGCTGGTAATGGAGCTGTCTCAGTTGTTATTGCCTTGAGTCCTCCTCCGCAGTACTTCAAGGTTGTCACAGGCTGGCTGTGCCTTTTGCAAATGAAGCCCCTGAGAGATATTGGGAAGAGGAGGTGGAGCACAGAGCGTATGTCTTGCCGGGAAGGCACCAGGACCCCGGCTAATGATGGTGTGCTGATGGCTTTGGCTTTGATGAGGACCCTAAATTGCTAGGTATCACATACCTATGCAAGGGCCTGGCCCTACCGCAGGGCCTAGGCAGAGAAACAAGAGATGGGGCAAAGGACACAGCCCTGCTCGCGGTTTACTCGTTTTATCAGGAGATTTGCCAGCGTCAGGAAAGGGATCGAGGGATGCAGTTGGGAGGGGAGCACAATCGCGCTGGGCACGGACCTGCCTTCTCCACCTGTGCCACCGCTGTCCTACTCCATGGGTGATGCCACGATCTGTCGAGGCTGCAGCAGGGGAGCGCCGTTGTGGGCACGGGTGAGCCCGGCCGCGCGGGGCAGGTGCGGGGCCGCGGGCGGGCGGTTCGCGCTGGGGCTGCTGTTCTGGGCCGGGCGATCCGCCGCCGTTCCACCACTGGAGGGCAGCCACATCTTAAAAAAACCACCCAACCCAACCCCTCCACCGCCCGCACGGGGCTGAGCCCGCATCGGATGCGCAGCGGCAGCGCTGCGGGAGGAGACTTCTCCTGAGTCCGGGCGCTTCTCTTTCGGAGAGGAGAGCGAGGAAACTCCCAGATTTCCTATCCTCCCCCCTGGCTCGGGCAGCGAACTTCACGCTCTAGTGGGGGGAGAAAAATAAAAAAGTACATATATGTATTTTTTAAGTAGTCCTAAAGCACCGGGATTCTCCCGGTACCTTACGTGACCTTCGCACCTTACCACCCCGGCAGTCCGGGGCACGGCGTTAATCCGATTTGCGGCGGCGGAGCGCTCAGGCTGTACAATGGGTCATTGTTCGACCCGGCCCGGTCCCGCTCCGCCACTGTCGCCCGGAGAGGGACGCGGGACCGGGCGGGCCGGGGGTCTTACCGCATCGGACCAGCCGCCGGTACCATAGTTTAACGGGACAGCCGCCCGCCCCANCGGCAGCCGCGGCGAGGGAGGGAGGGGGGAGGGAGGGAAGGAGCGAGGGAGGGAGGCGGCGTCTCCTTTAAAAGCCGTGCGGGGCCGCAGCCCGCTCCCACAGGGCGGCTGTGATTGGCGCGGGCCCCCGAGCCTCCGGGGTCGTGACATCGCCGCGCAACAAAAAGCCCCGGCGGCGGCGGCGGGCGGCCACCCCCGGCCATGGTGCGGTGCGGNGGAGACAAGCCAAGCTTCAATCTTGATGTTGCTGCGGGAGTCTCGGTAAATGTCCATCTGTCTGATGAGCGTGATGCAAAGGACACTTTTGAAAAGAAGCCTTTTAACTCCGTAGACACGTAGGGACCCATTCACGGGCAGGCACACACACGCGAGGAGGAGGAAGAAGAAGAAGCAACTACACGATCGCTGATTTTAAAAGGGAGACGCTTTTTCCCTGGCTGGGACTTGCCTTCTGCCTCCTCAACCAGCTGCTAAAAGTATGTTTCCGAGGCGGACTGTACTTCAGGGAACTTCTATTTTCTGCTCGGCAGCTGTAGAGGAGCAGCAGCGAAGTTTGGAGTAACACCAAGTGATGCGGGAAAAACACCCCGAGAGCAGAACACCCTCCTGCAGACACAACCCCTGCTGCTGCACACAGGTATAGCTCCGGCGGTCGCAGATCCGCTGAAAGCCTTCTCCGCAGGATGACTCCGTGGGCCACGGCGGAGGTGCTAGCGCTCTGGAAGAGAGAGGGGGGACGGGACACTAATCATAACTATTATTATTATTATAATAATCCAGCCCAAAGTTTCACGGGGGAGAATGTCATCCTGTGGGTTTGGCTAAGGACGTAGCAGGATATGTACTTTGCTCCTTCCCCTTCTTCTGCTCCGCCAAGGGAAAACAGCTCTCCTTTTCCCTCCGCTGAGGGAAACCGCTGCCCTGCCGTGGGGGAAGCGGAGCCGGCCCCGAGCCCCCGCGGCTCGGCTCAGCGGGGTGTGTGTGGGGAAGCACGGGGGTCGGGAGTGCAGCGGGGAGCTGGCTTTGCTGGGCAGCCGCCCCTTTCCTTCCCGGTGAGCGGTGCC
>WBNO01019909.1:406726-502715 GCA_013400575.1 Peucedramus taeniatus
GACCTGCTCAGCGAGTTCGAGCTGCGCCTGCTCCACATGTTCGGGCTGAAGCGGCGGCCCAGCCCCGGCAAGGACGTCGTCATCCCGCCCTACATGCTGGACCTCTACCGCCTGCACGCGGGGCAGCAGCTGGGGCAGCCGGCGGCGCTGGGCTTCCCGCTGGAGCGGGCGGCCAGTCGCGCCAATACGGTCCGCAGCTTCCACCACGAAGGTACGGGCGGGCGGGGGCTCCGCGGGCTGCGGGAGCGGAGGGGAGGGCAGGGCAGGGCCGGAGGAGGAGCGGGGGGCGGATTCCTCCCGCCGGTACCGCGGGCTTCGCGCAGTGCGTCTCCCGGCCCGATGCGCTGCCCGAAGGGCTCTGCTGAGGAGCTCTTGCTCTGCCAGCTCCCTTCTTCCATCCGCCGGGGCGCTCCCGATTTATTTACTTTTCCCGCTAAACCAGCGCGACTCCGCGTTAAGCGTTCCCACAGGTCGCTGCTCTCATGCGAGGCTAGAAAGCAGGGAAGGCTCCCTAATGCGCGGCTGAGCCGGGCCGCTGCGGAAGTGTCTAATCCCCGTGAGAGATCAATGAAACAATCAGTCGCGACATCCTCGAGGGCTGCCGTCGAGGAGCGCTGCAGCCAGACCCACCCGGGCTCGCAGTGCCCAGGCTAACCACAGCCCCGTGGCCGCGCTTGGCTCTCACCTGCGGGGCCTCCAGCAGCGGCTCTGCGGCTCCTCCCCGCCTGCAGCCCCCCAGGCAGCGATTCCCTGGGACAGACCCTCGCTCAGCACTCAGGGGCGTTTCCAGGCTCCTGTAGCCGAAGCAGCGGCTGTGGCATTAACCGGGCCCGCGGAGCCGGTGGGGCGCGTGTCGCTCACGTGCTTTTTTTGGGAAGCGTTTCCCCAGGTTGTAATTGCTCCTGGCTGCGGCTCTCCAGTGCTGCCATGCAGTGGCCCCGCTGCAAAAGTAATGAAAACGCACCCCCGACCCCGTGCTTTCAGAGTGAAACTGTGTCAAGAAAAGATATTAATTAGTTTTTAAGTTTCTAAAAGGAGGCGGCCTCTGAGAAGTTGGTGTGCTGTTCAGTGGAAAGCCTTTCCGTGAGGAAGATGAATGGTGAAATCTAACCTCTCCTCATACACCGTTCCCTACATGGGAAGTAAAAACCTGGCAGTTAATGGGGAAAAGCCAGCACGTGGGTCATTCATGTTAAACCCAAGTTGATAAGGTTTAGGCAAATGTATCTGCAAAAAATCTGCAGTTTGAAGTAGTCATACGATTACAGCAAAAACAGATTTTGTTAGAAAATCAGTGTTAATAATTTTTTAAAATTTGGAAGAAAATCAGCGTAACTCCCATTTTTTCACTGAGTTCTCACTGCATTAGTGATTTTTTGAGAGCAGAAGTTTGTCTTGTGACCATTCAAAAATATTTGCATATTAGCAAATACTGGTCTGGTCGTGAAATAGCATAAGGCTGAGATTTACCTTATGTGGAAATTTGTACTGAATTCAAAGGGGAATGGTTACACCACTAAGAATTGCTAATAGCAGTTATGCCCCCCCCCCCCTTAGAAAGTGATTTTTTTTTTCCTTCAGTATGTTTAGCACCAAAGTTAAAAGCCATGAGAGCGTTTTATTTTGTGAAATACTTTTAATTTCTTAATGGCTGTAGCAACAATGTACTTAGCAACCCTAGGTATACCGTACTCCTGGAGCTCCATTCTGTTCTTACTCAAAAGTGGGAATGGCCTGGGGTTCAGTGACTCCTTGAATGTTTGGTTTTGGTGGTTTTATAAACTTCTTGTTTGGAGGTGACTTTGTTTCATTACCTCTTTTCCATCCACCCCTATTTCAGCAGTTGAATCTTCCTGCTGCTCTTTATGGCCCTTTTGGGTAAATACTCTGGGGTGTGCTTCATAAAGTACCGTTATGGGTGCTGAGTTCACTGTCTCTAATTAAACACACAAAAATCCATACGTTAAGATTTTTAGGTCATCTAAATTGCAGAGTCATGTTTTTCAAAATAGAGTTTAAGGGATTGATGCTAGAGCTGTATTCTTAGAAAAAATCAGAAATGCAGCAGTTACCCGAAGTCCTCCACCAGTTTTAATAATTCCCCAGTGCTATAGTGCTTGAGTTTTTCATTCATGTCCTTGAAGTCCAAATTAATGCTATATAGTTCTTGCTCCTAATGATAACTACCTGGAAGGCAAAGGCCACCAGGATCAAATCCAAATGTGTAACAATGAATGAAGCATTTTTAACCTCATGCTATACATGCTTGCACAAAGAAGGGACACAGTATTTTCTGCCTGGAAGTCTTTTAGGTCTTGTGTGTCATATGTGGTAGCTGCCATTTGAAAGCTGCCATCAGCAGACAGTCTTAAGGGGTTTGATTGTTTGTATCAGTTTCTGATTTTTTTTTCCTTTTTTCTCTTTTTTTTCCCCCCTGTTTAATCAAATTAGAAGTTTTGGAAGAACTGCCAGAAACGAGTGGGAAAACAGCACGGCGTTTCTTCTTTAATTTAACTTCCATCCCTAATGAGGAGTCTATCACCTCAGCTGAACTGCAGATTTTTCGGAAACAGGTGCATGGAGCGTTTGAGAACAACAGCAGCTACCATCACCGTATTAATATTTATGAAATTATAAAGCCAGCCACAGCCACCTCTAAGGACCCTGTCACAAGACTTTTGGACACCAGGTTGGTGCATCATAATGCAAGTAAATGGGAAAGTTTTGATGTAACGCCAGCTGTTTTGAGGTGGATTGCACATGGACAACCTAATCATGGGTTTGTGGTAGAGGTGGTTCACTTGGACAAAGAGAACAGTGCCTCCAAGAGGCACGTTAGGATTAGCAGGTCTTTACATCAGGATGAAGATAGCTGGTCTCAGCTCAGGCCATTGTTAGTGACGTTTGGGCATGATGGCAAGGGACACCCGCTCCATAAAAGAGAAAAGCGTCAAGCAAAACACAAACAGCGTAAACGCCACAAATACAGTTGCAAAAGGCATCCGTTATATGTGGACTTCAATGATGTGGGGTGGAATGACTGGATTGTTGCCCCGCCGGGGTATAGTGCCTTTTACTGCCATGGGGAATGTCCTTTTCCACTGGCAGATCATCTAAACTCAACAAATCATGCCATTGTTCAGACTTTGGTCAATTCAGTGAATTCCAAAATCCCCAAGGCTTGCTGTGTGCCGACAGAACTGAGTGCTATTTCCATGCTCTACCTTGATGAAAATGAAAAAGTTGTATTAAAGAACTATCAAGATATGGTTGTGGAGGGTTGTGGGTGCCGCTAACACAGCAAATATATTAGACAAATGCAAAAAAAAAATAGCTGACACTTTAATATTTCCCAATGAAGACTTTATTTATGTAATGAAATGGAAAGAAAAAAAAACACAACTATTTTGAAAATATATTTATGTCTACGAAAAAGTTGGGAAAACAAATATTTTAATCAGAGAAATATTCCTTTAAAGATTTTAAATGTATTTTAGTTGTACATTTTATATGGGTTTAACCCCAGCACATGAAGTATAATGGTCAGATTCTTATTTTGTATTTATTTACTATTATAACCACTTTTTAGAAGAATAGCTAATTTGTATTTATATGTAATCAAAAAAGAAAAAAATATAGGGTTTGTACATAATTTTCCAAAATTGTAGCTGTTTCAATTGTGTGTATTTAAGTTGAAAAGAATACATGGAAGGTTACTATGGCAAAGTGCATAGCACATTTGCTTTCTGCTGTGCTACTGTTAAGGTCACAAGTTCAAGTCCAGAAAAAAGTGGATAATCCACTCTGCTGACTTTCAAGATTATATTGTACAATTCTCAGGAATGCTGCAGGGTGGGCTGTCCAATCCATGAGAACTGGCATCCTCTTTAGGTGGAACATTTGGATAAGAACCAGATGTTGCTGTTCTAGTATAAATACTGCTATTCCCAACTAATTTGCAGTGTGAAAATAAGGGCCAATAGAAATCCTATGGGAGGTGGGGGTGGGGGAAGACTGAATCCTTTCTAGACCTACAGAAAAGTGAATGTTTGATGTTTCCTTTAAAAGTCCTTCCTTTAAAAGTCCTGGCCAAATATAAAATAATAAAAACTAAAATGTCATCCTTTTTTTTTTTTTTGTGATTATCTATGCTAAAGAGGAATACTTACCTAATTTGTACTGGCCCTTGTCTTTAACAGTTGGAAAAGCCTTGCATACTTCCTCACCTCAGATGAAAGCTCACTTCTGTGAAATTAATCTGCAATTTTTGCCCTACATACAGCAAGCTGTTGTCGTATGCAGCCTCCTCTCTAACCTCAGCTGATGGTTTTGTTGTTTGGCAGATTAGCCTCTCCTCATTTCCAGGGTTTTGTGTTGGAAACCTTTTTTGTTTTTCCTTCCCAAATGTTTAAATCTATTTCGGATAATAAACCATAGAATTCTGATATTTCTTTCTGAGAAGTCCAGTCTGTAAGAAAAAATGGTTCACTTGTGCAGTCGTCACAAGAACAACTTGTGTTTGCATCATCTTACTGTTTTTAAAATCCTTCATGTAAGGGGCAAAGTGTGATTGGCAGTAGGCAAATAGAGCATTAAAGCTGATACTGATTGTGCCTGTTGTGTGTTCCACACCTGGTGTGGCAGGCAGAGCCTGGGGGTGTTGTGTGAAAGTTGTGCTGGAACAGGAGAGCAGGAAAGGAGCTTAAATGGGCTTCTTGGTCATCCCCTCGAGCTCTGTTGTGGGTCCAGTTCTGGATTTGGTGAACTGTGGCTACACTTCCTGAAGCCATGTGTGCAAGGGGCCCTGTAGGGGCCTCTCTAAGTCAGCTGTGGGAATCTCTGATTTGGGCCTCCTGATGTTTTGCTAATGGACCCCTCTTTTTTTGTGCTGGCCCTCCCCAAACTCCTCCTTTTTTTTACCAGAATCATCTGGACTGCAGCAATGGTACTAACTAGATGGGTTGATCAGAAAGGCTACCTTGATGATGTCTTACAGGTCCTCTTGTAGAACAATCCTTTACTGCTGTTCATCACAAAAAGCAGAGGGTACAGGTGACAGGAGAGAAAAACTAATTACCTCTTGGCTGCTTCCATTTTTTTCTTGTGAGTTTAAAAATCTCTTGGGCTGTAAGGTTCTGGAGTGAGATAAAACTGATGTATTTCTTTGTACCAGCAGTGTTTTTAACAGCTGTCAGAGAACAATCCACCACTCTGCAGTTGGACTCCGCTTAATTTTGGGAGGTAGCTGATGTTGGTCATGCTGATACTACATAGCAGCCTGTGGGCTGTCTGAGTGGACAATCTTCAGGTGCTTTTTCAAAGCACCGGTGCTGTTTTGGTGGCTGATGTTTTTAGGGATGAAGCATCCTGTGTGCAGGAGTTTGGATTGCCTTTTGCTTCTTGTCAGCTCTTCTGGTGCTGGATGTGGCTGTTGCTTTGGCAAGGTTGTTAGGGCTGCAGTGGAGGTTGAGCAAAGATTTGGTGTTTGTGATGTGTGGTTGTGCAGTCAAGTCAGAGCTGTGTCACTGTACTGTAAAACCTGAGCTTGAGGAAGCTGACAAGTGCTGGAAATGTAATGGTGAGCATGAAAGGTGTGATCCCTGTGAAATTGGTGAAGAACTCACAGCACTTCTAACCAGACCCTCAGCTCCGGTGCTGTAAAGCTGAAGTCTCACAGCTCCTTCATGTGTGATGAGGCTGAGGGAGGCTCTTTACAGAGTGGTGACTGCTTTACTTCTGTAAGGCATGAGAACTCATTGATACTAATTTTGTTGCCAAAAAATTGGCTACAGCAGTTGTCTGTGCATGAGCAGGAGCTGGCTCATGGCATGGTGCTGCATTCTTTGCACAGGCAAACCTCCTGGTGCTTGACAAGGAATTGCATCCTTACTAAAATATGCTGGGAGGCCAATGTATTGTTGCAAACTTAAGACTCACTCCTGTAAGCATTTCTGTAACTGGTTAGTGTTTACCACAGAATCATCTGTTCCATACTGATTTCGAGGAGGAAATATGCAGGTGTCAAGCTCAGCACGTCAATAAATTTTTGCAGAACTGGTTTTGTAATGTACCTTTAAAGCTTTAACCTTAACCTCACTCTCTGGGTTGGAGGCGTGAGAGTGCTGCACTAAAGACTTTGTTTAGGGCTTAAAGTAAAAGAAACAGAACAAACTTTCACAGATGAGTAGTAGGAAGTTCTAGAGATCAGTTGGATCCCTGAATTCTTCTAGATAGGGTTGATGATCAGACAGCCTTTCCGAAAGGTTTGAGCTTTCTGGCATCTTTTGAAAGTCTGGTAATGATAATGACTGCTGAATAATGCTAAATACTAAAGGTATGCTGTTCACACAGCACACTAGTGCTTACTTCAATTCCTTAGTACTTATTAGTATTATAGTGCTCTACAAGAAGAAAATAGCTTTTTTTCCTCTTAAGAGGAGAAAAAGCAAAATATTTTGGAGGCAAAACTGCCTTTGTTACCCTATAGCTCCTAAACATTTTGCTTCTAGGCACTTATATGATCTATATAGGCAGAGATTGTGATAGATAATGTCACCCTTTGTGCATTTCAGATAAGCATCTCTCTAAACACAAATGTGATCAGCATGTCTCCTTGTCCTTTTGAGACTCAGTAGCAGCTTTGTCGAGTGGCTTGATAATTTTTGCGCAAAATTCAGTTGGACTTCTGAGGTCAGCAGCATGTAGAGGAGGATCTTCAGTTGAGGTAAGCTCTCCCGAGAGCATTGGCCATTGCCAGCAAGAAGGGGCTGCTCTGCTGGGCTCCCCTGGGCTCATCACAGCCAGGTGTGGCCCCCTTCCCTGCCCATCCAGGGTTTGGGTGGCCACATCCCTGGTCCCCTGCCAGGCAGGTGAGGCTCACACCTCACACGTGAGGCTCAGAGAGGAACATGATTTGTTGTACTCTCAGCTGTGGAGGAGGAGCTCATCCACACTGTGTTTGTATCAGACCCACTTCACTACTCTATTAGGAGAGGATAATTGTTGAGCTGTTTCATTGTATAGTTATTCCTCAGTTGCTGTTTGTTTTTTTTTGGGGGGGGGGGGGTTATTGATTTCAGGAGGCAGCTAATTGCCATATGGCAGCTTGATGTTAATGTTCTATGAAGATCAGGAAACAAAAGTTTATGAAACAAAAGCTTTTGTATAGTAACTGCAGAGTTTCAAGAACTGTTTTATACTTCCTGACAGTGCAGGTCTGGCTTAATGGTTTGTTTTTATTGCTTAAGAGTGTAAACCTTTCTTTAGCCAATGTGTGGAAATTATATCCTCATCCCACATTACGCATTTCTCATTGCTCATTACTCATTCCTTCTTTCATTGCTGCCATCTGTAATCAGAGCTTTACTGTTTCAACTGCATGCAAAATGCTCCTATCCTTTGCACAGTAAGATACTTTTCCTTAGTATTCACCCACTCTTTCAAAAAATAAATAGTTTGGGGGGGGCGGTAAGGGGGCAAAAAAAGGGGGCAGAAAAACCTACTCTGTCTACATTGTTTTTCTCTGTTTTGGGTGGAGTCTGTGTTAGATTCTGGTTGCTAGATGGTTTCTGTAGTAACAAGCAGAGTAAAATCCAAGCCTGAAAAGGCACTTTTAAAGGTGCCATATCTTGCCTGAAGTATTATTTATCTAATTATGGATATGGAATGTTTAGTTTCTCCTTTATATCGAGGCAAGCCCTTTTGGGAGGGCAGACTGCTGCTATGAGAACTCGATATGTGATCTTAAAACAGGAGAACCACAAATCTTGTTCCCAGTTGACTTAAGCTGCTGAAAATAATGACAAGAAAGCCAAAGGCATTAAATGCATTTTTAAAGATTGCTATAGGCACAGAGCACTTTGTTTTTTAGTTACCTAGGAAGGGGACAAGAAGCTAGGTTCAGAAGGACACTTGGATTGTACATGTTAGTGCAGTAATGAGGGTGTTGGATACAAGCAACAGTGGTTTGTTTTGTTAGACTACTGTGTACAAGGAAAAAAAGCCCAGCTCCTTCAGAATATGACTTTGCTGTACTCCAGTTTTTGGATTTTTTTTTTATTTGTCCAAAGAGGTTTTGCAGGTGTGTGAGAAAGGCACAAACATGGTTACTGCTTTTGCCTTGCTTAGGCACAAAAAGAATTCTAAAAGTATTTTAAGGTTGCTACTTTCCTGTCTCTCCAGTACTACTCCTTCATTACCTGTATTCCTGAGAGCCTTGCCTGCAACAAACACTAATGTCTTCCTAAGGGGGAGTTTCCTTTTTTTGGAATCTTGTCACCTGTAAGTGTCCTCCAGGATTTAGCAACCTTCTGTCCATAAGCCCTGTGAAATGGTAACTTAGAAAAGCAGCTACACTGGGTTTGTCCTGGTTCTGTGTCCTTTGCAGAGAGGACTTTGTCCCAGCCTTCAGCAGGAATCTTAGTTTGGGATGGGTCTGAAGGTATGCACCCACTGGGCACAGCAGGGACAGCCTGTAACAGCAGGGACTGGGGGCAGAACTTGCCAGAAAGATGAGGGCCAGAGCTCATTTCCATAGTGCTGTGAAAGCACTCAGCTTGAATACCTGCCTGGCCTTGTGTGGCCCACCACAGAGGAACAGAGGCTGAGAGCTCTTGTGCCTTTCCAGGGGCAGGAAGTTTGCAGTGGGCAGCCTGGTTCTTGGCTCAGGAGAGGAGGGTTTGCTCTTCACAGTTCATTCTTGCAGGGCCTTCTGCAAAATATGCTCGGCTGGCTCCACAGAAATTAGTCCAGAGCCACTGGGTGAGGTGTGCAGTGGAAGGGAGCAGATCAGTGGGGTTAATTTGAACAAAGGCAGGGATTTCATCGGGGAGGTAGGGAAGGACCCTGCAGGCTTTTGAAGCTGAAAGTGTTAAAAGCTTTGAAGGGACTCCAGGTAGAGAGAGCAGAGCAGCAAATTGATAATGTTATGAAAGTTCAGGTTCCCACAACAGCTGGACTGAGGAAGATTTACAGTTTAATGAGGCTGATAATCCCATTAGAGATTAAATTAAGAAGGTTTTTCTGGGAGATCACCAAGAAAATTATGGGTATTGTACTGTAGCTTGGCTCATAATGCCGAGGCTGATATGTACTTCTTGCACTGCAGGACACTGTTTCATTCAGTATGTCTCATTAAAACAAAGCCTTCAACTCCAGCAGTGTTTCACTACAAACAGAAGCAAATTATTATTTGTTGTATTGCAAAGGTGGTTTGTTTTTTTTTTTTGCTATTACTACTGCTATTATTACTATCATCATCGTCTTCTTCCTGGAAACAATATTCAGATTAAAAGATGGAAATATCAACCAGATCTGCAGATCAGCACAGCTCTACTGAGTTGGTTCTCAGACAATCCAGTTGTTTTTATTAGAGCAAATCCTCGGGAGGCAGGGTGACTACGTATAAAAAATAATGTATTTAAGGCAATGATTGACATAACTCCTGTAGCTTGGAACTTGCATAAACCACTTTTTATAGCATCCTGCACACCCTAGTGATGGGAAAGTGTTGTAGGGAATAATGACTGTGTAACCACAGACTTCAAAAGTATAGAATGTCTGCGGCTGATGGAAATAGCTGTTTCCACATCAATAATCTACTCTCAGGCATATTGAAGCTTAATTGCAAGGCCAGTGGTGATGGAAGGAGAAGGGGTGAAGGGCTATCTGCCTGTGGCTGCCTCTGCTTTACAGCCACAAACAATGATTAAATTAATGATAAACTTGAATTTCGCATTTTTTTCTCAGGATTTATTAATAACTTCATGGACCAAGGGAGTTATTGACTCCTTAGGAGTTAGGAAGAGAGACAGGGTTTGTATTATTTCTTATAAGCATCACTGGCTTGTCGTGTTAAATGATTCTATTTTTAAGGGTGGTTCTAACACAGCTTTTTCTCATGCTTGTATTTTCTCTCTTCCTTTGAATGAAACAACCTTTTACTTAAAAGCAATCTCTCACTGTTAGTCCAGCTTTTTTGGTGCATTTTCATGAAGAATCCTGATTTTCTAGTTGACATCATAAAGGTAGAATGAAGGCAGTTTTGATGTCACAGTCTGTTGCTATTGGACCAAGTCCTAATGCACATGAAATATTCTTTCCTAGCCCTGACACTGTAAATGAAAGGTGGGCCTAATAGCTTTAAGTGAAAAAAAATGAGTGGTTTTCTTCTGCAAAACACTGGCATTACTGTTATACTTTTATTTCTGTTGTTCAAATGACAAATATGCTGTCATTTTACTGCTTTCAGTGTCCAGAGTTACAGCAGGATTGCTTTAAATCTTCCCTTACTGGAATCTCATGAGGACACCATGGAGCCTGAGATTCTTAAAAAGAAAATTTCCCCACATTCTCTGGGGAGAGGCCTCAGAATTGCACCTTGAGAGTCAAAGATCAGAAGGGAATGGAATTGAAATTCTCCTTTGCTTAACCACTAGTACTTTTAAAGTCCATCAACATTTTCAGTTGTTTAGGATTAGCAGTAACCCAAGTTCTCGAGATGTTATTACTGAGGGGAGGATCAAAGACTAATTGATTCATGTTTCCTGGTCTGGTGATTTTTTTTTCCTTTTGTGTTATTTTCTGTTTTAGAAAAAGTTAATGGGTAACTGCTTCTTGACGTGTTGAGTAAAGAAGTCTCCCAGGTTTGTAGATGAAAAGATTTTCATCTTTGAAAATATAACCCAAATGTACCCTAGAGGGCAGAATCATTTAGAGAGAGCTCCTGCACACCTGCCGAGTTACTGGTGCATGCCCACTGCCAGCTCCTTGGAGAGAGGGACCAAGCCCTGGGAAAATGGTCTTGGGTGGAGCTTTGTGCTTTTTGTGAGCAGCAAAAATGGAGAAAATGGCCTGACTCTTCTGTGTGCAGTTCTGAGAAAAAGACCCCAACCAACAAAAATACATTTAAAAAAAATTTGGTGTTTTGCAAAGAGCTCCCTGTAACCCAGCAGGCCGTGCTGCTGGCAGATGGCTGTTGCAGCTCGGGCCTGCTGGAGGTTCTGAGCCTTTTTTTGAGGGTTGCATTTAATTTTCAAATAGAAGCAGTTTAATTTTTGTTTCAAAGCAAAGAAAATAATCACAGTGTTGCCCTTTTCAAGAGCTGTCTTTTCTTGAGCCCTGAGCCACTCAGGGGGTTACTGCCTGCTTTTCCATCTAAGAGGTGAACAAAGTTTGTTGTCAGGCCTTTCTCCATGAGCCTGAGTGTCTGGGAAGAATCTGGGAAGGTCTTTGCAGCTCTTCTCAATGGGAGTACTTCCTTCAGGGTTTCAGGCTCCATTCCTCTCTTCTTTACCTTATGTGTCTGGGGGGGAGGGGAGGGGAAAAAAAGAAGGTCAAGTACTGGGACACTTTGAAGAGTGTGCCTTTACCAAGCATTGGCTTTTCTCTCTTCCTGGAACTCTCATTACATGATCCTGGTTTTCTGAGCCAATTGTTAGCCCAAGGCCAAATCCTTAACCTTGAGCTAGATAACAAAAGCACAGCTGAGGTGATCTTGACTCCTTTAAAAAGGCTGTCTGCTCTTTGATGCACTCAGAATGAGACACATAATTCATGTTAGCTCCTAAGGTAGTTCTTAGCATGGGAAATTAGCAACCTCTGTGATAAAAAGTCAGCATGTTAGGGATGTGTGTTTTTGTGTGTGTGTACATGTTTTATGTTGGTCTCTGTCTTCCACCGATTTCACATCCTGGAGGGTGTTGGTGTGTCTAGGGAGAAGCCCAGACCAAATCCTATCTGGGAAGTTTTGCTTTGTGTCTGTTCCTACCAAGGCCTGAGGACTTTGTGCCAATGATAGGAATCAGCATTTGGGAAATGTAGCTTTCTGACTTGCAGCTCTAAGTGTAATTGGAGTTTATGTTCAGGAGAAGTTGGGATCAAGGTTTATAATGGATGTCAAAACTGGTTTGTGAAGTACAGCCCTCACCAAGGACCCCAGAAGCAAGAGTGTGGTGTCATTCATGCAATGTCTGGCAGTGCTGCCCAGAAACTCTCCTTTATGGTGTGGAGCTCTCTCCAACAGGTCCTTTATGAGTCTTTCCTTTGGGACAAGACTCCTCCACCATTATGCTGTGTTGCTGAAGTCTCTGTGCTGCTCTGAATAACTTTGTGGGTTTTTTTTGTGCTGTAGTCTGATAGCAAGAAACAGCATCACTGGTGCTGTAGTGTCAAGTGGGCCAGGTCACGAAAGGTAGTGGAATTTAGAGGCAGGCTGATAGCAATGGGGAAGGGCTTTTGTGGGTAAAATTTAACAGGAAATGCTCTAGTCAAATACAACATCAGGAAAAAGAGGAGTGTAGCAGTGGGGTATCGAGACCAAGGACAGGAGAGATGGCAAACTACTCAGCTGTGGAGCTGAAGCTGGAAAAGTCCCTTGCTGTCATTGTGTGTGCTAATTCTCAAATAGCTCTTCCTGCCTCCTAAGTGTTTTGTAATGATATGTACCTTAAAGAATTTGGAGATGCATAAATGCACTGCTGTTTATCCTGTAGGATAGTGATAGATAGCTCCATTATATGGCATAATGACAGGTTTCATCCCTCGGTAACCAGTTTGCATGAGGACCAGGTCTGGCCAGTATTAAATTGGAAAGCAAAGATGGCTTTGTGATTAAGGTGCTGGAGTGGGACGCTGGAAATCTGGGTTCAAGTTGTGGGTCAGCCATAAACTCCCTGTGTGACCTTGAGCAATATAATTATTCTGAGACTTCAAAGGTATCTAAACAATTTGGACACCTATTTCCCAGTCATTTTAATTAACTGGGATGCTTTGAAATGCTCAGCTTTAATCTCTCTGTGCCTAAGATTCTCATTTGGAAAGGCAGGATAATAATATTTCCCTGTGCATGAGGCGGATGTGTGCATCAGGGACTGGGAAGTGTGCAGCTGCTCCAGAGCTTGCAGGCCTGGTGAGGGGGAACACGTTGAGGGGTTTAAATCCAGGTATGGGTACTTTGTGCAGGAGAAACAGCCCATTCCACATGGGCAGGAAGTGGGGGACAGTTCCTTGCTGTGATACATTACCTTTGTTTTGGTTCATGGGGGATAAATACCACTGCAACCAAAATACTCACTGAGAGCAACAGCTCATTTATTCGGGATTTCATTCTGCTCCATAACATCTTGCTGTTTCTTTAGTATCCTGTTCTTTAATACTGAACATCAAATTTTTACAAGACAAAATGAGTAGTTATTAACATTTCCATTTCTGGACTCCATAACAGGCTGTGCTCCCCCTTTAATGTCACCTACAGTTCTGTCCCTTTGCCCACTGTTATGTGACAGTGTAATGAAAAGCCTGCAATGCACACAGGCAGAGGGAAGGGTTAAAAGAGCCAAGGGAGTCTTTAATTCCTTCATTTTCTGACTTTTGTGGGTTTAATACACAATCTTAGCATTCCATTAGTAAGTGGTTGCATTTTTTTTCTTTTTAACCAAAGAGATTAAAGATTCCTTCAGATTTTGCATTTTTTCACTACTCTTTAGTCATGTCAGTTTTGTGTGCTATGCAGGCAGGAGGTGAAAATCTGTCCTCAGTGACCATTGGTGCTACTCCCAGAGCTCAGTGATGGTTGTCTGGGAGTCCATAGGGGACTGCTGTTCCCTAAAGAATGGCTACCAGGGTAGGCAAATATTTCCAAGCCCCTGGATCTTGGGTACCTCACTGACCATTACCCAGTGAGTAAAGGGCTTTGTAAACTGCTTGCAAAACCCTGAAGTGTTACGTGCTGTCAGAACATCTGATCCTGCTCATTAGGAAATGAATCAATGTCAGTGGTAAATAGATGTTGAAATAAGGTTTCATATTTAAATATGAAGGAAAGAGACGGCTGATGCTCTAAACAGCTTCCCCTGAATCAGTTGCATGGGTGACTTTGGTATGAATCAAATCAGAGTCCTTTTCACTCCTCTGTCCATTGACTCTTTATCATGCTCTGTGGGCAAGAAAATCTGACTCTCCCACTTTGTGTTAGAACTGTGCTAGGCTAGCAAAGGAGCAACTTACTATTTATCATAACCAACCCTCAAATCTGCCTGTCAGGATATGTTTTTCCCCTTGAAATTTGGGATTCAAGGCAACCATGAACCAGAGTTGAATGTGCTTGTGGGGTAGGTGAGCAACTATTTCTCAGTTTTATTCTAAATTCTGTGTTCTGAGCATCCTGGACATTGAATGGCAAATTTTGCTCTAAAACTTCACTGAAAGAGGATAGTGAAAATTCTGGTTGTAATTGTCACTGAAAACTGACAACCAAGAGTTATAAAGCATTTGGGGTGGTAACTACTATTTCCAAAGATTTTCCTGTTACTTGGATTTAGTTTTTTACTGAAAGGGAGATAGTGAGAAATACTGTCAAATTATTACTTCATGTATGTGCAAGCAAATATAATTTCTAAATATTTTACAGAATAACAACTGCTTTAGGATTAGTCAACTAAATGTTTTCAGATAGCCTCACCTCCTAGAATGTGGAGGAATATTTATCTCTGTTTGGTAGGTGCACAGTTCAGAAACAAAAGTAAACAAAACAGGAAAAGATAAGTGCTAGATATTTACCAAAAAGTTAAAATTACCTTAGATAAAGAAAACTGCCTTTGTATTTTCCAGGGAAAAATAATGCAATGATTTGACTGAAAAAGAGAAATAACTAAATATGGCAATGACTTTTCTTCTAGTGGCCTGATTCAGCAAAACTTTCATGTTCTTATTACCTATTTTGTACTCTTGGCCCATGAAAAACTTTTGGACGGAACTTAATTTAGTACAGTGTTACAAACTCTGATATCTGCCTGATTTTATCAAAGTTCATGAACCTTTTGAGCAGCGACCCCCCTCATGCCCCTAGGGTTCTGGAGAGGGATTTATGGTTTCATGTGCAAAACAGTGTGAAACTTGGCACTTTCACATGGCCTGAACTCCAGGAGCTCTAAGTGAGCTCAAACCAGCTCAAGAGGCAAAGTAAAGCTTTATTGAAACTCCCTGGAACTTGGACCAAATTCCAGTTGTACAAAATCTGGTTCTTAATGTCCTGTCATTGCCTTATCACTGACATGGTGGAAATCCATCCTTCGTGGCTGTTGTGAGAACAATTCAGGAGCATTTATCAGGTGCTCCAGTGAGGATGGTGACAGTGGTGGTGCTGGAGCAGGATGCTCAGAACTGAGGTCGGTGACCCAGGGATGGGAATGGCTCAAGAGTCGGAGTATGGCTGGGCCAAGTCCTGAGCTCCTTCCTGCTGAGGAGCCAGGCCAGGCTGGTCATTAGGGCTGTCTGACAGGGTGAGTGAGTCACAGTCAAATCACACACTCCTTTACATCACCGGCCTTTTTCAGGGCCTGTGCAAGCTGCATACTCCAGCTCATACTGAAGGCCAGGTTTGCCTCATACTTACTCTCCTTTCACTGAGGCTGGATGATTATGAGGGGGAATTCAGCTAAAGGTCAAAAAACCTACTTGTCTCCTGATATATAAACCACAAAGGTGCAGCTAGTATCTAGATTCATTAAAACACAGCATCAGGTTCCTAAAATTATGCATCTGCTGTTTGGCAAATCCTGACATTTTTCAAAGAATTGAAGTCTCTGGCAGTCATTGGAACTGACTGATACTGGGGATTGAGCCCACAAGGTAGAGAAATATTTCTTCTTTTACTCATTTCCTGGCCTTGCCCTCTGGACTGTCTGGCTTTGGAGCTTTCATCACTCAGGTAGGTCATGTTATGCCTCTTCTTACCAGGTCCTGAAATGAGCCAGTGTTGCCCACCTGAATTGGTTGTCAGTGAACACTTCTGTGTTGCATTGCTGGTATTTCTGCACTGTTTAAAGTACTCCAGGGATCCTCCACTGGTGGATTTGTCAAAATGGACCTTTTTCAAAGGGGCTGTAATTGTTGCATTTACATGGTGTGGATTCCAGCTGTGATCTTACAGCATGCTCTGATGACAGGAACTTTGGCCTATGAAGTCCCAATAGGAATTCTGCTGTTAACTCATGCAAAAGGCTGGTTATCAAGAAGTGGGTTTGATGCCCTGACCATAGGCTAAACCCTTCCAGAACATGAAACTCCCCCCATATGCTGGAAGGGGCAGTGTGGTGGGGATTAGGAATCTGGGAGATGTATGGAATACATTTTGGTATTCCAAAATACCAAAATGATGTAGATGTAGGGAAAACATTTTGGTGCTGGTGCTGGACAAAGCTGGCTGGTGGAAGCTGGACCTACTGCTCCTGAATAAGGAAGAACTGTTTTGGGAATACTTGGCTGCAGTGTCATGAGATGGCTTGTTAAGAACCTGAGGGAAGTGAGAAAAGCAACTAATATAGTAATCACTCAAAATTCCAAGTATGTGGACTTTGGCTTGTTCAAGGAACTGCTAAGCGGAACCTCCTGGGAGTCTGCCCTGGAGGGCAGAGAGACCCATGAAAGTTGCTTGATCTTCAAGGACAGCCTCCTCAAAGCAGCAGAACAGTCCATCCTGATGTTCTGGATGCTGAGCAGGTATAACAGGAGGCCAGCGTGACTGAACAGGGAACTCCTGATGATTTCAAATGCAAAAAGGAACAGTATGGAGGCAAAAGCAGAGACAAGCAACCAAAGGGGAACACAGAAATATTACCTGGGCATGTAGGAACAGAGTCAGGAAAGCTGAAGCTCAGATAGAGCTGGAACTGATGAGGCTTTTGGAGTGTAAGCAAGTTATTTCTACATGCAGCACAAGGGAAACCAAGGAAGATGTGGGCCCTCTGCTGAATGAGGCAGCTGATGAAAATTATGGGAAAAGGTTCAGGTGTTCAATGTTTTGTCTTGGTTTTCATGAGCAAGACCTACTTTCAGTTCTCTATGCATGGTGGCAGAGCTCGAGGGAGGAGATGGTACCTGCATTAAAGAATTAAAGATCTCGTAGATAAATGAGGCGCTACGAGCTCATGGGGTCAGTCAGGATGATCAGAGGCTTCTGAGGGGCTGAGACTGTTTAACATCATCTTTGGTGGGCCCTGATGAGGCACAGAGCATCCTTAGGAAGTCTGCAGGGGACACCAGGACAGGACAAGTGATTGGTGAGCTGGCCAGAGGAACCATCAGAGGAGTGAGCTGGGAAATGAATGCCAGATCCTACAACTGGCACAGAAATGCCTTATGCAGGTGTGGGGGTAACATTTCTGCACCTGGGGAGCTGGGAGTCCTGCTGGACCCCACATCCAGTGTGTCATTGACTTGGCTCCTGCAGGAATAAAAGCCAATTCTTGCTGGATTGCCTGGCCTGGCCAGACCATTCCCCTCTGCTCTAGCTCATTAGGATGCCACTGGAGCACAGCATCCACTTTGGGACTCTGCTAGAAGTACAGGCAAGCTGGGGAGGTCTCAGGGAGCTGTGCTGGGCCAGCAACTGTGCTGGTGACAGCAGGAGAGGTGGGAGAACCCTGATTGATTTAGCAGTCTGCCATGACCCAAGAGCTGTAGAGGAGATGAAGGCAGACTCCTCTCAGATGTGCACAGCAGGAGGGGAGAGGAGGCCGCTGCCGTGGATTATAGCAAAGAGAAATCTGACTGAATAGAAGGACAAAATTCTTCACAGCACTAATATTTTAGCACTTGAACAATGAGAAATCGTAAAATTTCAACTTTGGAAAGTGGACAATTTGGAATTTTCACTTCCTGACCTTGGCTAGTAGAGATCCTGGACAACCTGATCTAACCTGAAGTTGGACTGGCTCTGTGAGCGGAAGGTTGAAAGAGAAGAGCTTCAGAGGCTCATTAGTATTTCTGATTTTCTGACAGAGAGAAAAAACACTGGGCAAGAGCAATAAATGAAGCAATGTGAATATGGTGAGTTCTTGTTTCTGTGTACACCATGCTACTTCTACATAGTGCTCTATTTAACAAGCAGAGAAAGAGAAAACATTGTTCTGTTATTTTCTTTTTTTTTTCTTCTCCCCAAAGTCATCAAAAATGTGTAGGCAGATGTGCTGAAGTATGCAGATCTGGGTGTCATATACTTGTTGAAATTGCTGTCTAATAATGAAATAATGTAAGCTATAACTGATCATTTATTTTTGGCAGGTGTTTTTTCTCCTAAATAGCAGTTTTGAATGAAAAAAGGCTCTCTGTGTGTACACAAGAGACCTTAAAGCTAGATTCAACTTGAACGTTCACAACAAAAAATATTCAGTGCAATATAGGAAATAATTTCACTAGAAAAAGAAAATATTTTTTTCCTCACAAAATTACTGTAGCACGGACAGGAAGATAATACAAGGACATTTCTAACCAGAAAGCAAAGTATTTGGCAGCCACTGGCTCCTGCTGAAAATACAAGCCCATGCTGGAATATCAGGCTTCTGCTGAAATATGTACTGAGCGTATTTTTGTACTTTAAATATGACTTCCCATCCTGGTATTTGCAGGTGCATTGTACTAAAGCAAACACAATCATTTTGTTAATTGCAGTTCAAGCTCATTAGAGAACTAGAAAGGCAGAAGAATGAATGTAACCGTGCATTAAATGGTAAATGATTTTGGGGTGGGAAGCAGTCAGGTGTGCTGCCCTAGGCTACGATTTTCCCCAAATTAACATACATAGCAAAGAAAGAAAGAATGAGGCGGGTGGGAAGAAAGAAAGGCCACAGGTCACCAAAGCAAACTCCAGTGGTGCTGGAGGGAAGTGTCAGCTGCACAAGTGCTCAGTCTGCCTGGGACTGGCTTGCACCAGCACAGGTTTGGTACTGGCTTTTGGTTCATTCCAACCAAAATTAGTGAAATCCAAACCACCTCAGCATTGTTCACGAAGAGAATGTGAAACTGAGCTCTGGAAGGTCACACCATGGCCTGTGAGACCTCTGGCATGGGCAACGTTCATGGCTTGTACTGCAAGCCCAGCTTGAAGCAGTGTGTGCTTCAGCAAACAGCCAAACATTTCCCTCAGAGTTTGTGGAAGGTTTGTAAACTTGAAAATGTGTTTATTGCAAAGCTTGGTTGCTTCCATCTCCCTGCCGTACTCTCGAGGCAGCAGGGATCCGTGGAATTCCAGATGGTTGGACAAGCACATTTTGCTGCCTCAGAATAATTATCACTGAGTGAAATGAAAACCTTGGCCAGCACTTCAGATCTGAGTAGCAACCCTGGATGTCTAAGGGGTTGGGTCTCTAGGTGGACATGGCTCCAAGTAGTCCCTTTGGCTGGCCATGATTTGGATCTTCTGGAAAAAGAACAGGCTCATTTCTTTTGTCTCTTCTTTTCTACTGCCTCTTGTTTTCTGCTTTATCTTTGCTTGAAGTGGAAATAGTTGTTTTGAGCAAGGAGGAAGCTGCTGGGAGAACTGAGTGCAGAACTGAGTGAGAATTTTCCTCTGGAAGGATTTCAACTGTTACTGATAAGAGGGTGTTTTATGTTGTAATTCCTATTTTTTTTTCTTTGCTCTTGCCCATTTCCCAAAATCATTTCCATTTTATGCTGCTCTAGTGCTCTGTGTAAGCAGTCTCCGAAGGCAGAAGTTTTGTGACTTTCAGAATATATCTGTAATGGTTGAATGGCAATTGAGGTGCAAATGACCTGAGTTTTTTTTCTTAAAGCTTTCAGAGAAAGGGCTGTTTTCTGTCCAGTCCTAAAAAATTCCTTTGATATAAAAGAGAGAGAGAAATACCATGATTTATTAATGCTTCTGTCTGGTAGAACAATATACTCCTTAGCCAGTGTTTAATCATATTGGGTTCAATTTCTTTGTTCTTTAGTTGTTTCCCAAAGAGAAAACAGACTTCTGTGGACAGTCTTCGCTCTAAGCTTAAACATAGCTATGAAAAGCAATTAGTCCAAATTAGCAAAAGTGTGTATAATAGTCACTAATTTTATAATTATTCACAAAAATAATTGCACTCTAATGCCCCAGAAGTGTACATAATAGACAGAAGGATTAGTATTTTTTTCTCCTCCCTCTCATGTAGCTGGTGCTGTGTAGGGTCAGGGGAGAGCTTCTGGAATGGACTTGGTTGAATCTTTTCCAGCAAATACTCTGTTCTTTGAAATCCCAGCTTTGGCAGCAGCAGCCAACTTGACTGTCCAACATGAGACCAGTAAAACCAGATTTTGCTGGTAGACCCAGTCTCCGTGGTGGCTTCCTTTTGAGGAACCAAATATGGACAGTTAATTTGCTTTTGGAGGTACATCATATGTAATGAGATGGATATTTGTTCCTAACAGCCTAAACACAGCGCTGTGTTCTCTTGTCTGCTGGGTCTATTCCAAATTAATTCACTTGCAGCTTTTCTTAGCACACTGGTTATTTGCCTATTATGTGTAGTAAGTCTGCAAAGACAATGTAGGTAACTTTGTGAGTCTAAAATGAAAGTTCTCAGCTTAAGGTAGACAGATGATAAGCTGCTCAGCCTGGTGAGGGAAAAGTAAGAATAAAAAACCTTCTTGCCTGACAGCAGATCAGAAGTCATAATATTAAAAAATCAACCAGGCCCATGGCTAGACTGGTGCAAAAGTCACCTTTATTAGTGGCATATAGACAAATATGGTAGAAATACTTTGTAAATATTATAGGAAGGAATTTCAGCCATAGTGGGGTTTTCTGATTATTTGATTATTTTATCATAATAACCATAGTGGTTATTATGATAGGTGGATCTGAAATCTTAAACTTCCCAGGCATTTGCTGTAAATTGGGACAAACCCTTCTCTTCACAATCTAGGAGTTTAAGTGGTAGAACTTCTCTGTGTGTGTGTGTGTGTGTGGCATGTGGCCAAAGTGGGACTGACACCACCAGCTTTTTGGGAAAAGGAAAAAAGTTTTTCTTTCCTTGAAACAGTGAGATATCCGCCAGTTTGAGCAGCTCTAGCACCACCGTGCTGCTGAGATTTGGCAGCAGAGTGACTTTCACTTTGCTTTGCTGCCAAACTTGGCCACTTAATGAACATTTCAAACCTCTCCCCTTGCACGTGCTCGGCTGATGTTTGAGGGGAGAAGCTGGAAACCCTAGACTTTGCAGAGCCGGCTGGGGCTTCTCCCTGCTCTGGGGTGGCTGCTCTGCCACAGCCCCCAACCAGGATGAGTCTGTCTCTCAGGGAGATGGAGGGTGACACGAGGGAGGAATTGCTGTGTAATTGCAGCTGTATTTCCAGGAGGTGAGTAACCTCAGGAACGTCTGCATGGCTGGGGAGGATCTCTCTGTGCTCACAGAGCTGCTCTGCCCCTCCATGCATAGATACAGAGGGAATAGAGCACGAGACCTCTGTGTTTTGGGGAGGTGGTATAGAAAAGTTTGGGTTAAGCATGTTTCCTTCCAGAATCCTGACATGGAGCTGGCATTTTTCCCTTCTGCAAAGGCCCCAGACAAAGCTCTTCAGCTCCCTCTTGGCTGCACAGCAAAAGGCACAGTGGCATCCTTCACACAGGTCCTACCTTTGCTTCAACTACTGGAGTCTCTTCAGCAACTCCAAGGGTCCCAGCCCTGATGGAATTTGCTTCCAGCTGTTCAGTGGATTTTTGTATTTTTTCTTTTTTTTTTAAGTCAAGGACATAACACACATGTGTGCAAACTGTATTTTAAAACATTTATGATATGCCAAAATTATCTTGCAACTTTAATTCTCTTCCCAGCTCTATTCCTATTTTCTGTGCTATGATACAGCCTTTAATTAGACCACTACAATTACAGACCTGCTTGGGGAATGAATCAGGGTTGTGTGGTAAAAGACACCATTGTCCAAGGATCTCTACCCCATTTCTGGCAGGAGTGGAAAGATCAATGGTGAGTGAGGTGGGGGTTTGGGGAAAGAGGAAAAAAGTATTAAAGGCCGTTCAGATATTCACTAGGGAATTAGCACTTGCAGTGCTTCTGCCAGAGTGATTCCAGGCAAGTTACTTAAACCGAAGTCTTCATGGGTGGTCACTAATTTAAGTGTTCCTCATATTCTGGATATCTGACTTGAGACTCAGCAGGGTACCGACCTGGGCAGTTGCAGGAGAAGCTCAGGAGAGCTGCAGTATAGAAAATACCATTGTAGAGCTCTGACAAATGAAAAATCTTTGGCATGCCTGATTGCACTGTCCCCATAGCCATAGATGCTTCAGCTTCCCTTTTCCTTCCTTGCTTCCCAGCCTGTGAAACTGGGGAAAGCTCATCCTTCCTCTGTGCTGGGAAACAGCAAAGATGATTTCATACCTGTGCCATGTCCTGAGGCACACCAAGGCACTGCTGCTCTGTTTCTGGGTTGAGCCCTGGGTACCCAAGGGGGTCTGGGAGCACATGGGCTGTGCTGGGGCTCATCCCACCAGGACCAAATGGCTTTGGGGGGTGAGAGCAGCCCCTTTTTCTCTCCTGCTGGGAAAATGAGACTGGGCTGTGTCATCATGCGCATGCATGAGGAGAGGGAAAATGGCTCCATTTACCGTAATTCTGCCTTTTTCTCACTTTTGAGTGCTTGGCTTTGCAGGAACATTAAGTCGTCTTTATCTGCCAGAGTAGCAAACATCTCCATACACCCCCCAGCAAAAAAATACTTTCCTAATGGTCCTTTGAGGCAGAACTTGCTGCCTCACTGGCTTGTTATTAGGAAGAAAACTTGGAGGCACAAATGTTGATCTTCTGCTGCACAGCAGTTTATGGCTGGATAAAAGGTTTCTGAAAATAGGTTTGATTTAAATAATACAAACTCTCTCCACTTGAATTTTTCATGTGTGAGCGCTTCAGAGAGAGCTTCTGTAGACGTCATTACAGCGCATGCCATTGCGTGCCAAATTAGAAGTTCCAGGGTCTTTGAAATTAGGCATCTGTTATCTCTTGCCCGGGGTTTACTTAAGGAAAACAAGAATTCAAAACATGAATGCTTGCAATCTTTACAAAAATACTGATGTTTACAGTTTGACCTTTACTTTCTAGTGTTTAACTAAGGGCTAAGTATTTGGACTTATGCTTTGGCTTATAAATGTTTATCATCTAATAGGGATGACACCAGAGATCTTGCAAAAATAAGAGTTCCTTGGAATAATGTGACTGAAATAAGTTCCACAGTAAGCGGAAGAAAGGGAAATGATTGGGACTTTCTGGACAGATGCCCTTGCCCTGCCAGCAACCCTCCTTTTCTGGGGGTCCCCACTCCCTGGCCCCATGCTGTTCCTGTCTCCAGGTAAAATCCAGGGCCCTCGCGGAGGCCCCAGAAGCCATCCTGCAAAGCTGGTGGCAGTGCTGGGCAGAGAAAGATCTGCAGTGGTGTAAGACAAGGGGCAAGTTCATCCCACAGTATGGGCCTTGTGAAAGCAGTCTTGCAATAGTGGGGCTGTTCCTGCAGCTGTGCAGGAAAACCTGCTGGGTTTTGTCCTGGTTTTCTACAGAATCATGTAGGAGGCTGTAACAGGTGGAATTTCTAATCAATGTTTTTAAGAAACTGAAAGAACGGGACGGGGTCAGATGTGGTGTAGGAAGGGCCACAAGGAGCTATCATGTAGCTCCAAGTTGTCACTTTTTCTCCCTTACCACACAGTATCCTGCTTTTCCAGTTTCCTGAGCACCTGAAGTTTTTGTCATTCTCTGTAGGGAATGCTGGGGCTGCCCCTTAGTTAGAAAGTGGTACTTTTCACTGTGCCTTTTCCACAGGTGCAGGAAGTCAGTAGGAATTCAGTTCAGGAAAGGTGGCTCGAGGAGCCATTCCTGTGTCTCTTTTTCTCTGCTGTTGTAAACATGCAGGGATGATGTTTGGATTCCTCTGCTGTCAGTGAGGACAATTCTGGCTCAGTCTTTCATGGGTTTCTTTTATCAATTCTGTTTATTGATGAGCTTATTGCTTGATTTCTTTCCCTTTTTGTACCATTTTTTCACTTGGCTTTAGAACAAACTCCTCTTCCCTCTCTCTTTGCATGTTCTATTCCCTTTCTTTTTCCCCAAATTTGGCAAGTGAATCAAACATGAAGCAGGTTGACAAGCTTTCTGCCAATGTCTCTGGCATTAGATATGACTTATTAACCCAACCTTGAGGAGATGTAGAAGTCCAATAAAACCTATTCAAGATCTTGTTTTGGAATGCAGGCAGGAATAGGGAGCAAGAGGTCCTTTACCATGTCATACCTTCCCTTCCTCTCCAGGAGCAGGGCTGCTAAATTTTGCTTCCTTGCCAGCCTTTGAAGATATTTTTTAGTATATAAAGTAGTGCAGATATTCTGATGTTGATGGTTTTGCAGGCCTGGTGGTAAGAAGGGCAGTCCCCTTGCCCTGTCCTCCTCCCTGTGATACCTTACCCTGCAGGGTAAGAACAACGTGTGTGAATCACAAGCTTTGGAATCCACAGGGCATTTTTTACTTGTAGAATAGACAGAGATGCAAACACTATTTGTGGGGTTGCACATTTGTCCAATTTCCTGATAGAGGCAAAGCTGCTCATTAGCTCATATGAACTGGAGAGCAGCAAAAAAAAAAAAATCCTCAAAGTTTTACCATTAGACTCTAATCTCAGTTACAAGAGGTGAGTGACTCCAGTGGTTTTGGGAAGGCTATTCCTAATGGCTAATGGGTCACTTAGAGCAGGATGTAGCCCACCTTGGTTTATTAGTATTTAATCCTGGTTCACATATTGGCAGATAATGGCAATGCTAATTTAGTCTGAGCACTGGAGGTGACCTATGGATGTGCCAGCTGGAATCATCTGGCCACAGGAAAAGCAGAGATTCTCAGATAAGACAGGCTTGCAGGCTGTTAGACTGGACATACATGTGTATTTAAATTATTTACTCTTGGTTAGCAAAGAACATTTTTTCCCCCTTGGTTTGGAACAATTTGTCTCCCAGATTGGGTGGCCAGAATTTGGATTCAGATTTTGCTGAGAGAACTGCTTGACATGATCCATCTTGCTCTGTGTCTACTATTTCGGGGCGCTTCAGCTGTTTTCCCTCTGCTTTTATATTGTGGTTTCTAAATACCTCTTCCTTTCAATGGCCACTGGCAGATGGATTTCTTTTTCTCTCCTATGATGGAGCAAAGGGAAAGTGCAGCCACTGGAACACCAGTGTGTCCATCAAAGTTATGTATCCTCTGTTAGGACAGCTTTCCAAGTCCAATGAGTATTTATGTGGAACAGTTGAATTTAGTAGCTCAGCTTCTGAATAGTGCCATTATATTTTTTTCATGCAACTTTCCAGTACTTCTTTCCACTTTACCCACTTTTCCAAGCAGGCCATTGTGCAGTGTTATCTCTGAAACCACTGTCAGATAACACTGGACAATCAGTGGTACAGAACAGATATTGGGTGGATAATTATCCACTCCTCTATCAGTATAGTTGTGACAAGGGAGCTTGTCCTAATGGGGTGACTGCTAGGAAGCTGGCTGCTTTCCTCAATCTGCAAATGCTGGTTTCATGTTGTCAACTGCATGTTTTGGTTCAGATTTTGGTACGTGCACCCTGATTTCACTGCCATTCTCATGTGCCTCGTGTGTCTCTCAGGTTTGTAGATATTGCCTGGTGACCTGGATGGCAGCCTCTCACCATGTAATAGTAAAACAAAAAGAATAAAAGAAAGGAGAAAATCATTCTTACCCACTAGAACACTCTGAAACACACACCCAACCCCCCCTACTCCATTAGAACATTTGGGTTGATTGCCAGTGGAGGGTGCAATGCAGAGCAAACATTTCCTCTCAGGTTTCTAAGCTGTGTGCTGGGCAGAGCAAACATCCCAAGGGCAGAGTGCAGGCCCTGCCATCCAAGGTCAGGGCTGTGTGACTGGTGCCAAGCTGTGGCTGAAAATCCCACCAGTGACAGGAACAACACACAGTTTTACTGAAATGTGTTTTTTCTGGGTGTTTATCACTCCTGCATTGTATTGGCATCTCTGCAGTGAGAGAGGATCAGGTCTCTTAAAGGAGGGGCCTGCCCTGTGAGGATGCTCTATGTGTTTTCTGTCCTTCTGTGACCTTTCCTTAGGTTTTAGGTGAATGACAACCTGTGTAGTACCTATTTCCAGTAGTGATTTGGGAACAAGCTGCATCAAACATGCTTTTATCCCCAAGCTTTCAGTTTTCAACCTGAGCTTTATGAAACGGAATTGCACTTAAAAAGCAATTTTAAGTGTCATCACCAACACAGACAAAATCACATTGAAACCCCAGGGTCTGCTGTTAAGTTTTACCTTCAAAACTTTTTTAAGGAGTCCATGCCTGGCATCACTTTGATAGCCTGACCTCTACACCCACCATGGCCCTCTTTTTTTCACATTTCCGGTTTGCTTTTGAACTCTCCTCGTTTTGTAACAGGGCTGTAAGAGTGTGAAGCCCGTAGCTCCACTGGCAGTGAGTGCTGCTCTCTCCGCTGCTCTGCCGGGGTGCCAGACTGCTCCTGGAAGCGGGGAGATGCTGTCTCGAGAGGCTGTGCTGTCTCTCAGCACATTTCCTGTTGCTGGGATTGGAAAAGCTGCTTGCTCTGGGAGCAGATGGTCACCTCTCCACCCATCCTCTCAGGTATAGGGAGGCAGCCAAAACCCAGCTTAAAAGACCAAGGCTAACCTGTTCAAAAGAGAACAGAAAGGAACATTTTTTTAAAAGATCTTAATGAAACACTTGTTAAGGACTGCCAGGGAGAGATTTCCATTCTACAGAGGATATTCATTAGGAAAGTAAACACCCTCCAGCACCCTTGGTAGGAACAAAGCAGCTTGCATTTTCTAACGAGGTGTTAATTTAATGAAGGAGGGGAGCGGCAGAGGAGCAGGAGGCAGCTACGAGCGACAGACACCTTTTCCTGGGAGGAGGGGCGGCTGTGCCGGCCTGCTTTGAGGGGTGGTGGAGGAAGGAGGGGCCGAGCCCCACACGGGGGCAGGGCCGGCCCTGGGCCAGGAGCTGGGGGCATGTGGAGCCCCAGAGCCGAGAGTCTCAGCTGAGCAAGCCGGTCCCCTCAAGGCCATGGCTTCAGGGTGACCTTGTGGGCACTTTTTTACAAGGCACAAGGATTGATGGGATGTATCTGCAGGGGCAGTTTCCACTTCGCTGCCCCTGGGCAGGAACCCAGAAATCCATTTGCGTGGTGGCCATGCTCCTGCTCTGAGCCCTGCTCCAGGGCCTGGAGTCTTGAGACTTCCCAAGTCTGCTCTCAGGGTCCCTGATGCTTATTGTGACCCCAGGGCAGGGTAAAGTAGCAGGTACTCAGGTGTCAAAAGAGCCAGATATTTGTTTCACAAGGAAGAAAATCCCATGGAAGGGTTTCACATTTTTTTCCCCTCAAATTCTAACTAATTTCCTTTCTGTGGGGAATTGTCCTTCTGAAGCTGATCCCACACACAAACACTCGTGAAATGTCACAGCTTCTTGCAAAATAGAAGCATGGCAGATCAGCCACCTCTGCTCTGGGTAAGATATCCATGGATTTGTGACTCACTGGCCAGACAGAGCTGGTGCAGGGCTGCAGTGTGTTCAGCAGTGGGTCATCCTGAGTGAGGCATAGCTTCGGGGCCACTCACAGAAAGGGGGTGGAGTGTCCCAGCTGGCTTTTCTGGAGAGGTGAGAAGCACCCGCGACGCTTTGCCCTGCTGCACTGGGGGATGCAGGTAATGTGTGTGCTCCCAGGATGAGCCAGGTGTCACCCAGGGAGGGCTGGGAGGTGGGGGCGAGTTTTTCTGCATCTCATGCCAGGATTTTAGCCTCAAACTTATCCCTTATTTTCATACATGTGTGTAATTCCCACCAGGGAATTTCTACCAGAGCATTCAACCAGCAGAGTCACTCTCCGTGGGGACAGGGCCAAGGCAACCTGCCCTCCCAGCTCTGGGAGAATGGGAATGCCTGTGGAGCTTGGCTGGGGACGAGGTTTAGGAGTTGGAGGGAAAGTACATGTCACAAGGCCAAATCTCATTTAAGATCCTGTCCTGGTTTTTGAGCAGAGCACACAGCACACGGGAGATGAGAGCAGAAATAAGGGCACTGGAGGAATTCTGGCCATGAACCCATACAGTCATTGAGAACACTGGCACAAATGAGATCATTTCTCATGTTTATATTTCTGCGTGCATTGTACGATCTCCATTCCTCCTCCTCATGTCACTGAGATGCGAGGGTAATTTCCTGCGCCTGCACAGCATTGTTGTTGCAGGGCTTTTGTGAGCATAAACCACTTCAAGCGGCGAGGAGGAACAATACTCTGTTCTGGCAGCAAAAACACAAAGTTGGGAAAATTCCCATTCCCTCAAATAATTTTCCTTCTGGCTGCTTGATGAATATTTTATTTGAAGATTAAGAGAAGTGGCCGCATGTAGCAGCGGCTGACTCGCTCCGGCTCTCTCAGGATGCTGAGGTCGCTCCCAGCGCTGTAAATCAGCCTGACAGGGCTGGGGCAGCTGGGGAGGGGCTTGTGAAGAGCCCACCTGGAGCCCTCCTTTCCCAGCACATTGCAGGTTTTCTGTGAGACCTAAAAGCAAAAAGCACATTGGAAAGGGGAGTGTTCGCCTTGCAGTCTCATGTTTAGGTATGGTTCACTCCCACAGTGTGACAAGTTGGAAATAAGTGTCTGCTTAGGATTTGGGATGCTGTGAAATAGGAATATGTGTCTTTCTTTGCCTACTGAATAAAAAGTGCTGGTTTACACTGGGACTGAAGGGTGGTGGGACATGTTCAGTCACGGGGTCCTTGTCAGTGGGCCAGGTTTGGAGTGATGTAAAATGACTCAATATTCCACCGGAGTCCAATTAAAAGCAGATGTGCAAATGAAGATCATCTCCTGCCCACCTCTTCATCCTGCCCCCAGCCTCTGCCTCAGCTCTGAGGTGCTGGCTTAGGGCAGCAGAGCTTTCCTAAGGTCGGCCAATAAAGCCATTCCAGAGCTGTCTCCCAACCCCCAGGCTAGAGGGGAGCTGTGAAAACGCAGGGCTGAGGCTTGGGGAGAGAGAGCCATCCCTGAGAGCAGCCCCAAGGCTGCTGCAATGGGCACAGCTCCCCTTGCCCTCCATTCCCTTGCAGCACATCCAGAACCAAACTTTGCTGATGTCCCACCTGGGCAGGGCAGCTGCCACCAGTGAGGGGACAGGCATGGGGCAGTGCCACGGTCCAGCAGCCTGGCCTGAGAGAAATGGTGCTGCCCCAGACACTGCAGTAACACCCCTCTTCCACAATTACACTAGGAAGGGGCTTCAGAGTGCAAAAAAACAACAGAGAAAGAAAAAAAAAAAAACCTGAACAAAAAGCCAAGCCTCGTGTAAACCCCAGGGCTGAAGGAATAGAAGTGCCAGAAAAAATTTATATTGGGGTCCCTTGATATTAACACAGATGAAATGGATCCCCATACTTCCCTCCAAACCGCAGGCTCTAAAGTGGATTACAAATCCCATCCCCACTTTAATTTAATGGCCTCCCAATTAGACCATTGGATGCCTTTCAAAGCTCTGTATAGATTGGAGATTATGCATCCAGCAGCAAAGGCTTGTCTCCTCTGGGGGCAGCCACCGGCCGGAGCGCACTGCCCAGGCTGCCCTGGACTCTGGCGTGGAAATCCAGGGCCAAACATGGTGTCCTTGTGGCCCATGGAGGGCAGCTCCACCCTGCTGCCTCAGGACAGGTTCCTGCTCCAGCCATTTGGTGTTAGAAATCCCTCAGTGCTGCTGCAGGGGGCTGGAAGTGGCAGGAATGAGGAAGTGAGATGATCTCTGGTGTGCTGGCTGAAGTGAAAAAATCTCAGGAGAGGGAAAAAAAGTCCTTTTAGGATGATTTGAAATATTTTTGCTGTTCTTCCTCTTTCCTCATCCCCCAAATCAATAATCAAAACTCACCAAAAACCCAAAAAAATCCATTACAGAACATGGCACAAATTCAAATAGTTTTGGTCATGCTGTAGTTTTCACAGTTGATTTTAAAGACTTCTTGTTGTTGCCCAGAACAAGGATCCTCCTGTATTTTCATAAGAAATAATACAGTCCTAGGTGATGGAATCTTTCAGTGGTTCATTCCTGTGGGAACCCTGAATGTTTCCTCCCGTCCCACTTGCTTCCCCTCTCCCACCTGCCTCTGCTCCAGGGGCTCCTCCCACTCCTGGAGTTTGTGGGTGATGGTTGTGTCCAGGACTGAGCTGTCCCATGTGTGGAGGGGACACAGGGAGATGTCCCTGTGGAGTGCAGGGGAAGAGAGCTGTGGGCACAGCCACCTTCCTGCAAGTGCTGGACAGGGACCAGTGATTGACTCCTTGTTCCAGGGGTCCCACAGGATGGCTGGAAAAGGCCTCCTTAAGGTGGCAGGTGATATTGTGTGGTCTTGCATTTCTCCTGTTGTTCCCCAGTTCTGTCATTTCCCAGCTGCATTCTCCATCCTGTGCAGCTTCTGGAATGTCAGATCCAAGCAGCCTCTGGGTCCTGTCCCAGTCTGCTTGGAGATCAGGAGCTGCCACTCAGAGTACTTTGGATTTCCAAAGAAATGAACCAAACCAGCCAGAGGTAGATCATTTTATTAAGCTGCATATTGATGGAAATGTGATTGTTGTCCTAACTTTAAATATCTGAACCAGGCTGCTGAGCTCAAACTCAATCTTACTGGGCCAGCTCATTGCACTGGCACTAACTGGCTTCAATTAGTGGATTCATTTAATAATCAATTATTAAATGAGCAAAGGGTAGGGAAGTCATTTACTTGGGCTTTTCCACATCAGTTTAGGTCTGAACTTCCTGAGGAGGTGGAGCTGCAGGGAGTCCTGAGCCTCGCTCTGTCACTCAGCAGATTCCTCACTTTTTGGATCAGCTGATGGGTGCCAAATACAGGATTTGATATTTTTTTCATCTCTTTAAAGTAATTTTTCATGGTCAAATGCCCTATTTGGCATAGTTCAAATTAGGACAGTCTTTGTTTTTGGCAGAGGAGTGGAGCTCTTATGGGATGGCTAATTTGCTGCTGCCACTAATGCCAACTGCTTCAAACTACTGAGCCTTGAGTGAGGCATGTAGGGCCCAACTGAACTTTAGGTTCTTTTTTTCTTATGCACAGGAATGTCCCATTTTTATCAGTCTTCCCTTGAAACATGAGAATTCTTTAAAAAGACCAACAGGCAGGGAAAAATAATTGCAAAACCCAAAGGATAAATTTGTGTCTCTTTTAATGTAAAAACCATGACGTCACCATTAAACTGTCAAATTATCCTGTTTAATTTCTGTATAAAATTTAAAACTTTCTGCAGACAGTCAATAAACCTCAAGATGATAGGACTTGTTTCTGCTTCCATTGAAGTTGGTGGCAAACCTCCCATTTATTTCGGTGTGAAGGATCAAACCCCCAGCACATAAATAATCCGGCACTGAAGGTGCTCTATGATTTTTCTGTCCATGTCTCTCCCTTCCTCTCTGAAAACTTCTGAGGCTGGGCCCAACATTGATCTCATGCACAGGCTGGGAACATCTTTATTTTTTTTCTTTCCTTTCTTTTTTTTCCCCTTCTCTTCTTTGTGGGTTTTGATCTCTCCCTTTGAAATGGAAGCAGATTCCCTGCAGGGTGCTCTGTGATCATTTGCTGGGTGTAGTTGCATGCTTTCACTTCTTGCTGTAGGTGAAATGGCTCATGTGCAAGGATATTAACTCTCTGCTAGGCAGGAGCAATGTACTGCATTCCTTCTGTTTTCTTGGATGCTTAACAGAGGAGGCAGCTTGCCCATAGCCCCACAAAGCCTTGGTGTCTGCCTGGAGTCGTGCAGAGCTGTGGGAGTGCAGGATGTGTGAGAGGAGATGTTTTAGGGAAAGCCAGGTCTTGGACAGACCCATGTGTACAGTTAGCCTGGGATAGCTGTGCTAAATAGATGTCACCTCTTCCTGTAAATTCATGCCCAATCTAATGCTTTTTGTCATTTATGATCCACTGCTGTAGCAGTCAATGTAATTTCCCCTTGGCTTCACTGGAATGAAGCAGTTGGAGTGGGAAGTTGAGGAGGGAAATTACAGTGATGGGATAAGTGTTAGGAGAAAAAAAAAAAAAAAAATTTTTGCAGGAGAGCTCTGGTTAGGCCCAGCCCAGAGAAGTATGTAAGAATGTGCTTGTGATTTGCTTCCAACAAAATTTTTAAGCCTATACTTAACTATAAGCATGAATATCTCATTGCTTAAGGTTAAGCATGTGCTGAAATACTCATCTGGAGGTAAGACCTGGCTGGCAGGGCTGGAAGAAACAGAGATCACATAATCAACCTCCAAAGCAAGAGCCTAATCCTACCCAGTCAGCTATTCTGGGGGAGTTTCCAGGAAGGCAAAGAGGTTGCAGGAGGTGGATCTGCATCTCTGATCTTACAAATTTCCTGGCAGGTGCAAAAGCGACTGCTCTGAACAATACCAGAGGTGTTTGCAGGATTGGCCTAAGGCTTTGTCTGCAGTAGCAGATGAGGTTAGCAGGCTATTTAAAACAAACAGCCCCACCTCCCTCCAAAAATTTCAGGAAGATTTCAGCCCCTGTGGTTGTGGTGTGATTTTGAAAAAGATTTAAGCTCTGAAACTGATCCTATAGCTCTAGAAAAAAAAATCAATCTTTCCTCTTTTTCTTCAATCAGTTTTATAAATTCATATCCTGAAGTCACATCTGTATTACAGAGTCAGTCTGGGCATCTCTTCTTACACCCTCACATCTTGGATTTTCTTATTATTTTTAAAAAAACCTAGGTGATGCCAAGCAGTTCTTCTTTAAATGATGTTTACTTATTAAGTGGGAATTTTAACAGGAAATTTTCCAAATAATTGCACTTAAAGAATGTGTGTGTGTGTGTAACGGGGTAAACTATGTTCTTTACTCCTGAAAAATACATGCACACACAAATGCACAAAATAACAAGGAAGAAAGGGAAAGGAAAAGCATTTGCTTAGGGATATGGAATGCAAAACTGGTTTTATTTTACGTCCTTGGAGAATGTTACATCAATGAATGTGGTGCCATCTCTTACCCTCTGTGAAATACAGGATGGTGTTTATAGCAAGCAGGGAGAGGCAAACACAAAAGGAGAGAACACAAGACGAGGGTGGGTGCGCTGCTGAAGGGGCTGAGGTGGCCACGCTTTGCTGGAGGCAGAGGGAGGGGCTTTGGGCACTCCAGGCTCCATCCAAACTGGGCTGAAGGTCCTGTTTTCATTGCTTCTGGCAGAGGCCCTGCTGATGAAGCCCCTGGATTTCTTCGATCTAGTGGAGATGTGAGGGAGGTGATTGAAGTGTTTCCAGGTGTTCCTGGCTCCAGAGAAAGCTCAGGAGGGTTTCTGGTCGTTTGTGCTCTGCACTTGGGGTCTGTCAGCAGCCCCTGCTCTGTCCTGCAGCACCACACCCCAGGGACAGCTGGGACAGCCTGGCCACCCCTCAGGGACAGCAGGATCACTCCCATCCCCGAGGCTCTGCTGCCAAAGCACCTGGTGCTCTAGGAACGCCTTCTGCAGTCTCTGCTTCAGCCTCTGGTGTAGCTGGATTGCACTGCAGAAAAGGTCTGGTTCTCAAATCCCAGCGACGTGTTTGGAGGCTGGGCTGGGTTTGTCCCAGGATGAAACAATCAGGTGGAATAACACGGATGATCATCATATGGCATGGGTACATTGGTAAGGCACTGGGTGGTGGGTGGCTCCTAGACAGTGTTCCAGCAAAGACCTCGCCCTTGGATTTTCACAGAGCTGGTGATCCACAGAAAAAGGTAACAACGTGCTGGAAACAATAGAAGTTATCTGCAAGTATGTTCAGGAAGGCCTGGGGCTTTCAGATGCAAATACAGAAATATATTTAACATCTTGACTTCTATTCTTTTGTCATAATACAAAGTGGAAAGACAATGTTTAGTAAATGTTTACATCTTACAAAGGGGAGTTTTGCAAATTGCATTGTAGCTCTTTGGGAGGAACCAGGAAAGAGGGCAGGATGTTAACAACATAAAAAAGAATGGCAATAAAACCCACCCCTAATATTAATTGTCTAAGAGGAAATGTATCTATCTCTCATCAGGACATTGCAGACTCTGCTTTGCATTGCTGGGAGCCTGAGAACACTAATCATTTTTTGGCATGGAGAAGCAAGTTCTTGCATACTTGAAACATAACTCATTTACAGTTGTTTTGATGGATGCTTCAAGCAGCATGGAGAACCCCCAGGTCCCTTCGCTCGCTCGCAGCAGAGCTCAGATGTAGATCTGGCTCAGCTCCCTGGCGTGGGAACTGGAGGGGACTGCTCTAATTAAACACCTCCATTCTGGTTTGGTCCTGAGGTTGGTTGTGTTATGCAATGAAAATCTCCCAACAGTTTTCCCTGTGAATTAGTAACACACCTGGAAGGACTGTTTGCAGCAGCAGGATGGCATGGAGCCACCACAGCAGTTCTGCAGCGAGGTGCCAAGGGCTCACACTCCCTCAGGGTCTGGACCCCAGGCAAGGGTGAAAGTCAACCCTGAGGCAGGTTAAATGAACAGGGATGTCTGAATACTTCCAGGCAAGCTTGGGAGGGAGGAAGAGCCCAGGGAGCTGCAGCCTCATCCTCTTCCTCCTTGAAGGAGCAGCTGAGGGTCACCAAGCACTGGGATCAGTGCAGCAATGCCACAGGACACAGGTTATGGGGGAAAGCAAGGGTTGACCTGTAAGAATGGGCCCCCAAACTCTGTGTGTGTATTTGTGCACAGGTCTGGGTATGGAGAGAGGTGGAACAACAGGTTTGTGGCTGCAGTGAAATCCTTCATCACTGGCCAATGCCAAGACAGGGTGTAAAAACCTCAGCTGTTGATGTTGTTTACGCAGATGTGAGTCTTTGCCCCATGTTTCAGTTCCTCCCACACTGCTGTCCAAAGATGAGTTGGAAGATGAAGATTAGCACCATCACACAAACTCCTGTGGAAAGTGACTGGTGCCCAGCCCCCAGCCCATTTCTTTTGGTGCCCAGAATACAAAAGCCTGAGAAGCAAAGTGGTCCCCATGGACAGTTTCTAAGTGCTGAAAAGTGTTTATTTACATTGAATTATATTCGTTCCATTCTGAATCAAGTCCTATGAAGCTGCAATGAATGACATTTCGTTTGTTGGCAGGAAAAGGAATGGGGTTATGAAATGTGACTGTCAAAGATTCCTGCATGCAACTCAGGTGTGGCTTTGTATGGGAAGGATGCAAAGACTTCTGCATGAAGACTGGAAATTCACTTGTGGAGATACTGAGGAGCTGATGCCAAACACTTCAGGGCCAAATTTTTTCTTTCACACAGGCTATGTAAATGCCTATGCACCTCCCTCCTTCCAGGTGAACCAGATACCTGCTCTTCTGCTGCTGTTATTTTCACAGCATATTCACTCCTGTTCTACATGTTTCCCTAGGAAACTGGGCAGAAGTACATTCCTGTAGTTAAATAACACCTAATTTTTTAGCCCAGTTTTCCTGCATCTCTTTCTATTACTTCTTTTCCTTTCCCTCCCCTCCTTTCCCTTTCATTTCTGAGCATCCATTCTCCCTATCGGTTCATGGCTGCCCAACTCTGCCATTCCTGGGGCTGCCCATCCCTCCTGCCAGCCAGCAGGGGAACTTCAGGAGCCTCTTCCTGCTCCACCCTGGCAGGAGGTTTTGGAGCCCTGCAGGGAGCTGCAGACTCTCTGCTGGCTGACTTGTGGGAGCAGGAGAACTGTGTGGCTTCCACACCACTTGGTAGTGAGGAAGGTGCAGGATCTGCTTGACCAAGAGGCTTTGCAGAAGATAGTTCTGGAGGGAAGGAAACCTCGGAGCAGTTAGGGCTATGCAGGAGGCTTGGGCTGAAAGCCCTGGACCCTGCCAGTAATTAATGTAATTAATAAAAGAAACAAAATAAAATTCTAATTCTCTGGGGTGAATATTGGCTAAGATGCTCATAATCATATAAAACCTCCTCTAGGACCTTCTGTGAACACAAGTGAGCTCAGAGAGCTTTTTACAGTGAGAATCTCCCATAGCAATGCTGTGTCCTAACAAAGTGGGAATGATCTGCAGGACCTTTAGCTTTTTACATCCAGGAGATTTTGTTTTCTTAAGGATCCTTTCACAGATATTGACCACAGCTGGTCTTAGACTTGCTTATGTTGGGCTGTGATAATGCAGCAGCTGGGATAAATAAAAGAAAGAGGACATTTAGGATATCTGACTTCCTATGCGATTAGTACTGGGAAATTTTTATTTGTTTTTATTGCATCGGGACAAAATTTGCACAATCTCCCAAATTGGCTTAAAGGCTTAAAGTAGCATTTTTTAAAAGCAATTGAATGTTTAGGCTTTGGCCTCCCTCTCATTTTCTGTGGGAGAATTTCAAGTCAAATGTTCAGAAGCATCACAGTTCTTTAGCCAAACTCCTTGTGGGTACTTGGTAGGTTTCCCTTCCCTGTTTCTAATTTGGTTTATACCCAAAGCCAACTGGTTTTTGCTTTTCGTTCTGTGGGTGGGAAAGCTTTTGAGAAGGTATTAACAGCTATGCATCCCAGGCAAGCAATTTCTTCCCTGAACTTTCCTGGATGCGTGGAGGAAATTCTTCTCCAAATCAACAGCATGTCTTCAGGCCTTTGTTGTTGTTGTTGTTGTTTTGTCAGGCAGATCTGCATCAGGAAACCTGAGCACCTGGAGAAGGTTCAAGTGCAGACTGAGCTTCAGGTCTCAGCTTGGACTCAACAGATATTAATAACAACTACAAATCTTTCATCAGCAGAGCTCTCCCACGTGTTCATAATGCCTGAAATATTGTTTATTGCTCAGGGTCTGACATTCTGGCTGTTCCTCTCTGTGGCACACATACAGGATAAGTGATTCCTGCCACTTCAGCAGCTTTCACCTCTGCTTTGTCCCTGGTCCCCAGCTGGGGTTGGTGCCCTGGATGCTGCAGCCACCAGCCTGGCTCGGATCTGTCTGTCAGGTGTTGGCTCCAAAGCCCTCCCTTGTGAGGGGGCATCAGTTGGGAGCTGCTCCTGCCAGCAACAGGCACGTGAGGCACAAAATGAGATGGTCACGGGCAGGCTGCAGGGTCCTGGGAGAAGCCACACTCTGCTGAGAGCTCCTAACCTCCTCCAAGTCATCCCACTTTCCTGCCCATAATAACTGGCTGCTCACAGGCCCTTGCTGTGATCCCACCTCTTCCCACTTGATACAAGAGGGAGAGCTACACTTCAAAGCCCTTCCGTCTCCTTCTTTGCTGTTGACTGTGTTTTTGGAAAAGGTTTTTGTTTCTCCTGCAGGTGTTAGAGGGGAGCCAGTCTCTGGGCTCTGAGCCTCTCTTCTTACTCCTTTGCTTACCAGGAGTGACAACCGCCTCCTAAGGAACATCTCTTTTTCAGAGACAGAGGACAGCTGAGTCTTTGTCTGACCTCAGAGGAAAGGCTGGCTGTCAAAAACAGAGGCAAAAAGTGTGAGGATATGGTTTTCTCTTGCAGTGAAAAGGCACTGAGGAATCTCCTGTGTCAAGGTTTACCCAAGCTTTCTTTCCCTAAGCCAGCTGGTTTCTGTCACCCTCAGAAGCCCCCCCAGAGATCTCCCCTGAGAGCTTAATGGGCTTCATTTGCCACAGGTTTGGGTCAGTGTAGTAACTCCTGGAGCAATTCCCTAGCTGGGGGGAAATGTATGCTCCAAACACAGCAGGGACCACATAAAATAGATCATTGTTCTTTAATCAAATTGTACTTTGTGCTAATACCACAGTTTCTTCCTCCAAGAAAAGATTGGTGATCAAAACTTTAACTACATTTCCAAATTAAATTTGTTAAAATGCTGCCTCCAGTGTATATGGGGGAAAGCCCACACCAACATTCATTTTAAAGTTCAATTCAGTGCTGAGGGTTTAGGTCTAATAATAAATTTAGCAAGGTACTAGTTAGGCTTTGCTGCTAATTATTTTAAGTATCATAGGTTCTGATTCACAAGAAAGTAATCACAGGTCGTTATTACTAACATTATTAGGTTAAGTTAAAAATTAGCTTTTAGGCTTAGAGCTCATTACTAATGCACTCTGAAATGAAACACCTGTGTGATGCCTTAACAGACAATTGAGGGAAATTAGGCTCCTTAATTAAACGATCTGCAACCATGTTTGTTGTTACACTGATGAAAAGTGGTATTTGCACCTTTAGACAGCGATTTTCCATTGCTGAAACGGGACACTGGTTGGAAAAAATGATCACAGGTATTGCAGAAGAGCTGTGACTTTTCTTTGAGGTATTGGGGTCAGTGCCCCACACGCTTCCAAGAATAAGTTGAACCAAAAGTAACTTTGTTGGCTGGACTCTTCAGCAGGTAGGGGCTTTTTATCTTTAGGAAAAACACACACACAAATCCAGTTTTCTGACACAGCTTTGATGGCAGGAGATGGTACTGCAGATTCTTTTCTTTCTGAGACTTTCCTGTTTGGGTGCCTCTGCCACATCCAGCAGCAGCCCGGTGATCCCAGAGGGATGAAGTAGTTCCAGGTACAGGAATTGGCTTTTACCTCTGACACAGCTGTGGCAGCCAGGATGGATCCCCTCACCTGTGGTCCTTGGGGCCCCCCATCTCCTCTGCCAGCTCAGGGCAGGTGATGGCCCTGCTGGTGTCTCTCCAGCGGTGCCAAGACCTGGAGACAGCACAGAAAGTTGGCTCCAAGAGGCACTTCCCTCTGGCTTTGTGCTCCACTGGTGCTTTGCTGTTGACAATCCCTTTCCAGGTGCACTGAAAGGTACTCGTTTTAATAATGTTTTAAATGGAAAGGTTATTTCCATATGGACTATTCTACTTCCTTTATCTTAGGGTATCTGTGGTACAGAAACTTGTTTCATTGGGAAGGGCCCAATATTTCCATTTCAATGGGACCCTCTAGGTATAAAATCCATTGAAAAGTATCTGCAGGAGTGTTTGTGTGGGATTTTGGTCCCTTTGCATCTCGCAAGGAATTGACAGATATTTAATTCAGAGAGGGAAGGAAGTGGTCTAATGTCCTCATCTCTAAGTGCAAAGTTTCTTTACAGGGAACTGCGGAAAGCATAGATAATTCAATTTGCCCAAGAGCATAGCCCGAAACAGGGCACAGATTCCAGCCTCTAATCCTTCCCTGCAGCCACAGGGTCATCTTCCAGCTCTTGATCCTATGGAAAACCCAGGAACTGCTTGTGCTATTGTGCAGAAAGGCAGGACAGGGCACCGCACCACAGGGATGGATTAGGATTACGAGGGGCAGCACCTGGAGTTTGGGGGGCCAGGGAAAAGCAAATGCAGCAGTCACCAAACCAGTTTGGCTGCCACAGCCCAAGGGAACACACTCCTCCCAGCCAGCATCAGCCCACAGGGAGTTCAGCACAGAGCAGGACAGGCCAGCAGGGCTCCCATTCACCTCTTGCCCTTCACACTGCTGTTTGGATTTTCCTGCCTGTTCTCTCTGGGGCTGGGGTTTTTTTCTTCTGTTTTTTCAGACACATCAGGTCCTCTTGCCAGACAAAACTGAGCCTGGTTCTGCAGCATGTGTTTTGGTACATGTCCATTACATCCATTTTTCTCCTCCACCTGTCCAAAATAGGGCCAGGGTTGGCTTTCTTTTTTGGAATGAGCCTAAGAAAAATACATGAAAATGGAATCTCCTCCTTCCAAAAATTGTGTCCAACTGAAAAGCTATCTGCATCATCAATATGCACTCAAATTTACAAAACTAGTCTGGATTGTTCTGATAAATCTCTAAAAGAGAACCAGAATAAAAAAAGGGTACTATTCCATTGCAATTGTTATGGGGAAATGCACAAGAACACCTAGACAATATGGAATCTCAGGAGCTAAAGACTCCCTGTTGCATTTTGTGTCTTGAAATACCGGCAGATCCCGGTTTATTGAGTTCTGAAAAGAAAAATAATGAGTGGATGACTCAGTTGAGTCTCAAAGCACTTCAATGTGCTGACCATGCCACATCTTTTTGGTTTTCTTTTTCTGGAGAGAGAGGGAGGGAGATGGAGGAAGAGTTGGGGAACTTGGCACTGTGAAATGGTTCTTGGACTCTCATTCCAGCTTTTGTTGCTGGGTGATCATTTGGTTGCCAGCAGTGTATCTGGCTATAAACAGAATTCACTGCATCACCCAGGAATTGTGGGTGGTGGGAAGTTCTGCCCATGGGGCTGTGGATTAAGGGTGTTGGTGCTGGGGGATAGGGTGTTCATGTGAAGAGAGAGCCTTCCACTGAGGAATGTGCTCCTCACAAAGGTATGCCAAAGCCCTGGGGCTCCCTGCATCGAGGGTGTGATGTAAGATACAGCTCTTTGTTGAGAGCTTTTCTCCTGACACCCTTGCAAGCCAGGCAGATGTGTGGATATCTCCCAGCAGTTACTCCTGGAAGGAATATCCATTACTGGATATCCTAAGGGGTAAACAGTGCTCAGAGGTGAGTTGAGAAATGTTGTCTCTGTTTTCTCCAGCTCTGAATGTGCTGCTGACTATTTTTAGGGCGAAGCTCTCATGTCCTATAAGCAGTGGCCAGTTTCCAGTATGGATCCCAGACCTGCAGAGGTGTCCTCTCTGAAATCCAGAGGCATGAGGAATCTGCCAAGACTTAGAGTTTCACTCCAGACCCAAAGCTCAGATCACACTCGATGAAGGAGCTGCCACAGGGAGATGGGAATGGATGGCTTGGAAGAGCACAAGGCAAGCAATGGGGCTGATGCTGGCCTCCATGCACAGCCCTGCTCCAAAGGCCAGCTCGTGGCCCTTCAGCTCCTTGTAGCCAGAAGAGATGACAGTGGATCAAGGTGATGGCCTCTCCTGAGGATGGCAAGCAGCTGTGACCTGCCAGGACAAGGTGAGCACACCCTGTACCTCCCTGTGCTCCACTTGCCTTTTCTGGCGTCCCTCGCCCTGCTCTGCACAAGAATCTTCTGTTACTTGTTAATCAGTGTGGAGGTGCTTTCTTCTGTAGCTTCCTTGGGGTGTCTGTGAGCTGCCTGTCTGTGATGAGGGACATACCAAAGCCACCAGCCAAAGTTGTGCATAGCTCCATGATTCCCTGCACTCCCTCCTTTGGCTCATTTGCATTGCAGGACAACTGCTGCTTATCCATTTGTGAATTGTATTTTCCATCCTGCAATTTTCATTTAAGCTTAGGATGAAAGCAGCTGCTGTTGTGTATGTAATAATAAGGATCTTAAAATATTTATTCCTAGACTTTTTAAGAGTCTTTCTCATCATTCAGGCTGAAATTTTTATCGTGAAGTAATCTAGTTTCTGATAGGTTGTTTGAAGGGATAAGGTCTTTAGTCCTAGATGGAATTGAGGGAGGAGAAGAGAAGGGATAGAGACAGACAGACAGAAGCAGATGGATTCTCCCTTTCTTATCTCTGTATTTCTGTGCATCAGCCTAGTGTCTGACATTCCTGCCAATGTGGGAATCCGGGGTCCAAGCAATGACTGTGCTTGTCTGAGATCAGTTGCTTGCCCTTGGGTTTCCACCTCTTCCAGGCAAATGCCCTGTTTTGAGGGAAGAGGAGCTCCTTGCAGCCTCCAAAATTCACAGCACAACTAATGTTGAATGCTCAGAAATCCTCCTAGCTGGAGTTTCCTAGCTAATGCTATTTATATCAGCTTTTCCCTTCTGCTTTAACTGAGAGAGGATCAAAGCTCTGGGAGCAGAGAGCTGTCATTACACAGGCTAGGAATTCTGTATTCCCACCTCAGATTTCAATTCAATTTGGGATCGTGTGGAATTCCTCTGAGGCCAAGGGGGTTTGGATGTCAAACCCAGAACTTCCTGTTTCTTGTGATGTGGGTGTGCCACAATCTCTTTGGCCTTGCCCCTCTGTTACCTGACCAGGCTGTGCTCCACCTCAGCTGCACTTCCACTGGACTTAAGCTCAGCTTCAGTTCTTGTAAGGAATACAAGGTCCGGCCAATGCTTCTGCCTTTCAGGCTCCACCAAGAGCACTTCCAGTAGCTCTGCTGATGAATATTAAAACATATTCACTGCCAATAAAGCACTGAGGATCTGTGCTTCAAGGGTACCTTTGATGTGATGATCTCAAAGCAAATAAATTCAGGGTTATCCCACACTATGGATGGAAACACTGAATGCATGGAGAAATAAATCCTAACTTCACTGTGGCATACTGGATGGTGCCCTATTCTGAGGGCCCAGAGCCCGGCAGTGATGGAGGCGTGAGAGATCCAAACTAAAACTGGTGTTATGGCATCTTAAGCAAACCATCATTGTTGCTCTGCTGAGTCCAAGTCAAACACTTCATTTGAGAGTTCCCATATAGAAAAGATAACCCAAGCAAACTTTTCCTTAAATTTGTCCCAGAAGAAAGTCAGCTTCCCTTGCAGGCTACGAGCAGCAGGTTCCATGTGCAGTGCTGCAAACCTCCATAAATCAGAAGGTGTTTGCAGCACTCAGCTGGAATCAGGGCAAAGAAAAGGGCTTTACTTTTACTTTATTTTGGTTTATAAGGCAATGCACAGCCCCTGCACACAGGTCCCTCTGCAGGAAACTGTGGCTGCTCCCACCAGCAGGCAGAGGTGGAAATCCAGCCTGGAGGCACCCTAGTGCTGGGGGGCTTGGCCCACAGATCTCTGGGAGAAGAAAGGTTACAGACAACTTTGGTTCTGGAGTCTCCACACTGCAGTGGGTTTTGGTTGCAGGGGCACTTCAGCCATTTCTGATTAGGTTGAGTCCTCTTGTCCTGTCCTGTGTCCCTGAGTTGTGGCATGCACAGGGACAGATGGCCAGAGAAGGGTGAGAGGCAGGGCTGTGCATATGTAAAGTCAATACACTTATTTTTTTGTGCAGTACATGTAAACTCTGCAGGATTATGCAAGAAAAGCCTTCCCTCCCATGTCATGCTTTGTCCTGAGCACTGGTGGCACTGGGACTTACACCTTGGAGCATATTTGGAAGTATTTAAATGCACAGTTGTGACAGAGGAAGGGGAAAATGGCTTCTCTCCAACCACCTCAGGTGAGGAATATTTTCTGCAAATTGCCATACGATGTGATGCTTTTTTCAGGCTCACACCTCCTTGAACACGTGTCTCTTTCTAAGGGATGGATTTCCCTCAATGTTGACAGAGTTTCTTGCAGTGCAAGTGATGGAAAATGTAGGCAGTTCAATGAAAACAGTCCCTAAAGCTGAGCAGATTCTCCCATTTATCCAGTTGGGCAAACATCTGCATGTGACCAGAGGCTTCTGTGTAATCTCACCCTCTTGCAGTTCTGGGTTATCCTTTCATGTGAGTCATAGTTTGTATCTATACAAAGAGAAGCTTTAAACTGCCTCAAGTGAGGTATTTTTCCAGTACTTTAGCACTAATTAATCATTAAAGTGCCAAGATCAAAGGGTGGGGAACTACAATGTTGGTATGTTCTTATGATCACATTGTGGCCAGTTCCTCTTTATGAGGAATCCTGGTATTTTGTGAGTTTCAAATCAAATCTCCCATGGAGAATGATTTGGCAACAAGATGCTGGGCTACTTTTCTTTGCACCTTTCAGAAGTGAGGGGAGCTTTGGCTCCATGAGGAATGTAGGGTCAGCCCCACAACAAAAAGACCAACCATTATTTTGGACATCTTGGCACCCAAACAAGCCAGAGATTTAGGCACAGATATTAAAACCCAATCTTATGGAGTGAGAGTCCCTGTTCTGAAGATCTGGTAGCTCAGTCAGAGAAGCAGTGAAATGGTGGGAGCCTGGAGCCTCTTCCAGGGGTAACTTAAGGCAGTTAAGGGTGTAAACCTCACTGTGAGCCAGCAAGACTTACTGTTGAAGTGCTTAAGTTACTTCTGAAAGTGAAGCTTTTAAAATAATGCTGCTGCTTTTGAAAAAAACGTAGCCTAAGGCCATGACTTCAGCAAAGCACGAACCTCAGTGCTCAGTGGCTGTGGCTGCTGCCTCCTCACCTGGACAGCCAGCCCTGGCACCTGGGGATGCTCCAGCATCCAGAGGCGTGGGCATGGCAGAGGCTGCGCCTCAGCTTGCTCTGATCCCTGCACCTTCCCGGGGCCCGCACGGGGTCCTGCCTCCTGCAGTAGCCACAGGGTTCACTTTCCCTCTTTGGTGGGGTTAACTGGTGTGAAATCTGCAGCACCCAAATGCTTGGGATCTGGGGAAAACCAGCTCTAGTGCCTATGGATTAATAAAGATTGAGAGAGGAGCACAGGGAGTGCAAACAGGTCCTGCTGCTGGTGCCCACCTGTGCATGGGACCTGAGTCCAGCTGCTCTGGAGGAGAGGCAGGGGGTTGTTTTGTTTTTGTGATGGCTGAGCAGACCAAAGGGCTTGGTGTTTTGTGTCTGGAGCAGGAGAGACTGGGGAGCAGCAAACCAGAGGTGAGGCTGGGATTGAAGTAGGGGCAGGGCAACACAAGCACAAGCCGGCAGTACAAGTAACAAAGCATCTGTAACATTAATGGCCAGTAATGGCTGTCCTAGAAGCAGACGGAATGGAGCAATAGTATTTCTGAAATGTCTTTTTTCCCATAATATGGGATGTTTGCAAAGGCCACTATTCGTCCTCCAAAAGAAAAAGAATTCCTTTTAGCTCCCTTTCATTCTTTTTCTTGTGGGATGCCTGGGACTTGACAGCGTGGGCTCTTGTCCAACATTTGTTCTGACCTAGATTTTAATCTCTGCTTTTTTTCCCTTACCTTCTGCTTAGCTGGCTACTACCTCTAGAAGACACACATATAATCTATAAAACATTTGTGTTTCCCAATAGTTTTTATTTTTTTTTTCAGGAGATACTCAAGACTGCAACAAAAAGTTTTAAATTGCAGTGACCATAAATGTTTTGGGCTGCCAGGGCCACCTTAATAAGTATAATTGCCAAGGGACGTGCAGAGCTTTATTTTGTAATGCACTGGTTGTGACAGATCAAAAGCAAAGACAAAAGGAGGGAACAAATTTACACCCTGGGAAGACTGGTACCTGTCAGTGATGTAGGGCAGGTTGGTGGAAGAGCAAAGGTGCTGTCAGATGTGGAGGGTCCTGATAACCTGTGCAGTTTATTGAAAAAAAAAAAATGGTGGTAAGAATGTTTGTCTGGTGGGAAGCTGGAAACACTGCTTTTCATAGGGAAACGCAGAGCAGGCCATTCCCTGCTGGTTGTCACATCCTGGGGCTGCCAAGGAGCACAGCCTTCCCCAGCAAGGAGGGGAAGGCTCAGGGAGACCTGGGCTTTCCCAAGCATGGAGCTCTGCCCTGCTGGCTCACCTGGCCCTTCTGCAGCCAGGCAGGCCCATGGGGACAGTTGTTGGGAAGGATTTCTAGTGCGTGCCATGCTCATGGCAGCACTGGTCAAGCACAGAGCAACCCCAGCACTTAGCCCTCAGCAGCAGCACTTGGGGGGTTTATCCCTCTCCCTTCCCTCCAAACCCACGTGTATGCACACCCCACATTCTGCAGCCACTCCTTGAAGAGGACCAGGTGATGGTGCAGCCCCACCACCCCTCTCTTTAGGTGTGCACCACCCAGTGCAATTCATCTGCTAATCCTGGTTGATGAGCCAGAAAGAATGTTTCAAGAATGTTTCATCTCTCGGTAATTTTGTTAACCTCTCCTGGCAACAAAAAAAAGGGCAGGTAATGAAGTTGTTTGAAAGAGTGTAAAACCTAGAGAGCGTTTGGGAAGGGCTCGGAGGCGGATGCTGGACTTCTTCAAATGGCTCCTCACTTCATCTGGGACATGGAAAAAAAACCCAAACAACTTTGTGGGATACTAATTCAGTCCTTGGTTTCTTTCTTGTATCAATTCCACTAACTGTGCCCTAAATTTGCGCCAGATGCACGATGGTTTTATGATGTGGTACAGTGGGGAAGTCTGGGCAGGATCTGAGGCTCTGCTAACGGGGTTGCTCCTTCAGGGAGCTTGGGATGTTCCAGCTATTTCCAGTGCCTCTGTGGGACTGCCTTCAGCAGGAATGCATGGTTGGAGGTACCAGGTGGGTGAGGTGACTGGGGCTCTGTCAGTGTGGTGAGAGGAGCAGAACACTTTCTGACATACTGGGTTTTGCAGGGCGCCTTCCCTTGTTTGGGCAGAAACTGCCAGGTTTTGTTCAGGTTCATGCCTGAGGCAGCTGTGTGCTGCTGCAGGAACTGCATTCATACATTGCCAGGGCACATGCTGCTTCTTGTCCAAATGGACAGAAAGGCCAAGAGGGATCGTGCTCATCTCGGGGTCTCACCACTCCTCAGCAGGGCTCTGAAGCAGCACAGCTCACGAGTCCAGTTCAAGCACCATCTCGCAATCAGAACCTAATCACGAGACTGTCCTGCTCCCTTCTGATCATGTCACATCCCAAAAGCTTTGTGGAGGATCAACCAAATCTCCTGTGTTTTCATTTGCTAAGCTCAGTCAAGTGATACAAAGCCCAGAGTGCTTTTTCTGCCAATCTGAATTTGCAGTGATTAAATTGCATTCTTGTGAGGGTTAATTTTCATGGACAGATATGAATAATTATCTGTTAATATGCTTAAGAATCATAAGGAATATTTGGTAGTCTTTACAGCTACTTAGCTAACTAAAATTGGCATTATTCTTTTGAGTTTAGCCTCTGTAATTGTGTTGTCTCTTTTTTGTTCTCTCCTAATAATCTGATCCCTGTCTTCACATCTTTTCTCCTCTTTATCCACCATTTTTTTCTCAGCTCAAATTGTTTTGTCATCACCTGCTCTTAAATCTACCAGATGACACAGAGATTGAGAATGTTGAGATGACTAAATACAAGGACCCTGTGCATGTATTTGTAGGTATAATTTAAAAAAAAATTCAAAAATACCCTCCTAAGGCAGTGAGTTCCTCACAGTATACCCTTGTTTGGTATACCCAGTATACCCACCCTTGTTGCTACTGTGCAGGAATTTGGGGCTGTGAGTAAGCAAAGCCACCAGCCTGTTGAACTACATGTGTTTTGTATAATAAATAAATGCATCATTTATTATATATTTAAAAGGCAAATTATTTGGGTTTGTACAGGACTAAAAGACTGAATTCTACAGCTAGTGCAATGCAGGGTGGCAAATTGGGATGTAACAGTTTATGTACTGTGGACAAACCATTCCAGTGGAACACATAGTTTGCCCATTTTTTCTGTGCTTTTGATAAATGTAAATAACTTGAAAAGTTCTTGATACGAGACAGAACCACAGCAATTTCACTAAATTGACTAAATATTAAGGGAAATACAGTCAAACACTCTCAAAGAGTAGCATAAACCAAATAACTTGTGACTCAGGACTGAATTAAATTCCAAGTGAGACACAAGATCTCTTTATTAGACAAATCTATTTCTGCCTAGGATTCATCTAGGGAAAAAGTTTTTTTACAGCAGAAATGCTTTAAACTACAATTCACCCCCTATTTTTATCTGTCTTGAGGCCCTGCTAGCTGAGCAGCTGTGGTGCTGATGAACTCAAATTTGTGCACTCACAGGGGCATCAGCCATCGCTGTGTTCATGTGCCTGAGGTGGTAGCAGGCAAGACCATTACCCACAGCTCATTTCTTCTTCCCAATTACTTGGTCCTTGAATCCCTCAAGGAGGCCACCAGTAACCCATCTCTGAGAGGCTGACACCCACACTTCCCTTTAGGGTGTGATTATTCCAGCAGGGTCTCACCTGAAGCCCTGCCTGCACAGAGCTCTGTGCTGTGGCAGATGGGAGATGCTTCCCAGCTGCTTGCCAAAGCCTGGCATAGGAAGATGTGGAGAGGGTGTATTATCATTTCCCTGGCCACTGCAGGTGCAAAGAACTCAGTAACAATATTTGTTCTGGAGCCAAATTGCTCTCAGACTGCCTGTGATGTTTATTCAGTTGAGGAGAATTACCCAGCTCTTGGGCTGTGCAAGTCACTGGGTAAGAATTCCCAGAGAGAGTATTTTTCTTCCTTTTATTTTATTCCCTTTTGAAACATGTGTCTAGACAAGTGACAGGAAAACATCAATGGTTTGGTTGCATACCTGAATATTTCCTCCCTCTGGAAGAAAATCCATCCCCCTGAATGCACTTGACCTGCCCCAGTTCCTGGAAAATGGGCCAAGAGCCTCAGGAGAACAGCCTGTCTTGGGAGCTTTTCATCTCCTCCTGGTGTTGGGGAATTCAAAGACCTTGAAGCCATAGAGCTTTTGCAAATACTTTGCTCTTTGGATTCCAGATTCTGTTACAAACCAAGAAACAACCAGTAAGCACAAAATCATAAAAAATATAAATACATATGTATATTACTGGCCAACCCTCCAAACCTTAACATAACAGAAAGCTGTTCTTAGTTCGAATTAAAAATTCAGCTTGATAACAGGAGAAGTGTTTGAATCCCCTTTTAAACTCATTTAGACTTGGAGTTTACTGCCCGTAGCAGCCTGCCCTGATGTCTGTGGCACAGAGAACTGCAGACATTGCACATTCCCATGGAATGGGCCATGCAGGACATTTTACTGGAAAAGCTCATGGTCGTGGTCACAGGCTCTTTGCTGAGCTGGACAGATGAAGTTTGACAAATCCATTTGATTCCAGTAGGATTTCACATGGGTTAAGTCTGTGGCTGGGCTGATGGCAACATTTGCAGTACTGGATCAATACCTTCCTGCTCTAAAATAATGACAGAGCCAGGGCTATTTACTGGAAACTGTTAGTTAAGGGTGAGTGAAGGCAGTCAGGAGCCTGTTAGATTGTCTGTCCATCCATTTGGTTACTTATTTGTCCAACCAGTGCTGCAGCTGCTCCTACCTGCTGGGCGATGGACAGCCATCCCCAAGTGTTTTGGGAAAGTCTGTCTCATTTATACAATGTCATAATTTTAAAAATTACTCTGGATGTGGGTTTTACTTTAGTAAGTCCTCCTAGGAACATGCTCCACCTCAGCTGGGGTATTTCCCTTGGGTTTTGTTCTGCTGTGGAGGTAGGAAGGGGGTGGGAGAGGTCTGGTTCAAAAGACAGAGCTTTGGTGTGGTTCTGGTCTCTCCACCACACACTGGCTCGGTGCTTACAGACAGCAAATACCTGAACTGAGCCAAAGCACCTAACTCAGTGTGGGAGCAGAGGTTCACTGCCATAAATCAGATAGGAAAAGGGAAAACCACTGATTTCTGCCATCTAGCAGTTCATTCCTGTTCTTATTCTCCAGTTAGCAATCTATAAAAACACTATTGCAAGACTTGACTCTTCTCTCCAGAGTCAGTAACATCCCCTGTGCCAGGCGGAGCAATAATTCAAAATAGGGCAGACCTAGGAGAGAGTTAGATGGGGTTAGGAAGCAAATTCCAGAACTGCAGCTCCACTGCACCTGGTTCCTTACTGCTAAAGGCTGAGTAAGGAGAAACTCAATATTGCGGCTCTGCAGCAACACTGGAAGATTGTAATTTCCATTCCATTTAAATTTTAACATGAAAAAAAGTATTTATGTGGCTTGATAAGTTCCACACGTCCTTCCCACCTGTTTCCATTTTAATGCAAGAATAGAAACTCTTTAGTTCATATCTTGTTTCCAAGTTGGCAGAAGTCCCTGGGTTGCTCGACAGTGCTATAACTTGGAGTGTGATGTAGCTCTGTGTCTCTGTCTAAAGAATGAAAGAACTCTTTAGTCAAAGAGGTGCAATGGTGCAAGAGTGGTAATAGATGCCATAGATGGGCTTAGGCTGGAATTAGAGCCAGGTTCCCAGCTACTGTTTGGAAAGGACATCAGAAAATATTTTTTTCAGGGAATAAAAGATTATATAAAAATTATGTTTCTGCCTAAGAAATGAATGCTTAGCCCAAAAGAATGCAGGTAACCACAAAGACCCTCCCAAAAAACCTGTCCTAAGCTGAGCGTTACCCATCCAAGGGAAGCCGCTGAGCCGCCCCAGCCTGAGGAGCTGCTTCCTGTACAGCTTGTCAACATGGAGAAAATTTCTTTTTTAAACTGAGGGGGATGTCAAGAATAAAATACTTTAGTGAATAATCCTGAATAAGGAGCAAGCATTTAGACAAAGAGGTACAGTGGAATTTACAGACAAATGCATGAATTGGTCTGTTGTAAAATAGATGGCATTTTACTCAAGGGTGCAGTAGACACTTCCAGGCTTTCAAATTTCCACCAGGTGTTAGAGGCTAAGTGCTAAAGAAGATAAAAAAGAGAGATGCTAATCAGTGATGGGATTGGATCTGTCCTGAGAGTTTTGATAGGTTTAGGCTGGACATCAGGAGGAATTTCTTCAGTGGCAAGATTGGTAAACATTGCAATGGGCTGACCAGGGAGGTGGTGGGGCCAGTGTCCTTAGAGTTGTTCAAGAAATGAATGAATGTGGCACTCAGTGCCACTGTCTGGTTGACCGGGTGGTGATCAAGGTTGGCTCAAGGATCTCAGAGGCCTTTTAGAACCTCTGTGATTCTGTGATAGGATGTATGATAATTGATGCATTATCCCATCTCCAGCACACCTGGACTGGCTTCAGTGCTGAGATCACTGTCCTGCAGCTGGTGAAAGGCACAGCAACAGAATGGGGAAATTCAGCTGGACAGTCTGGAAGTCCCTGCACCTCCATCACTTCCCACCCAGCCACGTTAGATCTCCTTTTCTGTGCCCAGAAATAACAGCTCCAGCATGGCAGGGTGCTGCTGTCACATGTGCAGTTCCTACTGCACTGCAGGAACACTGATTGCTTTTATGCTTTGGAGTCAATGAGAAGGAAAAAAAAAAGTAAAAAAGAACTCATTCTGCCTCAGCTCTTTGGCAGAAAAGCAATAATTTCAGTTCACACCCCCCACCAGTACTCTGCTGGGTTACAGCAGTGGTGTTGCCTGCAATGAAACACCACAGCTGTGCTCTGCTTCGCCTGAGACAGGAATGAAATGTTCTCTCCTCCTCTTCTGTTTGCAACATGGGCAACAGGATTTTGGATTACATTACCTGAGTGGTCAACATCCAAATTATTTGTCCAGACGTAGTGCAGCACGGCAAAGAATCCCACCCAAAAAACCTGTGGTGTTACTTCAAATATGTATCTGAGTATTTCCATGCTTGCAGCTCTCCTGTGTAGGTGTCTAGTGATTCCCACTGATTACAAAACCATATGTTTTATTTTTCTCTTAAAAAAAAAAAGATTCAACACATTTTTGTGACATGTTAGCTAAAATAGCACATACAATAACCCTGCCCTGATTGAATTTAATGACACTGTTCCCTGATTCAGGATTAGGCCACAGTGAGAAAAAGTGGAAGTGTATGGAAGTGGCTGGCACTGTAAATGCAGTCCCTTTACACTGGGGACACACTGATCTCATTTAGTACAGAAATAATATTTTTCCATGACCTGGATGTACACAGATGGTCCAGTCCTGCACAGTAAAGGAAAAGCTCCCACTGAACTAAGAGGAAAATCAGGTTGAAGATTTGGGATTGCAATTGAGGTCACTACAGCAGGATCAGTGTGGCTGGAAATATGCAGATATTGCAGTTTTTCTTTGGAAAAAGTTGTGGTCCAAACATGGTGCTCAGCTCTGAAGAGTCACAGCAAGAACTGTACAATTCCTGCAGTAAATTTCGGCTCCCCTTCCACTGAGGCTCTCTGCAAGCACCAGGGTCATGTTTGTGATACAATTCTGCAGTGGATTATCTGCATGTCCAGCAAACAGGTTCTCCAGGTGCAAAGTGGTGCACAGAACAACACCTAGAGAGGTAACACTCAGAAAATCCTGATAACTCCATGTGGCACCACTACAGAGCCAGGGCAGAGTCTGAGTGCTCAGGAATGCTTCCCAAACACAGGGCTTTCAAAGAGGCACAAGTTGAGTCTCAGGCAAGGTTTATCACAAGTTTGGCCCTTCCTGCCAAACCCTGCGGCAGCAGACTGATGGGGAAGTGAGACTGACATGGCATAGCAGAGTAGAGGTGACATTTTGTGACTCAAGGAAATGGCCTGGCAATGCTAACTGCCCTGTGGGGTTTCACACTGCCATGATGGCTAAGCCTCCAGGAGACCTGGATCTGTACCCTGGTACAGCAAAGGGAAAAACCTCTTCAGCCAGAGTGTGCAAGCAGGGCGGTTTCAGGCGAACTCAATTCCAGTGCAGCTGAGAATTCCATGACAGGAGGGCAGCTGAGAGCAGCACTGGGCATTTTCCAGGAACACCAAGCCAAGCTCACCTCTCAGCTCTCCCGCAATAGGGCATTCAGGACACATTCTGTGGGTTTGGCTGATGAACTTCAGGAATTCAGTGCCAAAGGTGTGCAGTTCACCTGTAAACAGAAGTGATTCTGTATCTGGCACTGGTGTAGCTGAGTCTTTCTTACCAACCTGTGTTCCATGGTCTGCACAACCAAGAGGGACAGACTGCGAGTTATTAAAAATAATCAGCTGACAAATTACATATCCCTGCCGGGAGAATGAAATACATGACACACCAGATGGGCCTTCTTATCACTGATTTCTCCTGCTTACCCACTCAATATTGATAACATGCTCAGAGGAGTCCAGAGAGCTGTGCCAATAAACACAAATGCCTAAAAACTGTCTGCAACAAGGCTTCATGATAAGAGATGGGAAAAGAAAGTTCCTTCCTGCAGCTATAAGGAGTTAAAAGCTCCTTTTTGGATGATGGGTATAAATCTCCAAACCTTCACAGTCACTGGAGGTTACTGGTGGGTCCCCTCAAGGCCTTGGCTGGTGTCTGCCACACGTCTTTATTTGAGAGAGGTTTCATGCATTACTTACAACTGAGTTGTTGAAATACTAATTTGATAGTGTATATATATTCATAGATAATAAATAGTCTGGCAAAAAGGATGAGCAGAGAGAAGAGAAGAGAAGAGAAACTTTGCAGATGATGCAAATATGGCCCCACAGCACAGCTGAAAGGGTTCATGATGCCGAGTGGATGGACGTGAAACAGCTGATACAGAGCAATGTCAACAAAAGCAGAGCACGTGCAGAACATTCACCCTCACTGTATCTCCACACAGATGAGCCCTAAAAATAACATTGAGCAAAGAGAGCTGGGAGACCTCTGCAAATATAATTTAAAGTCCATCAGAAGAGACAACAATCATGTTAGGAATGAGCTGGCAAAGAGGCAGGAGCAAATCAGAAAACATCATTACAGCACTCCTCAGTGAAACTGCATCTCCATGGAGGAGTGTTTTCTGGCCATGGAACTCCAGAAGAATTGGGCTGAACTGGAAGCACAGGAAGGAAAGCATTCAGGATGAGGAGAGATGAGCAACAGCTTCCACAAGGATGGAAAAATAAGCAGATGAGGAGCCTTCAGGGTGGAAAGGGGGGACAGAAGCAGCACGTTCAGTAAAGCTCTGTCAGATCATGACTGACACAGAAAAAAGCAAATAGGAACTGGCTGTTCACTGGTTCTTCTAAGAATTAGAGGGACCTGGTGGTGCTGTCACACAGGAAGGTTTAAACCAACAGAAGGAAGTACTTTTTCATACAAAGCATAATTAAATAGTGGAACTCATTGCCACAGGATGTTGCGGAGGCCAAAAGTTATAAATGGCTTGAGAAAGGGATCAAAAACATTTGAGGAGGATAGATCCATGGGTGGCTGTTAAAACACACAGGTCTGGAGGCAGCCTCTGCCTCGGGAAGTCCATAAACCACGGATTGCCTGGAGCAAGGAGGGTACAGCAGGGGAGGGATTGATTCTGCACTGCCTGCATCACGTTCTGGCTATGCTGGGAGATGGGACACTGGGAGATGGGATACTGTGAGATGGGACACTGGCCCATGTGGCCTTTTGCTGGGACACTGGTCAGGTCCCAGCTCAGCTGTCTCTTCTTACCTTAACTAAAAAAAAAAACCCAAAAACCAACCAAAACAAAACCTAAAACAGAAGAAGGGGAAGAGGCAGCCACAGCACTCCACACACTGTTAGTAGGCAGCCTGGTAGTTGTTTTATTTTCTTTAGAGTGGACTTTGTGTTGCAAGTGGCAGGAAGCCATGAACCACAAAAATAAAATAATTCTAACCCTAGTGCTAAGTAAGGAAAACAAAGATGGCTCAGCAATTAGCAGCATTATATATGTTAGTACTAAGTAACAACAGATGTCAGGACTCGAGCCCTTTGCATTCCTTGCAATCCTTCAGAAACCAAAGCCTTTTGACGTCGCTATACATTATTGCAGTTATTTTGGGGCTGGGACAACAGCAAAGGCTCTTTGAACGTTGAAATTTGTAGGTTGCTACGACTGGTTGGGTCTTACCTGCATGTCCCTCCCCATCCTGTGTCCCTCTGCTGCCTTCCCGGGCTGGTGTGTGCTGTAAACCCTGCTCTGTAAAGACATGCGCTGGCCATGAGTCATTAGCAAGCATGCGAAGCTAATTGGCAAAATACTCATAAAAAATTTTGAAGGTGGGTTAATTACAATTCATTACACTGTAAACTGTCCCCAGGCTATTGCTAAAAAATGCAGGAGTTTCAAGGTCCAGTATTTTATGATTCATTTTGCCATGCAGTGAAAAACAGACTCTATATCAAACTACATTCATTATAGTTAAGACCACAAAATCTTTATTGGTTTTCCCAACATTCCCTCTTTGTTATATGCATTCATATGGACTGCACATTTCTAGCAATTGGTAAGAAGGCATGAAATAAAATTTATTATATTTTCTTACCTTCTACTTGGTGCAACCTTAAAAACTGCCTGTTCTCCTTGCTTTACCTCTTCCCAACTCAATCTGAGCTGATAGGATGGGACACCGAAAATAAATAGAGCAATGACTGGGAACAGCTTTGCCACATTGATGGGTTAGTGTGACAAACCTGAAAGCTGGATGTGCACACAGGAACCTCAGCTCCAAAAGGATACTGGTAATGAAATGGAAGGTTTCTCCTTCCAGTATAATAGATAATTTTTTTAAACTTCAGAATAGACACATTTTTACCAGTCACTGGTATTTCCAGATGGAGGCTCTTGTAGCTAAGGCCAGGATGCACCTTCAGAGAGACAAAGGTACCACTTTACTTACATGAATGATACTCCCCACATGCTCTGCTCGACCTTTGTCTCCTCAGAGCCAAATTCTCCAGCTTATAAAAGAAGATAACAGAGCATTTGGCTGTCTTTGCTGATGCCAGGACTGTCAAATACTGGTGAGTAACTTGGTATAATTCTCAATACTGCTGTGTTGAGAAAAATTTAATAGAGGACCCAGCTGTGACCCCTGTGGGAGCGAAGCCAAGTGCTGCTTATAGTGCCACCTTTGTGCCCTTCTCCAGGGTGCTCCTTATCTCCTTGTGTTGGCTGGCACTTGGGCTCTCCTTTGAGGCTTAAATGGTGCCATTCAGCCAGGCTTTGCTGAGCTCTGCTTCTGCAAATCCAGGGGACTCTCTCTCTCTTGGGCTGGCCCTGCCTGTGTGTGACTACACCCAGTCCTGCTCTGCAGGTACAAGTATGTTCCTCACAGAGTCGTTGTGGGCATTCCAGGCTCAGCCAAGCTAATTCTGGGGTTAACACATAAACATATCATTATTGCAAAGTAAATGATGGAGGTAGCCAGGGACTATGACTCTCCCCTATGAAAAACGCTGATGACATGGATGAATTTGGTTCTTTCAGTTAATATTTTACTTTTTGACTTTTTTGAGGTGATGGAGAGAGGGGGAACACTGAAGAAATCTCTCATTCAGGCAATCATTGAATTGCTGGTCTTCGTTTTTTCTTATTGAAACCTCTAAATCTTTCAATGAAACTGCACATTTTTGGAGGCAAAGTTTTTCATTCAATTGAAAAATACCTTCTCCATTACGAAAAAATATTAATAGCAAAAACCAACCCAAACCCTTCCAACTTGAAATTGGTCCCATGGGAATATCTGTTTGTTCTGGTAAGACTCCGTAATGGATTTATTGCAGCGTGCAATGTTTTTGTTTGCATTAACGTAGTGTGAAGTGATAAATATCTTGGGCTGCTTCTTTTGTCTGAGGTTTCTCCAGGAAACTGAATTTTCTTAAATGACAGCCAGAACTGCCATATTTATTAGGACCAGGACTCTGGTTCCCAGCAGAGATGTGAAGAAAAGAGAGAAAATTTACCTAAACACTTATGATACTTGTCCTGGGTGTTTTGCTAGGCTCCACATCTGCTTTGTCACCCTGGGGCTGATCCCTTCTGAATGATGCCACTGGAAGCTGCAACACTGGGAATGGAGCTTGAGGGGTCACCTGCAGGATTTACAATGAGGGCATTTTCCTGCTGGGATACGCACCACATGGATGTGCCTCTTGCTTCCGCTCCTGAAATGGTCTGGTGGGGACCAAGAACTGGGCAAATCCCAGAAGGTTTTCCCAGTGCAGCAGCCAGAGTTCAGCTGGGCTCTCAAAGCTGGTGGGTGTTGGGAGCAAAGAACTTGGAAATCAGAGTTTCAGTGACAGTGGTATTTATGGGTACTCTGACTAATCTCTGTGCCTGGAACCTAACAACTATATCCAAAAACAAATATTAGCAAATATTCTTTTGCCTTGTTTTGTTTTGGTAAGAATTATAGCTGTTCCTGTTGCCATCTCACCTGGGAGCAGCACATGGAACAACGCCGGCAGCTTCACTTCGTGACATTTAGCAATGTCAGTGCTGTCATTGGACAGATGGACCAGTGACTGAAATGGAAACAAAGGAGGAACAAATGAGTGACCAAACTTTTCCAGACTCTCCCAGATATTTGTTTCTAGTGGTAGAGATATTTTGCAAGTGGCAGGTGTCAGTATTAAGCACTGAATTCTTCATTTTCCCTTTGGTCTCATTATAAACATGGTATTTGTTTTTAAACTAGGCTGACCTTTTTCATCACTCTTTTTTAGGGTCATACCTCTGTATGTAAGGCTCACAGATACTAAATTTGGGCAGGACCTTTTAGCCACAATATAATCCTTAGTATATAATACATAATACGTGAAGCTCCAAAATTTCAGAGACTCCATTAAGAATACTGTGCAGAAATGGGGATTTTTGCCATTGGCTCGATTGGCTCCAAAATTATACCCTAGCTGCTCCTTGAAAGTCATCTTTGATTTGGAAATGATCTTGACAAGTGCTGTGATCCATTGCTCTCCAAGGAGATTCCTGCTACTTATTGTTTTGACAGGGCTGTAAATAAGAGAAGAGCTTTACTCATCCAGTTCTCCTCCAGTGCCAGCTCAATCCAGAGTACTCAGCAATGGGCAACAGCAAAATGTTTATCAAATTCCTTTGAATCTCAAAACAAATATTGAGTAGAGCTTCTTCAAGGCTGCAGAAAACTCTCCATGGGAAACTGTCAACATTTCTATTTAATATATTGTCTCAACATTTGGCATCTGTGGATCAACTGGTGAAGTGTTGAGGAAAAGAAAATTTTTTTAGATATTAGGAATATATATCTATGTGAGTTTATATACATAAAATATAAACATCCTTCTATCTCAAACAGACATACCACCTAGATAAGGTTTTTCTTTGCCAGCTATGTGTGTGTGTGTGTGATATTTATATATGACAAGAGGAAAGTTTTCAGCCAGGTCCAGCTGGGCACCAGTCACCTGGAAGGCAGAGCTGGTTTTCACTTGTTTGTTTAACAAAGTGCATTTTGACAAATGGGTTCTCCTCACCGTGAGCTGGGCACCCCAAAATCTGCTCTGGGATGTTCTGCCTTTGGGATTGGCCATCCCTGTTGGTGCTTCCAGTCACTGTCATCTCTTAAGGTCTCTGGATTTTTCCATGCAGGTGTTTAGGGAGAGAGCTGGGCCCACCTGGCCATCTGTGGCAAAAATCCTGCTGACCTCAGCAAACCTGGATTTCACTCCCAGTCCCTGGAAGATTTTTACAGATTTTCAAATAAATACTGTCCATCTCCCTTATTAAAGCCTTTCCCTTTTGCACTGTCCATGGTATTAACCTCCAGGTCTTTCAAACCCTGCTCCAGGCCCAGTGGAAGGACCTCCTTCCTTTGCTTCCACTGAAATTCATCCAGGTTGGTGGAAGTACCTCACTGAAGGTCCCTCATGTAAAGTGCTTCCTCCAGTAAATTCAAAGGGTAAGACATCTCCCAATTGGCTTTTATAACCTTATGAAGAGAAAAATCTGGCTCAAAGCTGCTGACTTTTTCTCTAGCAGAGAGAGCTGCTCAGGGATGTGCAGCACTTCCCCTCAGCGAGCCAAACCCTGCAACTCAGAGCAGGGAAAAGTGTCAGGAGTGGTTGCACACACGAGGCAGTACTGTCCAGCTGTGTGTGACAGCACAGCCACCACTTTTGGAGCCAACAGCCTGCCAGTAAAGATGCCATCTTTGACAACCTTGATGGAATCACAGCCATGAAGGCACCTGGAGTCCTTCAGTGAGTTCAGGTGCCCTGTGTGATCCTTCCCACTGAGAAGATGAAGCAGCAACACTGGATTTGCCCACCATGTTTATGGCATAAGGAGCACCTCCAGGCAGGGCACTCTTACAGCATTTCTGTACAATGTCTGACAGAAGGCCCTTGCCTCAGCTCAGCCAGTGCTACATGGAGGCAAACAGCAGTGCTTGGCAGGCTGCAGATTTTCAGCTAGAAATCTAACACCAAATAGTTCTCATTCTCTCCTGCTCTTGACACTTGGCCTTATTCAGGACTGTTTTGTTTTGGTTTGTTTTTTTAAAGAAGGTACAAGACCAGATCCTGAGGGGCCTCTATCTCCAATTCCCATTACGGGTTACATTTCACTCACTGCTAGGCTGCCTCAGAAGTGTCCCAGGGTTTCCCCTTCAGATTTTAAACCAACAGAAAGCAAGACAGCATGACCTCTCTCTGGTCCTGGGGCTGCAGCTGTAATCAGAAGCTTTATGATGAAGTTCATCTGGAAGAGCAAAGAAGAGGAGGAAAAAAAAAAAAACCAAAAACAAAATGCAAACCAATACAGAGAAATGCCATCAAAGTCTTTCAAAGTCAGAAATTCATTTTACCTTTGTCAATGGCTGTGGTTTTCAAGGATAAAGATCAAAGTACTGACCGTGGGCAGAGTTCTGATGAATACCGAGCTCAGCCTGTGGAGGCCTGGCATTAGTGCCACAGTTAGACTGTGTCTAGACGGGCACAGGGTGCTCGTGCCAGCTTTGGCAAGCTTGGCACCCGAGCGCTTGCATCAGAGTTGGAGCACGAAGAGTGAGGCATCCAAATTGTACAGGGGAGAGAGCAATCAGACTTCAGCAGAGTGGAACTGGACAAAGGAAGCTTAGGGAAAAAAACAGGACAATCAACCAAAAAAAAAACCCAAAAATCCCACCCCCAGAAAGACAGCTGAGATGCTGACTCTTCCAGGTTCTTGCATTGTGATTAATGTATACAGAAAGCTTAGATAACTGGGGGAAAGTAATGCCAAATTTTTATCAATACAGATGAGCTGGCTTCATATTTCTCCAGCCCTTTCATGTGGAAATGAGACTGCATTTGATGGGGCCAAGCCCATGTTTGAAATAGCTCAGCTGGGATGTGAGGGTTCAGGTGCCTGTGCAGAGAATCCTACAGCTGGACCCTTCCTCGGGGCAGAGAGTGCCTCCAGCTTCCTGCCTTTTCCTCTTCCTCCTGAGGAGCACAGAAAGCTCTTGCTCCATGGGATAAACACACACCAAGCCTGAGCTGATGGACTGTGCAAGGGAAAAGGTGGGTTTGGCTGCTGAGTTCCTCCACGTTCCTTTGCACAGACCCTTATAGATACCCACTGTCATGAACCAAGGAGGAGGTGAGTGAATGGGGCAGGACACACACACAGGTTCAGCAGCTCAGCTCATTACAGCTGGGGCCCTGTATGTGGCACCCTGTGCCTGGCTGAGCCCGAGGCTGGCCTGAGAATGTCACACAGGCTGGGCACAGGGATGAGCTCTAGAACCACTGCATGCTGCTGGCCAGCCCCACCACCAGAGCATCTCAGAGCTCCCCAGGGCCTTTAAAACAAACATTGCTCCTCACGGTTACTCCGGCTTCCACCAGCCACAACAAGTTCAAAGGAAACTGCAGATTGATGTGGGCAAACATGATCTCCAATGGATGAAAACAGACCAGAGGAGATATTCTCATAAAGCAGCTGGTTTCAGCTGTGCTTCACACCAGGGAATGTGCTGCCCATTGTCAGGAATACCCGGTAGGATTTGCTGGAAACAATGAGCTCAGAGACCGCTCATAGCTATTCTCAGTCCGCTCCTGACTCACCTGCATGGCCTCAGGTGAGTTACTCGCAGATTTGTGCCTTACTTTACCCAGTGGTACTGGCAGAGATAGTAACAGTCTCACAGAGTGCTGAGAAAATTAGTTAATTAATATTTGGAAAACAGTTTGTGCCTTAATGTCTTTGTGCCTTTGCTTACCTATCAGTAACATCAGAGATAATAACTGTCTCATGGAGAGGTACAAAGATTAATTAATTATTTGAAAAGCAGTTTGAGATTCTTGGATGAAAGGTCCATGTGAGTAAAACATATCATTAAAAACATCTCCTGGTCCTCTGTGAAGTAAAAATAAAGCTGTAGCTTCTTAGTCATTCAAATAATTAAACCATAAATACTGTTTATTTTAATCTTCTCTTTAAAAAAATAATCTAATCTAGACAGTGATACCAGCCAAATAATGAAAAATGTTTCAAATTCAGGAGACCTATCAATTTGAAGAGCTTGATTCTTAATTGCTTTTTGATGTCTATCAGTGGAGAGTGAGAGCAATTGTATTTACTGATGCTGGGGCAACTGGAAGGATGCTCACAGCTCCTCTGCCTGCACACTCTCCTGGGCAAAGCAGCTGTAGCCATGCAGGGTTTCTCACACTGGCCTATTTGACTTGCTAACCAACAGGGAAGTGCAGAACAGCCCATCTTACAGGCATATGCCAAAGGCAGCTTCCCCCAAAAACAGGGGAACTGAAGCAGGGCTTCAGGAGCAACTTCTCCTCCCAGGAATGGTGGCAAGGGGAAACCTGGACCAGGAAAAGGCACCAGCAGCCCTCGATCCAGTCAGCCCTTTGCACCCTGGGCAGCTCACACTGCTTGTGTCTCCTAAAACTCAGCACTGGGTGGGTCCTGAACAGGTCCACAGGGAGAGAGACCCCCTGCAGTATTGACCAACACTGCACAGGAACTGCAGGACAAGGGATGGGGTCTATATTTAAAATCATCTTTTATTTAGAGAGGTACATGCTAAATGTGGAAACCCTTCTGGGGACTTAGTGTAAATTGGGACATAAAATATATGCATTTGGCCCATGTATCTCTCTTTGTCTCTAGTTTTTGTGCATGTTTTTGTTTTACAAAGTACATAGGTGAAGCAGAGGCTTGCAGGATCAAGTTTTTAATTGAAAGGAGCCTCTTTTAAGGTGTAACTACTGCTGGGAACCTGCTGTTCTGGTCACCCCAACCACCATGCCACAGAGCCTCCCCCAAGCTCAGAGAGCCTTGTCTCACCCTTTCCATGGCCTTCCACTCCTCTCTGCCTGTAGAAGATTTTGCAGCAATCACCAGTAGCCTGTGTGGGAATGTCAGGAGGAAGAAAGGATGTAATTGCCTTCCTGAGCCCCAGCACTTTCATTAGTTAAATGTCCTCCCATCTTTCCATGCTAGTCCAGCTTCTACTGAATTTTCATCAGGCCAGAAGAGGCCTTTAGGGCCATTTGAAAGCAGCCATCAGATAAAAGCGATTGTCATGCTCCTTATGCAGCAGGCAGGGAAGCAGACATGGGCAGACAGGTCCCACAGGAAGGAGAGAGGAGGGACCCGGTGACTCAGAGCTCTTGACTCCCAGCTGTCAGCTTGCTCCAGCCAAGCATTAAAGCACATGGTTATCTCTCAGCTCATGAATAATCCCATTTATTTAAGCCATAAACTCCAGCATCGAGGCCTTCACCATCTGACTACACTCACCAAGAGTGGATAAACAGGAGTACAGGTCTGGATATTCCTCTTGATGTAGAGGAATGGCAGTAAATAGTAGATTCCCTGGTTCAGGTTTCTAAGAGAACCAGCAATGGGGATGAAGAATTCCCCAGGATGAGGAGTCCCTCAGGGGTGATGGAGGTCTCTCCATGCTGGACATGAGTGAGCTCAGCACATCCCTCACAATTGTGTTGGATGTGTGTGTGTGGTGCTGTTTAGTGATATTGACCTCAGTGGTGATTCCCCAGACACAATGCCCAGGTGATGTGATTCCAGTCCCCAGGCTTTGCTGGAGGTGAAAGTGGCATTTGCACATAGGATGATATCTGCTGTCCTCTCCCAACTGGGGTTACTGAGTTCTTCATCCCCGTGCTGACACAGAACTGGCAAATGTCCTAATTGTGCAGGAATCTCACTCACAATCAGAGATGTCCCTCAAAATTCAAAAACCCAGCTCAGGCTCCTTCTGGCTTCGCCTTTCTAGCACGGGCTGATAGATCAAGGGAAACAAGAAGGAAGTTCCGTTCCTGTTGCTGATGGGAGAGTGAGTGAAGCAACTGAAATTATGGTGGTGTTGCTACCAGATGGTTGAGCATTGTTCCCTTCTGTAATGCAAAGTATAGTTTCACAGACAAAGTAGAGAGGACCAGAGATACCAGAGCTTTTGGGAAACACATCCCATAGCTGACTGAAAAGTGTGTTTTACCTTTATCTGTTGATACAGGATTTTAGCTGAATGTCTGCTGTTCAGTCCTTCCCCAGAGGGGAAAGGGGAAACTCTGAGAAAGACTCTGAACGCAATGAAAATGGGGTCATTCTGTTAGCAATTTAAAGGGCTGGGTGTGGGGTTATGCAGACTGGGACAGGAGCTGGTGGTTTAAATAAAATGTTCAATAAACCTGGGCAAAGCCCATTTTGCTTCTATTTATGAGAAGCTTTCAGTTTGGTCCTTTGCAGCCTTGTGATCTCTCAGCTGGAGATGTGTGAGCTGAATGGACCAATCCCCATTGCCTAATATGTCCAAGTATTCTTCCTGGTCTGCATTCATCTGCTGCCTCATGTCATTATGGCATGCTGACATGAAAGCAGAAGGTGTGAATGGAAAGCTACTTCTGCTGGCTTTAGCTCACGACAGCTCAGATATGGGTGCAATGCTCCCCTGGACACTCTGTGAGGCTCAGCATGTGCTGGAACACATTTCTGGGGCTGAGGCTTCCAGGGGGGCTCTAAGATATAAAAATAGGCCAGGCTTCCCTTATGGCTTCCCAATAATTGAAATCCAACTGATTAATCCTCAGTTAGGAAGGGCAGCCCTTGTCCTGACTCACAGCTCTGGGGTCTCAGCTCTTGGCTGGTTTCTGAACCAGTTCCCTCTGAGACAAATTCTTTAAGAATCAGTGGCCAATACTGGATCAAATTCATCCACTTGCATTTGCTTGCAGATTCCCCCAGCACAGATACTGGAGTTTATAATCTGCATTTAATTTTGCCCTCTTTCATTTCCTCCCCCTAGGAACACACGCAGAAACAAAACCAGGAAAGGACTGAAAGGATCGAGGAGCCCCACCTGTGCCTGGCAGCTGGGGACTTGGCAGTCTGACTCCTGCTCCAAGCCCTTCCTTCAGAGTTCTGCCTGACCTCAGGTAAACTGCACCACAGCTTCCCCATTGCTCAGAAATAGTTAAATACACCACTCATTCCATATCATTTACAAACCAACAGGTGGGAAGCATCACCTTGGAGCCAAGCACCTGTAAAATTGCTTGCTAAAGTATGTGCTCCCAAATTCAAGGCATGGAAAACCCAAGGGTTTCATAACAAAATGTGGAAAACCCCCTACAAATATTCCAACACTCCCTTTCAGGCCGCACCCCAAAGACAAGTGAGACTATAATGGACAAATCCTCCTCTGGCAGGAGGCCAGAGCTAGAGCACCCTTTGCCCAGTCTCAGCCTACCTGAGCCCATGCAAAATCCCTGTGGGAAGAGGCTGGCACGGCCCAGCCACTCCATGGCATTGTCCCTTTGCTCATGGCAGCAGTGCCAGCTCATGGTTAGCGTCTCAGTGTCTGGCCAAAGCATGTGGCAGACGGCTGTCTGAGCCTGGGACCTGGGAAAATGGGGATAACATCAGGAAAAAACAAAAACATCTTACATAGCTGCTGCTCCATCTCATCCTGCTCTGGGAGATACCTCCTTGCATGGACTGAGTCAGCGCCTGGTCCTGTGGTCCCTCAGCTCTCCATGGAGCTGCTGCTGCTCCAGGCTTGGGGCTCTTGGCCTGTGGCATCCCACGTGCTGTATCCCATTTGCTGCCACAGGCAGCACTGGGAGCAGTGCCTATTTGCACCCTGCTTGGGCTGGCTTGGCCCCCCTCTGTGGGTATGAATGCAGCTCCCCAGCAGGTCAGTGGGTCAAGAGGGAGCAACAGCCCCTACCCAGGAGTATTCACTGGCTCCTTTGAAAAATCTCCCCAGATGTTCATGGCATCTTAGGTTACCACAAAGGCTCTGCCTGGATACTTTGGGCTTTGATTCTCCACTCTGTAGCTTTATTCCAGGCTGGCTGGGGCAGTGCCTTTCCCTCAGAGACCACAACTGACAGTTCTCTTCTCAGGGAGAGGGAGGAATGGGGCAGTGGTTGCATTTTAGGGGTGGGGAGAGGGAAAGGCTGTTTGAGGCCATGGGGCAGCTGCAGGGATGGTGAGGATGACTGGGAATCACCTTTTTCCTTCTCTGGGTGGGATGGTGAGGTGGATGTCTCACCTCTGCCAGCTGTAACAAACATGGAGGGCTGAGCTCCAGCAGTAGATGTGTCACCTCCCCCCATCTGCTTTGCTGGTGAGAGTGGCTTCATCCTGCAAAATAAGCACAGAGAGAGAAGCTGAAGTAGCCAAGTGGGAATTCAGTTTGTATTAACTCTGAGAGCTGGCCAAAGAAGGAGAAAACATCCATCTCAGGAGGGTTTTCAAGATTTGGACACTTGGTTTCAGGTTTTGGTATGTTCAAACATGATCTGTCAACTCCCATCAGGAGAAACAAGAGGAAGAACAAACAACTCAGTCTGCTAAAGTCAGGGCTGCCTTGGTTAGAAAGTTCATGAAGCACATAGCTAAAAACAGGTTAGTCTGAACCCATGATGTGAACACAACTCCACACTCCACAACTGGACATTGTGGGGTTCCTTTCTCTCTTGTTGTGCTAAATCCTGGAATATTAGGAAGTGAAATGCAAAAACAGCTCTTAAAAGTGATAAAAACTCTCCTACCAAAATTAAAGCTCAGCCGTGCAACTTCCACATTCCTCAGCCATGTATTTGTGTTTGAGAAAATTCATGGTAAAGATTTAATTTACCTGAGCTTTTTGTGTCTCCATTATTAGTAGGCCACAAACGAATTGAGTGGATGATGCAAAAATGAGTGCCAATAAAATATTTACACCAATTCTTCATCCTGTGTGAAACTTCTTTTATATATATGCATATACATAATATTATAAATAATAGGAATTATGCTCATATTTTGTACTAGGGATGTAAACACTGGTCCCAACAGCAGTGGCAAATGAACCACTCACATTTTCTGATTGCATAATTTGCCTAGAGGATGGATACATAATTACACTATAATTAAGTATAATAAACAGAGAAAATGATTTGAGAAGGAAAAATTATCACAGCCTCAACCACATCAGCCAGAAGCTCTCTTCTAATTAAGTTATTTTATTAAACAAAATGTTTTTAAGGTGGGTCTGCTTTGAAATTGTACATTATAGCCCATGTAATGCAATTTACTTTATAAGTAAAGCACAGCTTTGTGTATGGACAGATGATACCTGATAGGACTCATGAAACACAGAGCCATTGGGTCCAGCCCAGCCAGGTGCTGAGTCTCTCAGAGCCCTGGTACAGGGAGCAGACCCTGAGTGCTGCTCTGGGAAATTGCTGCCTTTCATGTGCACTCACTCACGGGCACTTGTTTGTTTGGGTTTCTTTCTGATTTAAGGGAAAGATGAGAGCACCAGGTAATTCTGATGCTGTCATCCTGTAGAGATACAGTGGAGGCAAAGGACAAGAAAAGAGGCAGCTCTAGCTGGCCCAGATAACTGATGGTGTTTGGAGTTGAGTCTTGAAGCGCTATTCCCTCTCAAAAGCTTGACCCTCACTGGTGGGGCTCAGTGCTTGATGAGATGAGAAGATGAAGTTGGCTGTAATGTTGCTGTGGCAGAAGAAATCCAGATCACTGGATCCTGAACTACAGGACTCAGGAGGATCCCGTAATCTGTTCCTGTACATGGCAAAGGCCACCACACACCTCCAGTTCATTCCTCTTACAACCACAGATTATTTTTTCAAACATTTGCCCCTAGCCACTCAGGGACTACAGGAGCCTTGGGGCATTACTCTGCAGGAAGCTATTGCTCCTGTTCCCCACCACCTCAAAAAATAAAAAATTTTCAGCTTCAAGTTTTAGCCCGAAGATGTCTGTATACCTCTGCCTCATTTCCCTTCTTCTTGTAAATACTTGGAGACTGTGATCAAGCCTCTGTTCAAGCCTCTCTCCTGTAAGCTCATTGCCACCTGATACCAATCTCTGCTGGTTTCCTGGCTCTTCAAGGCTCCTCCAGCCTTGCAATGTTCTTTGCAAAGATCTCTGTGCATCAGCAGCCCGATTTCTTAGCTATTCACGCCCTCCTTCAAGGTTTACTTGCAATCATTTAGGTTTTCTTTCATGTCATTGTAAGAAACAGCATAACTTCAAGAGCACATCCTGTTGGTACCTGCTTGGGATGAGATTTAAGAACGGATTTGCATCCCAGCATAGAAGAAAATCCCTGGACAAGGCCAGGCTGGATGGGGTCCTGAGCAACCTGATCTAGTGGGTGACATCCCTGCTTATGGCAGGGGTGCGGGAACCAGATGATCTTTAAGGTCCTTTCCAACCCAACCCATTCTATTCAATGATTCCAAGGACAAACAGGGAAAGAAGTAACTGCGTCCTAAAATATCAGTAGTGCGCAACAGCACAAGGTCTTTGAATTCCAACTGTTGAACATCATGTTATGAGAACATCTCCACTGCCCAATTAAGATCTTTCTCCAGCTCTGCCTACTGCTCGCCAGGGTAACAGAGCAGTGGAGGTCAAGAGGAATCTTCTCTTCTTTGGAGTTTTTCTCTCTTAAGTATTTGCAGAGCTTTGAACCACAAAGTGCTGTGGGTTATTGATGGATTGCTGATGTGTGTGGCTACAGGATGCCACATACTTCATGCCCACTTCAGCTCCTCTCCCCATCTCAAGCACGCTCAGGTGAGTGGTGACCTGGTTTCAATGAGGAGCTGCCATGACAAGTCACGTGGCAGTCACAGACATTGCAAACTCAAGCCAAAGAGTCATTCTCAGATGCTTGGCAAACGCCAGACCACAGAAACTCAATGTGTTGTAAGATTCCACTTGGTCCCGTAATGATGGGTGGGAAAAAGGAGGAGGATTATCCGTAGACCTCAAAGTGTTTTACAAAGGGAGACAAATGCTGCTATTCCCATTTATTGGATAGGGCAATGGCAAGCTGAGACTTGCACGAAGTCACCCAATTAATCAGCCAGAAAACTGCCACTGAAACCCATGTTCTGGTCTGAACAGGTTCTCAGACTGCCCTCATCACTGGAATATCTGAGTACCCTCCAGTAGCACATGAGGAGAATTTGGGCATGTTCATGCTGGCTGAGGTGAACAGCTGCTTGTCCACCCAGCCCCCTTCCCAGCCAGCTGGACAGCAGCCATCTCCAGGTAGAATGCAGCCACATTCACACCATCCTGAGCCCGGATGTACGAGCCCCACCACAAGCCACCTCCACCCTAACTCAGCTCTGTGGCTTCCAGGGTGCAGCTTGGTTATGGGGCCCAAAGCAGATGCGAGACTATCTCTCAGAGCAGACAGACATTTCCTTATTCTAAATCCAGTTTCATCATCTGCAGTGCCCTTCAGAATATTTCCTCGTGCTTTAGTTCCCACTGAGACACGGAGACAGAGCACTAATGTGTTGGTTATCTGGTTATGGCTCATTGGAGAACAGATCTGGAAGATGACACTTAAACAGGGATACCTGGATGCACCACCATTAAAAAAAAAAAAAAAGAAAACATCCCAAATATATTTAGCAAGTCAGGAAAATGGAAAGAGAAGGAGGACATCTCTAAACTCAAGATCTATTTGTCATGAGCAAGAGTACTTACTGACCCGAAGAAGACTAGCTATTATTACAGGGCATTATACTGGCAAAGTTCCTGTACACCACAACAATAACTCTCTCCAGACTTCTCTTCCCTTCCAAAGCATGAGGAAACACCAGTGCATTTACCCTCAATTCCCTGGCAGGCAGCATCACTTCCTTGTGAGAGCTGACACAGCCATGGGAAGGCTGTTCTTTGCAGCAGCTACAAAAGCCCTATGTGACCCAGCAGGTCTGACATAGAGCTGAAGAAATGAGTCTTGCTCCAAGGAAGCTAAAAATCCCAAGATGCCCTGAGACCTCATCCTGGACTACTCATGCTCCCAGGTTTAGAAATCCTTTGAGGGTTGCTGAGTTCATATGAACCACTCCCAACTCTGGAAGTCCAGCTCTGATCACCTTGACTTTGTTTTCTTCCTTGGGCACCATCTGCCAGCAGTGGCCCATTGGGCAAGATGGGCTTTGCTCTGACACTCTCCCGTTTCTGGATCCAATCCCTGCTGTCAGGGATGCAGTGGCTTCACTAACTCATCCCCCTTCTCCTGGGTAAAGCAGGGCAGCACGTGGCTCTCTGCAGCTTTGCATTTGCTGGACTTTTGTGCAAAGCCCTGAGTGAACACACAACTTTGTGCCTGTGCAGAGAGGGCACGGGGGCTGCTGGAACAACAGACCTGGTTCACTTGGCCACAATCATCCAGGAAGCTGGTGGCAGAGCTGCAAATAAAATCCAGACATTTTGCCTTTTGGTGCTGTGTCTTCACAACAACACTGCTCTTCCTCTGGGCATCTGGGCTTGTTGTCTTATCAGCTCAGCAAGTCTCCTTAAAGGGAAAGAGCCACACTTTCATTCTTTAGACCTACGCAGGAAAATCCCATAGATTCTTGCAATTATTGCCATGCATGGACAGATTTCCCTCCCTTTGTGATCTTTACCACTTCATCACCATATGGCAAAGGCCTGATCCTGATGAAACTAGTCATGGTTCCAGAAACATGACCCAGACAGTGTTGATTTACCTCCACAAAGGATGTGGCCCAGTGCTTTTGGCCAGACTTTCCTGCAGGCAGCCAGTCCCATCTCTGCCTCCTCCACCCAGAAGGCTGGGGAAGTCAAGGGACAATAACTCTGCTCAGCTTCACCTGGCCCACCCAGGGAACAGCTATTTCTGTACAGATGCAGAAAACCCAAGCCTTGTCCCTTTAATCTAACATCTCATGTATGTTGCTAAACCTAATTTGAAAAAAAAAAAACAACCCAACCTGAAAATAGCATTAAAGGAAGCAGAGGATTTGAACTGCACTATATTTTTAAGATAGTCTTTCTGGAAAACACTGTATTTAAAAAATACCCCTTTTACCATGAAGTTTCTGAAACTATAGAGCCATCCCAAGTTCCTGGGAGATAAGGCTTGTAATTTGCAACTGAATAATGGAGTAAACACAGTTGGCTTTGCATTAAGAGGCAACATGTCTGTATCATATTGCCCCCACTCCAGAGGGGTTTGGGGCTATTTGTGGTGGAAATTAAAGCTAAGAGCAATGATGATGCTGGCAGCTCATCCTCCATGCCTGACAGAGGGATGGTATCTCAGGATACAAATCTCCCTGGGGTTTTGGAGGAAAATCTGCTTTGGAGGAAGAAAATCCACCACTTTTGAGAACTGAAGGTCCCCTGTCTCCCACACCTGCAGGACTGTTGATTTAAGGTGTGAGCCTGCAGCCCAACGTGTTTAGGAGGGCAGCTGTTGAGCTGTGGTGGGCAGAGGCTGAACACTGCACCCTCCTCTTAAGCGAAGTTACACCAACTCAAGACTATTCTAACAATAAGATCCCATTCCTTCATATTCACTTGACATATTCCTATTAAAGGCATGGCAAAAACAGTGAAACACAGAAGTTTCTGTTGTGGTTTTATGCCAGGCATAAATATTTATGTAGGAGCCTTTCAGGTCTCTTTGCATTCCCAGAGCAAGGACGAGATCTGACTTTGGATTTTTAAATTTTATTCCAATTTACTGGTGTGAAATCTGACAGCCAGGCAGAGGTGTCTGCCTTGTCTTTGGTGTGGATCTCCTGTTGCACTCCCCTCTGTCGACCCTCAATAGGGGAAAGTAAAATTGCTGTCCATTATCACAGCATCTCAGGTCTGTAAATTCTCAGGAGTTTCCTCCTGGAGCTCTGGAATACTTTGACCCAATTTCAAGACTTGGGTATAAAGCACATATCCATAAGGGGAGCACACATGCTTGGAGCATTTGCAGAAACATATGACACCTTCCCATCCCACTCAGCAGTTTCCTGGGCTGAACACACAGAAGTGCAGGTTTTGTGAGAACCAGCATTTGCTGAGCCCTGGGTTTCTGTCTCTTGTTCCTGAACCACAGTCTTTCCTTGGCTCTCTGAGAGATACCCCTGCCTACCTAATCTGGCACTTCTTGCACAGAGTCTTTCTCAATTCTTACTCTTCCATGGCCTCTTCCACAGGTGAAGCTCCTCTCTGGCTGCTCTGAAAATCTCTTTCCTCAGCTTCCCATTGAAAACAGAGGTGTTGTGTTATCTCTGCTTAATCCCAAATGGTGAAAAGAACCATTTCTAGGATCAGTAACTACACTTCAGATATCTTGGGATTGTGCTGGGCTGCTAATCTGCAGAGCCCATTGCAAATTTTTCCAGCTAAATCTTTTGTTTAATGAAAGATGTTTTGCCACAGGAGTCGTTTTTCTTAAATATACTTCTTTGAAGCAGAACTTCTAAAACTTTTGGCTGTTGTTTCTGACGATGATATCATTTTTCCTGTCTTATCAACATTTTCTGTGCAAACATACCCACCTATCAGCATGTTTTCCATGTCAGCACCCAAACTTGAGTCCAACATTCCTTCTACTACTGCCAAGAAAGCAGCAAACCCCACAGAATGGATTTAAAAAAATCATGTAGGTGTGGGGAGACCCTTCTGTGCCATTCTGTGCCTGTGCCTATGCCACTCATGGGACACATTAGTTTAAACTCTTAGCCTAGAGATTGAGATCTCTGCATCATCAGTTCCAGCATCTCCCACTCTTTAAGGAAAGGCTTCCCTAAACTCTCACCTGCTCTTGTCCTTCTCCATGAAAATAGACCTATTTCCACCGCGCTCACTTACCGGACCCCTTTCAGCTACTGTCTTCTCAAGTGAAGCCTCTCACAGCTGTCCTCAGTCTTTTCTAGACTAAACAAATCCAATTAAAAAAATAATTCCTTACAGGTCATGTTTTGTGAAACCTCTTATCAGTCCTGTTGTCCTCCTTTAGACTTCCTCTGGAGTTTATATCTTTATTTGAAGTCTGGAGTGTGGGTCTGAGGCCTGGGTGTCTCCAACACCACGAAGACCTCCATACAGAGGATGCTCTTAATATCCCTTCCAATATCAAGTATCTTTCTGGCCACAGCATCACATGGTAGACTTAGACTGGAGCTTGTCCTCGACCAGCTTCCCTGGCATAGTGCCAGGACCTTGACCTGATTCCTTATGTGTTTTTTTATTATGCACTTCATTTTTTTCACCTCAGGTTATTTCTGAAGTGTATTCATGAACATTTAAGAACATTTAAGATCAATCCTTCTCCCAAAGTCAGGGTCTTCCAGCCTATTTTGTTGGTTTAACCTATTACTCCACCATCCAGACAGTTAACAGAGGTTTAAATGAACCGTGAGTAGCACAGACTTCTGTGGATGGTCCTCTCATTTTGATAGTGAATCATGCTTGCCTAATCCTCAGGGGTGTTATTCCAACTGATGGCTGAAAAATAGCAATTATGCTGATAGGTATCATTTCTGATACCAAGAGCAGTCCAAAGAAGACTGGAGCCAAGAGTGATACCAGTGAATAACAGGTGAATCCCTGTTCATCCCCTGTACCGAGAAACAGGTTTGAGCACCAAGCCCTGAAACTACACTCTCTTTTTTTTTCACAAGAGGACAGCAGCAAAGCTGGATTATTCATGGCTCTGAAAGCAGGATGGGTACATCAGTATGCCCCTTAAGCCAAGATGATGAGCTAACCAACTTTGTATTGTTAGAAGAGTCTCCACCTACACTTTCACACAAAGGGCCGATTAGCTCATACAAAACTCTGGGAGGATGCCATCCTTCATCGCTACCAGAAGATGTTTAATATATGTTAAGTTGCCAACAATTAAGTGTTTGTGTGTGTGTACACACAGTCCAGGAGCTGCACACTGTGCCAGGGCAGAGCCATGTGCTGGGCACAGAGTCCACAGTGCCTAGGGTCCCTCCCCCACTCCTGCAGTGTCCTGCTGCAAGGGAGCCATGAACACTCCACAGTCCCAGTCACTGATGGAAACACTGAGTGTCTGAGTGCACTAAAACACACAGCAATAAGGATGTGAAGCATCACTTCCCCATGGCACAGAACTTCTCTCAAAACCACTGGGTTTACATTGCTGCCAGCATCACCTCTATGAGAAGTGCTGCATGGCCCAAAAGGAAAGTGAGCAGGTGGAAGGAATGGGAAAAAAAATCCTTTGAGGTAACACATTCCCCTGTTCCTGCAGTGGTGAGCTATGCTGTTCAGAGGAACAGGTTCAGTGAGGCTGCACACAGCCCATCATTTGTGAACCACCAAAAATCTATTGTCTTCTTTCAATGGCCACCAGGAGTTCTCACAGGGCAACCAGCTAGAATGATCTCTTTACATCACAGATTTCATGTCACAGAAGGACACTAATGAGAACCAGATGAAGAAATCCTCTCCAGAATGAGAAAACAAGAACATTTGCCATGTTGCAATGGCATACCTTATCCTCAGCTAACATAGGAAGTAATGTCTTCTCACTGTCTTTTTCTGCACTCTTCTTCCATGGTCCTTGCTGAAGATTTGCAGGATGTCAGAAATGCCCTATGATTCCCATTAGTTTAACAGCTACCTGGAAAACAAAGTGACCAAAAAAGTCATGCATAGAAATGTGCTTTTGACAAAGATATCACAATGGATGTCTCCCTGACATATTTTCTGATTACAGCTGGAAAGCAGTAGCAGACACAGGAGTGCACCACAAAAATATTCGCTTGCAAATAGGAGAGCTTTCTTACCTCTTGCTTATACAGTGAGACAGCAGTTATTGTATACAGAGGATCTTTCCACCTGGACCACCTGTATTCTAAGCAGTGGATGCTGAGGGTGTGCCACCTGCATCTCTCCTTCCCAGGGATGCTGGGCAAATCAAGCCCCTAGGGAACTGCCTGTAAACTCATGCCCTACAGCTTGTGGGGAGGAATTATCCCAGAACAACTTTGGTCTGTTTCTGACAAAGAGTAACTGGCTGGATCCCAAATGGTTACATCCCTGTAGAACCTTGCAGCAGTTATGGTTCTGGGAGCTGGGCTCCAGCACAGCCCATTCACCCGGTGGGATCTCCCAGTTCTGAGCCCAACATGATTCCCCTTTCTGACTGACCAGGGCCTCTCCATCACTGCGTGTTCACAGCAGATGCATCAAGTGAGGCAAAGAGGAAATTTGTGGAAACAGACAGCTCCCTCTGCTTCCTCAGGCCAGTGCTTGCACTTAACACAGAGCATTTTTACTCTGTGGAAGTCTTTGCACAAATGACTTCGTCCTAATCACTGCACTGCCTCCATTATCGCCCGCACAAACATTCCCTTCGGATCAACATACCAGTTGGGCCAGGAATCACACAATTGATGTTTTGCTTTCCACTGCCTTATCTAAATCCAGTTACTGCTCAAAATGAGACTAAGTCAACAGACTTAATTGAATGAAAAGGCTGTGAGACAACCTGGAGATTTGTGGCTGTCTGTGTCCGTGTAGGAGTTAATCACTGCACAAACACTGCCACAAATGGAGCCAGGCTGAGCGGAGTGGGTTTCTCCTCAGCCTGGAAGCTCCCGACATGCCGGGGTTGTGTGAGGTATTGTTGGGACTGGCAGAAGGATTTAGACAGCACCACAAACAATGTACCACCACGCAGAAAAGCTGGGGATGGACAATGAAGCAGCCCATCAGCAAACATTTCTGCTTGCTGCCTAGATTAGGAGATAGCAGAGATCCCAGAGTAATGGCCAGAAATAATTGCTCCCGTGTAATCGCTGCTGTCCAGATATCTGAAATAGCCCTGGGAAACCCGCTGGGAGCAGCTGGTTGCCTGGTGTCCTTAGCTCTTTCCGGGGAGGCAGCTGCCAGACCCCGGATGTCCCCAGTGGTCAGCTCTTGCAAACATCACAGGATTTTCCAGGCTGTACAGCCATGGCATTCCTTCTGCAGATCAGGAGAGAAAGGTCTAAATGAAACATGTGGGAATGGCCACACTGGGACAATCCTTGCTCCATCCCACCTCTCCTCCTGTCTTTAATAGAGACCATGAATAGACTCTATGGAAAGACCATTGAACCTGAACAGGGCCACAGCCAGGATCTAGTCCCCACTGTGACAGTGCTACACAAAGGTTCTCCACCGCTGCAGGAGGAAAAGGAGACAGCCTTACTCTGTAGTTACAGCCTGTACTGGCAAAATCTGTGCCCCTCCTTTTCCTACTAGCTGCTTGGCTCAGAGTCCCCGTGTTGGCATCCAGTGCCGCTGCTGTTCAGGGAGGCTGCAGTGGGAATGTTCATGTTCACAGCAATGGTTCATCTTGGCCACGGCCTGAAGGGAGGCTAAGGCTGCAAACCTCCTAAAATAGACATTAAATATCTTCTAATACAACATGACTCACTACTTTCCTGGCTGGGAGGACTCTCTCGGGTGATGGAGAACCTGAATCAGGTTCTTCAGTAGGCAGTGACAGCCTGAGGTGACGACAGGCCAAGGTGATGACGATGACAACATCTCAAGGTGACTTTGCCATGAGCCATGTAGAGACAGAGCCATTATAGCTGGGGGGTTGAACATGGATTTTGGCCAGAAAAGCTCATCCCCTGCTACAGAGAGACACCATGCCTTGCACAGGCCACTCACTTTTCACCACATGCTGGCTTGGGGCCAGGACATTTGGCTGTAAAACTGCAGCTGTGTTGGTGCCCCTTAAAAAAAAGAGGGCACTGACCCAGCCAGATCCTTCTTCCAACAGGAATTCTTGCCCTTTGGTGTGCCACGGGAGCAGACAGCACAACTTTTCCAGCAAAGCCAGGAAGGATGGGAAAGCTGATGAACTTTGTGTTCAGGTGCATGTGACCAGAGTGCTATGCAATGTCAAAAGAAACTGCTGCTGAATGCCCAGGATCCAGGATACAACAGTAACACACAGCATTATATTTCATTCTTTTAACAAGTGCTGAATATGCAAAGGCTACTTTCCCAGCTTCTGTCTTCGTTTTGGAAGCTGGGGAAGAGCTGTGTGTATAATTATTTTCAGATGCCATCCACTTTTATTGATTATCTGAGTAGGATGCACAAATAATGGCAGCTAATGCCAGAGCAGAGGTCAAGTGAAGCTCACTCTCTTTTGGGAAAAGCTGAAAGAAACCCACCACGTGAATGGGTCATTGAAAACAGCCTGGGATATATTCCCTACAGTCATTCTGAAAGTTCAAGGGCAGGGGAAAAAAGAGGAAAAAAAAAAGAAGCTGTCTCTGTGTTCGCTAAACTTCTAATATCTGAAAGTGCTTAAAAAACACTCACACTTTTTTTCATACACTCATGGAAAAACACACTAAGCTTTGACCCGATGGTTTTGTTTTTCCAGCGAGTCCCTTCCAGGCTCCACGCGCCCTCTCACAGTCACGTCTGCTGGGGGAGCTGGGAGCTGACAACCTCGAGAGGAGCTCTGTGATTTTGCCACATCGGGTTTCAAGTATCAGCTTGCTGGAAGTGCGGCAGAGAGGGAGGAGGGAGGGAGGGAAGTGGTGAGAGCTTTGCCAGCACACCTGCACAAGCTTTGGGCTCTCCTGGACACTCTGTGTGCTAATAATGTATAACCTGCAGAGGCTGGCAACTCGCTCGCTGAAGACTCTACCAGACAGGCTGTGCATGCCTCTGATTCCTAATTTCTTAAAACAAGTAAGAAACTGCCCCTCACTCCCAGCCCCGTGCTGTAGGTAAATGCCCAGTATGGAAACTGAGATGTGCTCAGCTGGGCAGAGTTTCTACCAAGGCAAGGAACAAATGACAATTTAATTATGGTGCTTTAGGTTTATGTAATTCCTCTTACAAAGCAAAAGGGAGGAAAAAAGCTGAAAGAGAGACAGAGTTCATTTCAGCTCCAATGTTCTGCTAATTTTTCTTTTCACTATTAGAGATGCATCTGGATCCTCTTTCTAATCCACTCTCAAATTTGCTTGAATTAAAATCCCAGATCACTGCTGTGTTTTTAAGTTGAAGTGTGCATAGTAGCCAAGGTTTATATTGCAATTTCTGGAGTTAAGGAATGATGAGCTCCAAAAGTGGAAAGTGTGTTGTATGCCTGAGTCCTGGGGAGAAAAAACCTGGTTGGCACCAGTGTTATTTGGAATTGGAGCCCATTTGTAGAATAAATAGCCCTGAAGTTCAAACACAGCTACATTTTACATGTGGCTCTGCCCACTGGAGCTGGTTGGTGTGCAAGAGCAAAGGCTGTCATGCTGGAGATGTAGGAATGGGAAGTGCTATTTAATTAGAAAGCTTGGATATTTTTCAACTTTCCCCTGACATTTAAAGCCCCCCCCATAAGTTTGGGGCCTATTTTAATGAGAAATTCACTTTCTGACTAAAACAGCATTTGCTTTGAAATGCCTGTATTTTCTCTATTGCTCCCTAAATCCCAGTCCAGCACCCTGCTTATGTCCAAATCCAATAGTCTTGTTAGACTGGAAAACACCATAGCTCCCATGGAGTTATAAATCCCCATATTCTCTGGGCTTTCATCTCTGCCATGACACTTCCCAGCCTCTGCCAGGTGAAGCCAGTCAATATTTATGGAAAATGAACAGACTAATCATTTTCAATAGTGGGCCATGATTATTAATTGCATCAGTTTACACTGACATCCAAATGGACAGATACAAGCCAAAAAATTGGAGTAATGGCTCCACCCATCTACCACCCAAATGTAAACAAGCCAGCATGGTTAAAAAGAGGACTGGAAGTCAGGGCTGGGGCATTCTCCTTCTGCTGTGTAACAGTGGGATAGCCAAATTTCCACACGACCTTCCTGCCAGCACTAAACTGACCTTACCTCACTCAGAAAGTTCTGTGGCTTCTCTTGGTATCAGCTTCTTTTTAAACAGGGCTAGAAGTGCACTGCTGTCAATAAGAGAAAGAGATTCTATTTTGGAGATTGGGTGTTGCATGGGTCATGATTTAAACCTGTTAAGTACCTAAAACACAGCTCTGGCCAAGCCACAGTAGGCCCTGGTGTTGTGCGTACATGCGTGGGCAGGGAAATAGCTGCAGAGGGGAAGGGAGTCCTGAGAAGAGCCCTGAACTTACCCTTAAAACTTTCTTCCTTGCCCCCCTCCAAGTTGGCCTAATTTCAACTAAATTAAAGTATTCCCCAAATTACATTTCCAGTAAATTCATAACCCTGAGCAAAACAGCACCTGCATGCCATGGCTGATCCATTCCTCCTGGTACCATCACCTGGAGAAAAAGGATTCTTCTCAGCTTCCAGTTCCCACTCCTAACCATGAGATCAGCTTGGCCTCAGCATGGCCTGTGCCTGCACCTCTGGATCCCACAAGCCTGCTCAGGTGGGCTGGCTCAGAGGAGGGAGCCCTCATGGAGCCCCGGGCAGCTCATACCAGCGAGGGTCTGGCCTGCGAACACTCGCACCTGCAGGGTGAGGACAAACAAAGGCCCGTGCTCCACAGTATGGTGAGCCCCAGCCTCCTAAGCCGTATGAAATCCCACTTCCTCTTCACTCGTGCTAAATGTAAAAACAGAAACAAAGACACACACCTAAATAAACAGAAAAGCAGAGAGCAGAAGGGGAGGGAGACCCTGGTGCACGCCAACTAGTACAGAGAGATGTTTTCTATTTGCAGTCCTCTGTGTCAGACCTTGCCATGTCACGTGGACCAGAATGTGAGTGGGAGACTTGTTGGACACACTGGCTTTACAAATGTCTCACAATTACAGAAACACCTGCTTTACATTATTTTTTTTTTTTTGCTGGTCCACAACAAAATTCCTCCCTGGTCAACAGTTTTCAGCAGACCTTTCCTCCTTCTCTGTGGATGGCTCAAATCACTGTTTTCTAAATCCTGGGCCACATGGGAACTTCCTTCAGTAGGAGGGTACATCAGAAAGCAGAAAGGCCAGTTCTGCTCAGCATTATGCCAAAATGTTGGCCAGAGGACCAAACCCGTGTGAGGCTGCTCATGGCCGGGTGTGGGGAGTGGCAGAGGGGTTACCCAGCCCAAAGGGACCGGTCTGTCAGACCCATCTGTTTTCAGCATGAACCCCCCTGGCCACACCTCTGCAAATCACACCACTCCAGCCACCACAAGTTATTGCTCTTGGTCTCCACTGCTTCCTGTGAAGCTGGAATGGGTCTGAGGCAGCGTCCAATGAAACCAAAGGGAGCCTTTCCATTAACTCAATGGGCTCTGGATCAGGCCCAACATCTGTTTGGCCCTCTCTGTACACAGCACAGCCAATTTATTCTTTATCCATTCCTGGGCCTCTTTCTCCAATAGCATCCATATTTTTCCTACTTATGGTTGTCATTAGCCCCACTAAGCACCACTCCAAGAAGGAGACTGCCTGTGCCCCTTTGGCAGCCAATCCCCTGGTGTGGCATAGCGGTGAGGGCTGCCCCAACCATTTCGGCAAGGCTGTCCTCTCTCCTTGTTCAGATTTCCAGCTCATCCCTTTGAGCTGCCAAGCTCTTCCTACCCTCCCCTTCCCATCAAGTAATGGGCTGGTTGTGCCTTCTGTTCTATTGAAAACCTGATCAAGAATCAGTACTGAAACCAAACAACAAGGTCCAAAAGCCTGTAAGAGCCCTGAGGAGCATTGCCAGAACAGGGACAGGCTCTCTGAACAGGCATTTCCACCTTGGTTGATGACAGCCCAGGCAACGGGTTCCCTAGATATCTGGAGTCTGAGGGAGAACTGCCAACACTCAGGTCCTTTGTCATGTATGGGAGTCCAAGGCTACAGTAAGAGACCAAGCAACAATTATTCAAACTGGCTGTATCAGACCACAGAATATCTTATGTTGGGCAGGGCCCATAAAGTTCATTGAGTCCAACTCCCCACCTCCTCACAGGACTATTTAAAATTAAACTATACAACTACAAGCATCATCCAGACACTCCTTGAATTCTGACAGGCTTGGTGTGGTTACAACTTCCCTGGGGTTTTTTCCCCACCATCCCGACATCTCCTCAAGTGTGAATTTATGTGTTGAGCCAGTTCACAGCACTTCAGTTTCCACCCATTCCCACCAAATTTGTGACTTGCATTGCACAGACAATTATGGGACTGGGCACAAGTCTCCTCTTGGGACCACAGTGACAGTGACAGCAACAGTCCACAAGACACCATCCATTCACTGAGCAATATACAGGATCAATTTTTTTATGACTTTGCCAAGCCCTTGGATTCCAGGATCATGTTTTCAACCAGCACACATGGATTCCCATGCTGTGACATGCATGTCATTGCTAAGCAGAGCAACAGCCTTCGCTCACAAGCCAAGCTGCTTCTTACAGCAGGAAAACAAGTCTCCAGTGCTAAGTCTAGAGAGTCTTCCAGGCATGGAGCTGTGGATTCATTTTGGGCACTGCCATTGCCTAAGTGAGAACCCCGTGCAAAAATACCTCCCCAGCATACCCCTGAAATCACACGGGTTTGGAAATGGAAGTGTGTTGCCTGAGGCCAGATGTGGGGACTGGCAGGCTGCTGGCACTGTGCAGAGGCACATCTGCATGTCAGGCAGTTACTCATTCCTGCATACTTCCCTGATAAAATCTGGATTGCCTAAAGCTGGTATTTTCACTCCAGTTTCCTTATCAAGGTATTTACCACCTCCTGTCTGTGTCTTGCAGACTGAGGGTGTTAAATGCTCCCTTATTCTCTCCCTGTTTGGGGAGCTGGAGCAGGTAGGATCTGCCATCCAGGATGGGATTTCTGACCCCACCAGAGCAGGTAGTGTGTGGCTGCTGGCCTGGGCTCCGTGGGATCTCACCCTCTTTGTACCTGGGACATTGCTGTGTTGATCCTCATTGCTGCCTTCCTGCAGCTGGTGGGCACCTTCCTGTGTTTTGGGGCATTTGTTGTGGTGTTTTCTGTTAGTCCCCGATCACATTTTAGAAGCTGCTTTGTCCTGTGAAGGGCTCACTCCTGGTATAGCTGTTGGACAGCTGTAGGATGAGAAGGAGAGTTTGGGATAAAGTTGCCTCAGGAACAGCAGAAGTGTATATGGCACCTCAATAACGCACATAACATCTTTTTCTCTCTAAAGCAGAAAGCAGGTCTCTGTCTCTTAAATATCAATACTGAAAAAGGCCATGATCACAAAGGTAAGGTGTACTTGGAATTTTGAGCAGTCCCTTTCCAAGAGCACCCCCCATGTCTTTCCCACCCACTGCTGATATCAATCACCTGTTTTAGCCAATGGCTCACACAACCCCCTGTTCCTTTGGGAGAGCATCATCCTGAACCCTTCACAGGGGGTCCTTGAGGGCTCTGCTGTTCCCCTCTGAGCTTCATAAAAGGGAAAAAAGAGGGACATGTTCTGAAAAACAGTATCCTGAAAAAATATTAATTTCCTTGAGGAAAAACACTACTGGATTATTCTCTGGGGAAATCTAAGCAACAGATCTGTTTCAGTCTGGTTTCACAAACATGGGAAATATTTAATCAGTTTGAGAACAGGATTTGTGGAGATTGATCAGCTGGGTTCACAGTGCCTTGAGGGAGATGTAGTTTATTTTGGGATGCTGATTCTACAGACAAGGCTGTCCTCAGCCCCTCCCATGAGCATTATGCTATAGGCATATAGCTTGTGCCAATCAGACTTAAAAGAATGATTTTCAGCTAAATTCAAAAAGAATGAAACTTGATTTCAGAAATGTCACCAAGTAATTTTAGCTCAAGAAAACCTCCAATGTAGAGCTTTACAGACTTCCTATAGAAAGATTTTCTTCTGGCATTTTTGCTCCATTTTTGAATTGGTGTTTGGGATACAGAAAAAAAATCAGAAGTATCATATTGGGGTAGATTTCTAATTTGAAACTTCTGACATAGGCTGGCTGAAGAGAGTGAGATCTCTTCAGGTGTTACTGCACAGCTGTTGCCAACTTGAGCAAACTTGTTTAAATCCCACCACTACACCTCCCCACACATGAAGTGCTCTTGGGATGCTGGACAATGCCTAATGAGAGCCAGGGAACAGACCTGTGCTTTAGTGTAGAACCCCTCTGCTGGCAGATGCCAGACTTGGATCTGAGGTTGTTGTCTCACTTGGCAGTGCCCACCCTGGTGAGAGCCCTCTGAACCAGATGGGCTAAGCAAGCCCTGCCACTCACAGCAGTCCAGAGGAGCCAGGCAGGGTTCACAAGTTGGTTTTTCCCCTCCCTCTGGTGTTTGGACAAGCCAACATTGAAATCAGAGACAAGGCTGCTATCAGTGGTGGCGTTAATTGGGTGCCAATTGCAAGGAAGACAGGATGACAATGACACTGCTTGGGACTGTATCCTGCATCCAAGCTCTAACTTCCTTTGCATCCTCCCTCCTGCTGGTATTAAATCTAGCTAGGCTAAAACCAGCTTGAGACATGGCACTCTTGCTGCAATTTCTCCTTGGACTCTCTCAGCAGCTGCAATATTTTGGAGGTGTTGTGCACCTGCTGCAACCCCTGCCCAGGTGCCCAGGGCGTGGGGAGGAGCAGCCTTGAAACGCCTGGAGCCAGAAGTACAGGAAAGCAGAGGCTTTTGCCCTGCCCTTGCAACCTCTAGAGACAGTGCATGAGAATAAAACACAGGGAACCATGTAGTGTGAGAGAGTAACTCAAAAATTATGCCTGTAGTGAAAAAACCACATAATATATTCAAGATGTCAGAGGTTAGCCATGGTACATGTGAATCATGCTGCAAATACCTCACCTTTAACTCTGCCATCGTAATTAGATTACAAAGTTTTTATTACGGTTTTAAATTCTGCCTTTATAGGTTGCTGTCCAGCTGTGCACTTAAATCTGGTTTTATCACACTTTCTGAGCTCATCACATTTAATTCTGCCCCTACAATGCTGGATTAACTTTAAGGGTCGCTGAAGTCAGAAGTCACTCACCCTTGCCCTACTAATGGATTCACAGCAGCCCTGCATGGCCCGAGCCATGTGACATGTACAGTAACCCAAATTTATCATCGAGGTGGAGGGGAAGGCAAAGGGGGGGCATTTGTTTATTTGCTCTTCTGCTGGGTTCACTGTTGGGACACTTGCAGAGATTACTGCATCGAGGAGGTGTTGTTTGCCTCCTTCTGTAGGAGCCTGTTGCAATGCAGTCTGCCCAGCACTGCTGTGAGAGCTGGAAGGGAGGATATTTAGGTCTGCCTGTGAGAAGGGGATGGCTGATTCATGAGGCTCATAGACCTGCATCACCTGAGGAAATGGTCAGCTCTCTCCATCCAGAAATCACACCCTGCTGTGCCACTCACTCCTGCCAGAACTCCCAGTCCTGGTATTTTGGGGTCCCATCTCTGATATTTGAAACTGAAAAAAACTTTTTTTTTTTTATTCTAAGGATGACTTCTTTGTTGTTACCTATCATCAAGAAAGCAGGACAGGGCACAAATGAAACTCTTCATCTGAACAACGTTCACCCCCAGGTTTTTACCTCAATCTGTTTTTATTCTCTGACAAGCAAAGATCAGAGAGGTTGATGTTAGATAACACCAAAATAAGATGATTCATTGCCTTGAAAAAAATCACCCTGCAAACAAGCAAATAAAGGGGAAATCTTATTCTATTAAAAGAAACCCCCAATTAATCAAGAAATAAGGTGCTGAAGGTCCAAGTGATTTACATGAAGTCACAGGGAGTCTGAAGGATCTAGGAAATCACACTTGCTCCAGTGGAAAGGACATTTCTCTCTTTCTTGCTGAGGAATACCATATTAGGGCAGACTTGAGCCAGGGATGGACAGCATGGAATTTAGTGGAAAGTGAAGGGCAAACTGTCACTGAGTAATACCATGACAATTTTTGACCTTTGTCTTTCAATGACTAGACACATTTTTGGAATCAAGGTTAATAATCTTCAGCAATATACGACCTTCTCCCTAGGAATGTGTGGTGATTAGGGCAAAGAATTTCACATGGTCACAAAATATCTATCTCAGAGTCCCGGGCTTATAAAATACTCTATTTCCTCCATTAATTGTGTCCACGTGGAGCTGTAACTAAGTAGCTGAAACAAATAAAGCCAAAGTAATATTGTTTCCTTTTAAAATATTTCACTTAATTTGTGGAAGAGGTCTGGGCTCATTAAAAATAGGCCATCTCCCATGAGGGTTTTTTCCTTTTTTTCTCCCAGCCCCTGGCCCAATGCTCAGTAACATGTAGAGCAGCACGTTGCTCCTTGACACAGCCCTGGGCTGGAGCCGCTCTTGTGCTCGGCTCAGCAGCTCCTGGGCAGGCAGAGCTCGCTTGGCCAAGCAGCTCCTGATGTGCCATTGCCCTGAGAGGAACAGTCCCTGACTGAAATTTCCTCCTTCCCTCTCCAGCTCATTAGGAAACTCCACTCCTTGCTCCCATGGAAAGATGTGACTGCCACAATCCCTCTTTTTCTTCTGGGGAAATGACAATATGTTGACTGCATGCAGAAGTGCAAGCAAAGCCCAGTCCTGAGCTAGAGTCTATCTGAAGGCACCGTGTAGGCACTTGGTTGCTTCTGGTGGATCTCAGACTGCTCCCTGCTCCTCCAGAGCGAGCTGTGAGTCAGCTGCATCAAGGTGACACCAGGAACCGCTGTCTCGTCACCAGACTGTGACAGCTCCTTTCCTTGAGCTGATGCCAGTCACAAAACAGGCACAAAGCACACAAGACAGAAGTAAAGACCAACCTGGAGCAAGGGTGCCAGGCTGCCAGCAAAACCTCCAGAAGACAACAAATGATCCCACATTCTTTCCCTGGGGAATGCCATTTTTCCTCCTTCACTGGGGTATCTTTCCCAAGTGCACTCCTCCAGAAGGTTGCACCCTTAACCACTGCTCTCTCTAAGCAAAACCAGAAGATCTGGTGATTCCACAGTCCCTTGTGACCTCTCCTGCTGTTGTGTGCTCTGACCTGGAAAGTGCTTGTGCTGCAGTGGGACCGGGACAATGCCCCAAGGCTGGGGGAAGGAAGGATCTGACCAAAGTGGGCCAAATAAGCATGTGTTTGCTGAAGTTAGAGAAAGCTTAGGGCAGAAGCTGAGCTCATGATCTCTGCACTGGCGACTTTCACAAGGTGCCCTGTTGGCACCAAACACCCCTCCCTCCCTTCTCCCCCACTACTGATGTGGCTCCAAATTCTCACCAGGTATGTGGGACAGATGTTATGGTATGCACGCTTCAGCTCTGTTTTATGAGGACATTTCCATAAAATTAGAACCTATGATCTCTCTCCCAGTTTCTCCTTCTCTCTTGTGGGCTCAGTCATACTGGAGAAGAATTTATGTTGCCAGTGTTACCAGGCAATGACCAAACTATTCATGAGAGCATCCCAGTCAAAAGGAGTTCAGAGGCTCCCCCAGTGCTGGGTCACTCCAGTTCTTCTCACTGGCTTTGTTGTCCTTCTAGGGGGGAAGCCACATCTGGAAAATTACTGATGTCCTGCTGTTCACGATGGACACCACTGGGAACTGGCATATGGTCTTGTAAAGTGTGATTAGATCGACAAAGTAAACTCTCATTATGAACTCTCTCAAGGTCTTTAAAACACGTTTCCCTAACTGCTATGATTATATCCAAATCCTTTCATTTTGGTAATAACAACATCATCCACATTTTTCTCTCTCCCTCCTCTTTTTTCTGATCATAATCTTGTTACTCACAATAAAACAAAATCATTCCACAACTCTCTTTTCTCCCTGCAGACTTGATCTCTGGGTATGAACACTCTCCTCCTACTAGAAATCAATATAAACATAAACATCTCTGCTCTGGATGAGCTGAACCTGAGGCATGGGGTTTTTCTGGACCATATGAAAAAATCAGTGTTATCAGACTCTCATTATCATCACCATCATCATTAGTGTTACTATTGCCTATGTTAGAGCCCCCCTTAGAGATGAGAGTCAAGACCAAGGCCTGATGAGGGTTCAAATGCTGTACAAACACAACATGAGGGCAGCCTGTGCCCTCCACACTCTCAGGACCCAGCTCAATTAAGCCCCTGTCACTGCCATTCCTCTGCTGCCTCTCTGTACGATTTGAATTCTTCCTTCTGCAGCCCCTGTGACCACCAGCACAGCTGTACCAAATTTCTCTTCTCAACACACAGCAAAAGCCCAGAATTGCCATCACTCCGCTCTACCAAACACTCCCAGCAAATGACTGGGATGGCAGTGAGGTTTTGCCCAAAATCTTGTCCCCACCATAAAAGCCATGGGAGAACTGGACTGGGAAGGAGATTTCTGCCCCAAGTATGTTTATTCCAGAGTATAATGTTCTGCTCCAGGCAGGAAGGCACCCAGTCCCAGGTGACTTCAAAAGAACTAATTCAGGATCACCTCTGAGCCCAGAGGGAGAGCTGGACCTGCCAATTCTGCAAGGACCAGTTTAGGAACTGCAGCACCTGGGAAAAGGCATCTGACCACAGCAGGAGAACTCAGCCTAAGTCATTCTGGCATTCGCTGAGGGACAATGTGCAAAACTCACATACCTGGCTGGCAGCTGTGCTTTACTTCCATCAGATCGCTAAGGAATCATGTGATGGTGTTAAATATTTAAAATATTGTGATTGCAACAGAATATCCCACTCGGATGAATCATGGGAACCAAAGAGGTAAAAATATCCAGCAGCAGTTCCCTGTGTAGTGGGACTGTGCATGCAGGTCACATCTGTCTATACAGGCATTTTCTGGATCATGTTCTCCGGGTGTGTTAAATGGAGACATGAATGAACACTTGGTTTGAAGGCCTGAACCATTTGACTTTGATAAGATTTTATCTTGATGAACACAAAATTGATTGACATCTCATATTTCTTGGGTTTAATGAGCTCATAACTGCACTTTAATTGGTTTAATTACCAGAGCATAATATTGCAGGTATGTAATGCAGACCTGTAATATTGAGTTATACAATATATTATATTTGCTGTGCATCACAAATTACAACACGCAATGTAACACAGTTTTTCATGAGAATTATTACCAGGATTATCAGTAGTGAATATTCAGCGACATGAACAGAAATTTCCTTTAAGTAATGTCTTCAGGATTCACCCTCCTTGTATAAGCTTCTAAGAACAACGTTCATCTGAGGAAAATGTGAAGGCTGTGAAATATGAAATTATTTCTAGGCTAGGGTGGGATTTGGCTTCAGAAAGCTCAGGGTCTAAGTTCCTCCAAGATGTTTAGGCACCTCACTCCCATTTCAAATTTCCATGTTTGCGTCAGAAATACAGTTTTTCCTCTAGCTTTTTCCAAGGCTGGCTCAACACTCAGAGCGTTTTCTCAATCTATTTATTGTCCACATTTTGGAAACTACTGTTAACAGTCCTCCAGTGTTTTCCTACTCTAATTGTTTGGATCTCTCCGGTGACACAATTAGCAGCTGGGAGAAGCACCGGAGTGTGGAACTGCGTCTTTAATTATCTTTCCATTGTGAGAAAGAATGCCATGTGCCCAGGCAGTTATTACACCTGACAAGGACAATGTATTTACAATGGGTGTTTATACAGGCTAATTCCTTACAAAAATACCTTGACAGAAAGTGCTCCACCTGCCTCATGTTCCCTATCGCAATTGCTAATTAATATTATTGTGCTGAAAATGATCCTATCAACTAAAGCCTCTTCTGTCATAACTCTTGCTCCCTGCCCAGCTATGCCTAATTAAACTGCTGCTGACTCACTCAGCAGGAAGGATGTTCAGCAGACCTGGTCTCACTGCTGTTTTACAGAGTCTCTGCTCAGCTCAGTCTCCCTAAAGCTGCCCTGGCTGCCTCTACTCGACTCCTGCTGCTGACTCAGGGTCTTAAGCCATAATCAGGTTCCTGGTAAAGTTCTGGGTTTAACTGCTCATAGAGCTGGCCGTACACCTACATTTGAAGCCAAGCACCATCTGATTCCCTTTTCCAGTCACACTGGTTAAAATATAGCTGAGAGGGCAAGATTATTCTGCAGGACACTGCAAAGAACAACCACAGCTGTTGTGAAATTTCTGTGTATTTGTCAGACTAAAATGATGTTTACACTGGTGGCATAAATAAGACCCAAGCCTTCAAAGTGAATCAGAGTGGAACTGCTCTGAAATTCTCTGGGAGTTGTGCTGGGGACTGGGATGAAAGGCTGCCATCAGTCCCAGAAGAGTCAGGTTCAGTGATTTGGGCTTGTCTCTAGGTGTGTGAGGATACAACCAGGAGCCTAATGGGATTGACAAAAGGACATTACTCACCCCTCAGGAGGCCGCCTCCTCTGCCAAAGAGCTCTTGCGTGGCCCAGCTCAAATTGCAAACCTGCATGTTCTTCTGTTTCTCATCTGTTACAGACAGATAATTACAGAGGTGCTAAGAGGAAAAATGTAGTAAAGTCTGGAAGGAGAAAAGAGCAGTAGGAGAAATGGGGCATGACCAGCTGCTCTTGTCTTGGGCACGCCTGGGCTCTGCAGTGACACAGACAGGGCTTCTGGCCAGCAGGAACATCAGTCATGACATCCCCGTGGCCAAGGAGGCTGGGTGAGGGCTCTGGGGGTACAGGGTTGTCCCCACCTGTACAGCTTTGCTTTAGCTCAGCTACTGATGTAGGACTCAGCCTTTTCTCCTGGAGAGCAGCTCTGCAGTGCACATTACAGATAAATTCTAGGCTAATGTAACAAAATCCTGGGGAGGGATGGCAAAGTAAGAAACCTACATGCCTGTGCCTTTAGGCAGATAAAGCATCCAGGCTACTCCTTCTGGAGCTAACCAATAACGACAAAAAGAAACAGAAAAAAGGAAACAAGCTTAAAAATTGCATGAAACTTCAGTGTATGAAATGAATCAGTGAATCAAACAGGCTAAAGGAATAAGAAAGACAAAGAAAAAAGAAGACTTTTTTACCCCCATCAAATTAAGGGATTCCTGTGAAGAGCAGGAGAGGAAATATTTATTTCTTAAGAAATGCAATAGTGCTGCTGTGAAATGAGGCAGGTGGTCAGTACACTGTGCCTGGGCATCTTCAACACTAACCAGGATTAGGGCACTGCAGAAAATGCTCCCAAAGCACCCTGGGACCCCCTGCCCATGACGAGCACTTTAACCCCAGGATTCTCCCTCTGTGGCAATGCCCTTCTTCCTTCTGCATTTGGAGAAAGGCTGGAAGGTGGGCAGGACTGACCACAGTGCCTGTACATCCCAGATATGTATCCTTTATGGAGTCAGGGACTCCCATGAGAGCTGAAGATGCGCAGCACCACATTGGACAGCACTTGCTACTGCCACTAATAATGATGATAATAACAAAGGGCAGGGAAGAAATAATACTGAAACTTCCTCCCAACCTTGAGCTCTGTGTGTGTTAGGATAGCAAGGACCCCAAAAGGCACTTGGATCCTGCTTTGTCTGAAGCAGTAGTAAATAGAAATGGTTGGTAAAGCTTCAGAATAACTGTATATGTATGTGATTAACAGGCTAAATACAAGGAATACACATCTCTTTCTTTGAAATATACCAAAAGGGAATCACTTAGTAAAAAAGATTGCTTTTTTTTTTTTTGACTGCACTTTGCTTTGGAAGGAAAACATCCAGAAGAAAAACAAAAATGCCAAGAGTGCTGCAATTGTGCCATTTCAAAATTTACAGTATGAAGCTTTTGGCTTTTTCACCTTCAAGTTCTCATGCAGATTGCTTTATACAAGACCATGGAAAGCAGGAATGGAGACAACTGACCTCAGCTCACTTTTAAGGAGGGAAGGTAGAAGAGGAATTTTTTTCCTGGGGTTATTCTTGAACTCAAGTCAGGCTTCAAAACTCCTTCTTGTCAGGGCTTCCATTTGGAGTATTGCTCGTATGTTTCTCTCTGTCACCACAGTAGTCACACATGAAATCTCCTGGTGTGCCAATTCTCACAGAGCCCATGGCCACAGCTGTGGAAAGGGAGGCAAGGAGCAAGGAGGTGACTTTTATAACTTAGCAGAGAGCATCACTGGAAGCAGTAGGTGATGAGCTGTATATTGTGACTGCAATCTGCAGCTCTGCCAAAAAAATCCCCTTTCCTACTGCACTTTGAGCCAGCCTGAGTAATGACAAGGAGTCTTTTGTTGCCATTTGAGGAGCTGGCTGTTGGTCCAAGCTCTCACACTCTCATTAAGGAGGCAACGAGGGGGGAGCAGAGTGCCCATTCCAGCAGGAACACGTGTCCTAGGCTGGCCCATCTGCAAAATCATTCTGAGTGTCAGCCAGGCCAAAAGCTGAGTCTGGGATCAGCTTTTAGACATGGCTAATTCCCTCACCATGGTGGCCAGAGCATTAGACATGGCTAATTCCCTCACCATGGTGGCCAGAGCAAGCGTGGTGACAGTTAAAGGGAAGAAAACGGAAATGGTTTGGGGAGCTGTGGCACAGAGTGACATCTGTGGCAATGGGCTCATCAGCTGAAGGATTTGGTGTAATATACATTGCAACAAGGTTGTATTCTCAGAAATCCATGGCTTGCCAGAAAAACAAAAGAAATCAGACAGGCTTATGATTTGGTTTGATTGCTTCCAAACTCATCTTTAATCCAAGTTCTTTTCATGGTCATCACAATAGGGCTTGCCTGATTCTCAGGGCCTAATCCTCCTGGTACAAGCTGGAGTGAATCCATTTAACTAAGGGAGCTCTGCCAGTTTACATCAGATTGTGGCTATATTTAAGTGTAAGTCATTTAGAAATATGCAAGCACTTATTTTCAGCTATACTTTATGAATAAAGCAAAGAAATCTGAAACCTACCAGGATACAGAGCATCCCAGTTAATATTTCTTTCTTTCTTCTTCTTCTTCCCAGTTAATATTCTTTCTTAATATTTCTTTCTTATTTCTATTTCTTGCAGGAAACCCATCAAATGGCATCAAGGTCTCCCCAGTCCATCTTTTGCCAAGAAGGGATTGGTCACTGTGCTTAGAATGGTGGCAGTCCAATGTGCCACCTGGAGAGAAACTGTAGGAGAGCAAAGGAGACACTGCTTACCTGCAGCCTCCAGGACCTTCCACATCCCAGACCTGTTGCTCCACCTTCATCATCCCTGCATTCCCACTGGCTCCTTCCAGGGTACCCACAGACTGAGGGGGTGCAGATCCCTTGAAATAAATGAGGCCCTTTCAGATTTTACCAGATGAGGATTTGGCCGTGGGATTCAGACAAGCCCTGGTCTGACAGCCTCATGAGAGAACTCAGATGAAAGATGTATCTGGAAGGAACAAAACCTTGAAAAAACACTGGGTCCTTCCTCACATTTCAAAACTGGTCAGCTCAGCTTCCAGAACTCCAGACAGCAGACAGCCCCTCTTCAGACAATTCTGCAGTGTCAGGGAAGAAGACCAACCATTATTTGTCTCACTGCTGTGATGGACTGGTTCTGAATAGGGAAATTCTAGAGGGAGCACAGGTTGGGAATTACTTGTGATTCTTTATCTCTAGGGACAATTCCACTTCCCATACCCTAATTTCTAGCCATGGAGGACTGCTTTGACCTCAACTCCACAGATCTGTATCCATAGGAACATTCCCCAGTCGTGGGAAAAGTCACAATGTAATGAATAAATGCATTTCTCTAGGAAGGGGAGACTGTTCATAACTTTAAGAAGAAAAAGGGTGATTACCTGGATTGAACATAGTTCAGCAGGTTGGAAGAAGTAGCAGCAGCACCCTGAAAGAGAAGGAAAAGGGAAATAAGTTTTCAGACCCAGAGATCAGCAGCTCTTTCACTGTCTTTTGGCAGTAGCCTCTAAAAACCTCAGTGCAACGGTCTCCAAACAGACTAAAACCTCCAGGTAATATCTGAGCATCAAGGAAACAAACAGTGTTACCTAATGAAGTCCTAAGTAAGAGAAATACTGATTTTATTCTATGTTTTGTTGTTATTTTGGGTTTTTTTTAACATCCTTTGCACTTGATAATTGTCACCCTTAGCGAAAGCGGTCACATAATATAAGGTGGAGGCAAAAGAGCTACATTAAAAGCCATAATTACTGCTGTTTCACAATTAGTAGTTCTATTTGAAGATGTTTTGAGTAAGATTTATGGTATGTTCTCTAATTTTTAATTTATAATTATGAGGAAGAAACTTAGCCTTGAGTATTTCTTCTCTAAAAAGTTTAAAATAACATATAGCATAGTTTTGGTCTGTAGAGACGGATACAAAAACAGGAAAAAACACGTAGGAAGAAAAGGATAAGGTTTTTTTTTTTTGTGTTTGTAAGCAAGGTTTAAATAGAATAATTAAATTTACCATAATCAATAAAATGTGTGAGTCAAGTTTATTGAAGTGGCTATTTCCCATTGCATAATTTCCCTGGGGAACTTTCATTTTTAATTCAAAAATAAAAAAATAATAATTAAAAAAACAAACCCCAGAGCACTTACTGTAAATATGCCAGCATATGTGTGAGGTTAAGAAAAGCACGAGCCTACACCCAGGAATCAAAGAGGGGCTTACCACTGCTTTGACACTAATTGTAAAAGCTGAACATTTTCTAGAACCATAATCAAATCTTAACTGCCATAGGGGACTCGTTCAGCAGCTCACAGTAATTCTAATAAGATGCAGAGCCTTTCACCTTTAGGTCACCAGTTCAAACCCACTTTGGGTTGGGTAGTAAACAAAAGGCAAATCTCGAGCCCTGTGAAGTGCCAGAGCATCCAGAGTAGATGCCAGAACAGCTTTTGGGCAGGAGTGGGAAAGAGTTTTCCCATATCATCCATGTTTCTTCTGGGATTGATGCACTCACCTCCCTGGAGGGCTCATCTCATCTTCCTAGGCCTCAGACCCTCCCTTCTGGAAGGGGGATGAGGAACCCTTCTTGCTCCTTTTCCTCCATTTCAGGCAGAGAATCCCCAGGTGCCCCAACGCGCCTGCCCCAGAGACCCTGGCATTGCCATGGGGTTTTCCAGCACTTCTGCAATGCCCCTCCCAAGAAAACAGGAGTTTTCTTGAACCATCAAGAAAACAGATGGTATCATCTCTGTCCCACTTCCATGCACACAACTCCTTTTCATTAATGGGTTCATTTACTTGAGCACCTCATGGAAAACAGATAGATCAAACTGGAACTACCATGCCCTCCCCCTGCTGACTTGGGCTGCACAGCAAACAGTTCTGCCAACCCCAGCAGCACTTGAAACCCAAAGCTGAGCCCTCACCTCAGCATTTTCAGGTAGAACTCTTTGCATCACTCTGAGCTGCTCCTACAGGAAGTCCCAGCTCCAGCTGAGGCCCTGGCACTGCCTGCAGCCCCACAGTACCTGAAGTTTTGTGTAAAGCACCCCACTGCTACCCCTGCTGCACCAAGACCTGGATGGGTCCTGGTGTCCTCCTTGAGGAAGCCATGGACATTGGTGTTGCAAGCTGCATGAGTATCAAAACAACAGCTAGGTGATCCAAGCAGCGTGCAGACAGATTTGCCTCCAGCTCGGATGGCAGCTGTCCCTCAGACACAGCTCAGAGGCGGCTGCTTTATGCTCTATGGCTGTAAGATGCAACCCCAGCTTCCAGGCTGCCATGGTGTATGCAGTCCTGTGCATGAGTGTGAGGGAATAGAATAATCTGAGGCCTTAATTGTGTCTCATGTTACTACAGCAGAGAAGTTGAGAAGCTATAAGGAACAATTCATTCATTGTCCTCTACACATCTGGGTTAATGTTTCCTCCTTGGATTAGGCTGTACCAGCGTGTTCCCTCGCTGCTCACCACAAGCCAGCAGTGCCAATTTCCCTCTGTGGCAGCTCCAGTGACATCTGTTTACTTGGAAGTTCATGAATTTGATATATGGGTGCTAGCCACAAATTAATGGAATACTTTCCAGATGCAACGTCTTTAAATATTCAAACAATAAGCCAAAAGTACTAAGCTGTCTCGGCCATTTTTTTTTTCTCTCAACTCTGGATGTCTCTCAAAGAAGATGTAAATACAATTCCTTGTGCCACTGGTCAGAATGCTTCAGATGTTTGAAAGGCCAGCAGTGGACTACGGTGCTGGGTGGGAGATGGCTGATGGTCTTTGTCACCTGAAGCCAAACCCAAAATGGCCAAGAAAGAGCAAAATGAAGCAAAAGGAATCCTTGAGGCTGAGCCATCGGAGGTTGTCTCACCAGCCTGAGGGGCTGCATGTGCCAGCCTAGACCCCGGGCTTAGGAAAGCTGCACAAGCTCCAAGGAGTGGCTTCCCAAAACATCTCCAGAGCCTAATCTGGAATAGTTCAAAGCAACAATAGCAGTCTATTGAGGATGTTTAGTGGGCAGAGGACCAGGACCACCAAAATGCCTTCAACCTCTCCTAGCCAAGTGTTACCTAGAAACCCTTCTGAGCAGAGGAGTGGAGACCCAGCTCAGAAATGGAGACAAGACCTGCCCAGGTGTGCCTTTCTGCCCAACCCAACTCTCAACAATGGCATCACTTTGTGAGCTCAGTTTGCATCCATAGCCATCCTAAAGCCAGGGACTGGGACAAAAACAGCTCTGGGGGCAAAGTTCAGCATTCAGAAGTGAGCAAAATTGCTTTGGCAGTGGTGCAGCTTTGACTGTTGTCTTTTCTGCTGGAAGCTGATGAGAGGTTAAGTTGAAACCATCAGTGAAGGGGAATGGCTACACCGAAACTGTGTGGGGATGATTGATACCACCGCAGAGCTGCGCCACGAAGTGTAACTTAGTTCTTGGCCAACTTACATTGCTTTTTCTTCCCTCCTTGCATTTTCTTTGGCATTTTCTTCTTTACATTTACTTATCTTCTTCCACTGAAATTTAACATGATCTGGACAGCTGGGGTACCAGGATATGGATTTTCTATCCAGTAATTAAAGGGAGGAACTTTCTTACATATTTTATCTACTTAAAAATACCAACAAACATGCTGCATGGCCTTAGATTGAAGAAGGGCAGGGAAGAGCTCCAAGAAATCCTGTCTGAATCTGAAACCAGTTCAAGCCTGAAATGCTGCCTGTTTGAAGATTTCTTCTTTATTCCCTCCAATGTTGTTATTAATTAGAGAATGAATAGCCATTACAGTTATCAGCAGCTTCGTGGAACTAAAAAATTCGAGTTCGTTATCTTATGGGAATAAACATCATATTAAAAGGTTTGTAAAGCAACAACAGTAATAACAAGCCACCCCAAACTCCAGTCCACAGGCAGAATGGACATCTGCTAGAAAAAAAAAACCTGATTATTCCCCCACCCACCACCCTCAAATTTAGAGATTTGTGGAATATGGGCCTTCCTAAAGTTGCTTGGCAGAAATCCCCATCTTAAGTTCTTATTTAATGAAATCATGTGGTAGTAAATCAAACACAGAAACAGGAATAAGTAAATCCACCATATCCTTTGAAAAAAAGTATGGTTTGACTCCGTCAGCTCAAGTTGCCTGGGCAAGGAATTATGTGTATTTGTCAACCAAAAAGCAATCACCCAACAGTGACCCACCTTTTGTGCTCATGTCTGAATGCCACATGAAAGGTGGCAAGTCAATGTCAAGCACCAAGAGGGAAAGCAGGCAAAGAAAGGGAGAACAACATCAGCATCATGTTATAAAATCACGGAGGCTGTCATGATTTTGTACCTACTAAAGCCGACAGAAATCTTTGCCCAGATCCCCTCTCTGTGGTTTTCTCCATGCCCTTGGTGCACTCACAAGCTTCAGTGCCTGAGAGAGGTCCTGGGTAGACTTTGTCACCTGAGAAATTCATTATTTGGTCCTACAGAAATCGTGTCTATTGAACTGACAATATTTGCAACAATTGATCCCTACTAAATTACGTTTCCATTTTCAGTCCCATCTTGCCCCTCTTCCCCTGGCATAGAGATAGTTGAATTTTGGTGCCCAAAAACTCTATGGAAAAAGTAAGGTCAGTGAAATTTTCAACTTTCTTTGAAGGAAACTTAGATGTCACCTGGAAAGTCATGACAAAAAATACGCTTTTCTTGTCAACATTTGCCTTAGGGGTATGAAAACATGGATTTCATTCACTGATACGTCCAAGAAAGCAATTGCAGAAGAGAGACCATCAAACATTATGTACAAAGAGTTGTTGAAAACAGATGAAAAGTGCATCATATCAGCTGCTGCTAGGTGTCCGTTTTGATCCCAGTCCACTGGGATTGCTGTTTTACTCACGGCTGCCACTTGGAATTAACTTGGTCACTCAACCATGTGTGGAATCCCTCATCTCTCCAGTTTTTTAAGTAATTTCAACAACAAAATACACAAAATTTGGTATCCTACCTCATCTCCTGACACTGCCAACTTCTAATTTAAGGTTTTTATTTTTATAACTTGGACATACAAAGATCATGGTATCATGCCTATTCGTGTGTCCTGGATCCATAATTGTTTTGGAGTTGTGATTCATGACTGTGAAATCCACATGAAAGGAACTTCCCAGAAATCCCAGGATTTCTCAGAATCCCCGAATGAAGGCCATTTAAAAAGATATGACTCTGTAGTTAACATTTTCTGAGGGAGTTAACAAATATAAACAGCTCAAATGTGGCATTTTTACAACCTTAATAAACCCAAAGGCAGCATTTACCAAGTACACACTTTAAGGACAATAAAAAGGTCGCTATGGAGGACTTCATTTGAACTTTAGTTCCTTTAGTTTGTATTTGAACTATTTTTTGCTTGGGCTGAAGTTTTCCCTGTATTAAGTTCACAGCCCAGTTCTAAACAAAATACAAAACCAAAACCAAAAACCAACCAAAATAAACCAACCAACCCCCCCCCC